>CM067365.1:67950953-68112881 GCA_034401795.1 Chaetoderma sp. LZ-2023a
AAAAATGCATACACCAAAACTGTCAGAACGAAAACATCACTTACTTAAGAACTTAAAC
Source organism: Chaetoderma sp. LZ-2023a (assembly GCA_034401795.1). Taxonomy (NCBI): domain Eukaryota; kingdom Metazoa; phylum Mollusca; class Caudofoveata; order Chaetodermatida; family Chaetodermatidae; genus Chaetoderma; species Chaetoderma sp. LZ-2023a. Next base: position 67,951,012 of record CM067365.1, read on the forward strand.
ATTATCCTGTACCAAGTCATTGAATGTTCGGAAGAACTGGCCATCAAAAGTGCAGAACAGATGCGGGCATTAAGAGCCGACACACCACAGCAATCACAACCTGTAGAGAACTCTGATGGAGGCTTCATCAGCTCGAGCCAGGGAAAGTCGAGACAACCAGGAAATAATTCAAAGATCAGTTTACGGACAATGAGATGAAACAATGTACCCATTTCACTGTCAACCAAGACCCCTGCAGCACCTAACAACGGGATGGTCACGTCTGTGTACCAAATGGTATCAACATCGAACTCGTCAAGCATACATGTGATTTTGATTCCATTGCAGCACACCTTACACACATCATCATGTCTACCTATAAACAGCCCCGCTATATAGATATGGTGTGAGAAGGCACGCTCGTCACCACCGCCTACCCCCAAGAAAACAGTATATCCTCTCTCCAATCGTTATCTGTTACCACATTAGACAGATTTTTTCAAATGTGACCTTATCTGCTATTAACCCCTCTTGTGTCAACAGCGCCTCAAAGAGCTCAAAATGCCACTTTTATCAATTAACCCTTTATTTGTTTAGAAAATTCCAATATTTGCTCAGTGGATGACCATTTGCTGGGCAAGATAACTGTTTTTTTGTAAATTTACCACTGGAATTTCGGAAAATATTTTTTAACAGTTGGTCTTTTGAGCGGCTTGATGATTATGAGGTTAATTGTCTAGGAAATCTAAATATTTGCTAAAGCGGGGCGCAGACGACCAACATTTTCCGACTTCCAACAAAAACATTGTTTCGTGTAAATGTTTATCTTGAGCCGCACACGTGCAACAATTTGGCAACAAGTTCTTCCTTCTCTCTTGACCAGAAAAAATCATCAGACTCCACATGTTCGCCTTCATCCATGATGTGAGCCGCTATTTTGAATCACATGAGCGTAGGGTGAACACTGATTAGTCAATGATAAAAAGAATTGTCTAACTTTGTTAGCAAACACCGCAGACGGCCAACAGTGTTTCGCTGGGCACCGCACACGAGAGAACGATGTTTAATATCAGAAACATTGTTGGCGAACAATGCTTCGATGGATTTTTTTAGCGCAGACGACCCACTTTTTCTGCGAAACATTGTTCTTAACAATGTTTTGCATAAAATATTGGCGTCTGCGCTGGTATTTGGTCATTGTCCGTTTGCCGGCCACGATAAGACTATTTTTTTTAGCAATTTACAACTGGAATGACTGCATCTGTTACCGAGCCAGTTATTGCAGTGATAAATTGTCAACATCATATTCTCTTGGATGAAGAAATGGACATTCCTCGAGGCCACTACACACTCTGTTTTTTGGCGGTCTTGACCATTGAAAAGTTAAGATGACACAATGAGAGGTTAAAAATAAACTTAACATATTTATTGGAAATGGCTGAATCCGCTCCAGAATCCCTGCACGTGCAAAAATCGGCTTTTCTCGTTTTGTATATTATATGATGTAACTAATGCGAAAACAGCAGATTGTCAATAGTTTGCAGATTAGCAAAATGTTTTGAAACGTTTTCCCTACGGAACGCAAGTTAGTTTTAGCTATGCCCCAAACCATCTCTAGCTAAGCTTCGCCCACGATTCGCCCGTGGTGTGGTCGATCGATCCCTGCACTGCGTGAATCTCAATTTCCAGTAATTTTACATGTAAGCTGTTGAATATTTTGAAACTAATTTGACTGGGCGCTGTTGTGTTGTTGCTACGGCGGCAACCCCACTAAGTCACATTACTTTTAAAATATGTGCTCAGCCAAAACCGTTAGTTTCCCCCCAGTCCATTCTTCTTAATCATAAGCCATAATGGGAGGAATCCAATTTTAGCTATTCCCATCCCATCGCTTTCGAAGCTCCACATACAAACCTCTCCCGGGCTGAGATCGATCGATCCCTGAACTCATTGAATATCAATTTCCAGAAAACTATACGAATAGGCTGTTGAATATTTGGAAACTAATTTGATCGGGTGTTGATGCTGCTAATTAGTTTCAAAATATTCAACAGAATGTTAATTTAATAGTACAGACACACAATTCGTCCAGCAACGTTTATCCCTCATCAAGTAATTGTTCGTTACGAGCTTATCTACGTCATTCATGGCGTAATTGATTTTGACGTCAACCTACACGTCACGTCCTTGAGTATGACGCCATAAGATTGGTGGATAAACTAGAAAGGTCCATGCATTGTGTGAGCGAAATGAGGATTATTTCTAACATAAGAACAAAAACATTTTGTCAAACAAGCAATGTTATCTATGTACTAACATGCAACAAGTGTTATAAACAGTACGTGGGAGAAACAAAACGTGATTTCCAAGTACGTATTAAGGAACATTTTAGGGACATTAAGAACAAAAAAGACACACCTGTCGCTATTCACTTTAATCTCACTACTCACTGTTCCTTAAACTATAGGATCATAGAAGTACTCCGCCATGACCCCGATAGCACAGGAGCAACGGCTCCCCGCAAGTATCGTGAACAATTCTGGATCCACCAACTTCACTGTATGGATACCATCGGTATCAATCACGCTGATTGGCAACCATTTAAACTACTAAGGTAGTAAAACTTAATTATTTCTAACATAGTTTGTTATGCGATTATAGCAACAGCTTTGCGTAACAATGTTCTTTTTTCAATAAGACAAGCATTCAGCAGGTATATATTACAAACAGCGTACAGTACAGTACACCCTATAAATAAGTTCCAAAATAATAACAGAAACGTCTTATTTGTCCAAATCTGAACACGATTTAGAACATGTTCTGATAAATATTTTGGACTTAACTTGATTGGCATTGCTGTCTTAAGCAGCAATGGCTTCCAATAAAATTAATTCAAAATATTCAACATTACGTTTTATTTTATTTAGAAGCATATTACGTTATTTCTAAGATGTATTGTAGGCCAGTACGTGCCGTGGCTGTGTCATTAAATGTGAGTGCTGGCAATCGTGGCCCGCACTCATGGCTTAATCAACTCTGCAGTCGTGCTGAGAATTGAAGATGATTATCACGTGATATCTTACTATGGATGCTAATGAACTATTCACTGTAGCATCCTGTAAAATAAATGGTACCTTGTCGTATCGAACCATGGTAATCAGAGAGCCGTACGCACACACATCTTCGCATACACGCATTTATAGCTGTAAAGTCTTACACCTTTAACCATCAAGTTAAAAAAAACATTTCAAATTTCTGATAGAAAATGTCAATTTTCTGGCCAAGAGAAGACTTTTTGACAATTTACCACTAGAATGGCTGGCGAGAGAGAGAGAGAGAGAGAGAGAGAGAGAGAGAGAGAGAGAGAGAGAGAGAGAGAGAGCGAGAGAGAGAGAGAGAGAGAGAGAGAGAGAGAGAGAGAGAGATGGTGAGAGAGAGAACGCTGTCGAAAGTTTAGAAACTAATTCGATTGGAACCTATTACTAAATACAAATCAGCCCCAAAACCTGCGTTGTCACTTATGATAACACCAGCACAAACACCAACAGTTTAAATACCGCAGCTCAGTTTTCGCGTCAAAGTCTTCCGACTTTCTAATTCGATACTTTGTCTAGGAAGCATTGAGTGTGAGAATTGTTTACTGATAGCTGTTTATAAGGGACTGCTGTATTGTGCAAGCAAACAGTGGCCATAGTTCAGCCAATGAATCGCAACGCTGTTAGAAATGTTGTCAGTCACTTTGATCCGTTGGCGAGCCATCATCCTTGGCTCAAAACAGGTATTGACCATAATAGGCAGTGACATCAGCTATGGCAAATAATGCTTTGATCTACAATGCGTCTCACAAAGACGTGACTCAAGTATCTGACGTCGTACTCAAATACGTCACAATGAAAATGACGCAAATCTCCGTCACGGAGTGTATGAACTGTATGGTATGGTGAATTTTCAACTTAATAAACATTTTCTTGTTTTAATTTGGAACTATTTTGACTGAGAGCTGCTGCTGCCGTAGGCGACAACAGATCCCAATCAAATTAGTGCTGTAATAGGCAGCACCAGCTGCACCAGTTCAAAATATTCAACATCTTACCGACATAGGTACGTTGCAATTTATATTCTGGAAATTCAGATTCCGATATTTCATATCGATTCTCAGGCATCAATTGATGTCCTTTTCCCAGATAACGCAGCATATTGGGCCGATGCGGTGCCGATACCGGGCCGATACTGGATGTTTTGGCGCGGTATCTGTGTAGCATCGGCCCAGTAAGCTGCATTATCTGGAATATATGGACAGCCGTAACCGCATTTATCTATTCCACACAGGCACCTGTAAATTGATTTAATTTCCGTACACTCGAGCGAGACACTGCTGCTATCGATAGTTAGCAGTCCACCCGCAGTCGTTATCGAATTGTATAAATGGTGCCAACCAAGGTCTTGAAATAAGTAAGACGTACGGCCTTGCCACGCTATGTCATAGACATAACATATACGGTATATAAATAACTAACTATATAAAGGCACCGAGATAATAATAATAATAATTATAAGACTTATAAAAGCATACATAGTACTGTAGCATGCATCTGCCGTCGTGTTACCGACTTATTATAACTCTAGTATTTTGGGATGCATTCACTCCATGTTCATCCATCTAATAGATAATGTCACTAAGGGCATATTTGCCAAATTTTGTTTTAGCCCATCATGAAATCACGAGACGTGCTACTATTTTTTTACGAATGCTGCTGGTGAATGAATGCCATGACCTAATTTTGACCCCAACGTAACCCGATTGAAAGACGAAGGTATCATCCGGCCTATTGATGTTCCCAATGACATATACAATGCAACTAACATTGTACTAAGCTTTGCCTGTCACCGTCACATTTCTAGATTCTGCCACTCCACTGCTATGGATATCTGAGAAACTGCTGGTCCGATTTGGCTAGAAAATTAACCAGGGATATATTCTTACGGGACACAACTTTTGCCATGCTCCGAAACTTCAAGAAATCCCGTAAAACCCGAAAAATACAAAAATAAATCCGAAAAATCCGAAACCTCGCACCGTGACAAAGACTGAAGACGAGGTATTGGAACCTCTGAGTTGTTCTTGATTGTTTTGTAACATCGTGTTTATGTCCAGCTCTGGTCGCTGGCGTTTAGTCTCCTCAAATGATACTGTGTTATGTCATGTAGAGGCAATACTTTATTCTTTATTATGCAATAATTATCATGTTGGGTATTTCTAAACTAAATTAACTGAAAGATGTTGGTGCCTAAAACGACAATACAGTTCATTCACATTAGTTTCGAAATATGTTAGTTGTATGGTTTACTTTGACTCAGACAATTGAAAATTGGATAATAAATCACTGCAGCCTTCTTGGATAGGAGAAATGCGTCAATATTTAACCGTCTGACTGGGGTATTCAGACGACATATTCCAGGGGTTATATTTCTGAACCAGTTGAATATTTTGAAAACAATTAGTCTGAAAGTTATTGGTGGCATCTCTGTGTGTGGGTAGCTGGTGCATAAACAGACAGCAGTGTATAAACTGATCCCACTATATCAATAACGATCTTAACCCAACGCCCACCTGTGTCTGAAGATGAATTAATAATATTCACAGAACTTAAACATTTAGACAGGAACACGATAAAAACACCTGCACATGGTTCTGTGGCGACTGAATAAAATTATTCGCATTTGACAAATGTTTAAATTTCTATAAACCTCCTGGGCATTGTATCTCTGTTTCCTGCAACATGATAAATGATAATGTCAATATTTTTATCCTTCAAATCTTCAAGCAAAACCCGTTGTTTAATCTCGTTATTTAATCCTCAGCAGTTAAGTATGCATATTAGCATCATTAGTAAGAAATTGTGCAAACACGCCATTTCTTAATTGGATTTGTTTTTCTTGCTAATATATTTTTCACCCACTCGCCTAGCTTCTCATTAAACTCAGACCGCTTTAAATCAACAATTTTAAGGTGCTGATACCTCGAGATGTCAGAGTCAGTGTGCAAATGTCGATACCTCACACCATTTTTGGTGATGTAGGGCATCAACACCTGTCCTGTTTCTGGCCGATAAAGGGCCATTTCACTGCTCTGAGAAGCCTGTGTATTAACCGAAGTATTACACTCTGCAATGAAGACACTGTCATCATAGTCAAAAGACATATCTCGAGAATCTTCTAATTCAGAATCAGAACTAGAATCATCCTTTTGACGCTTCAGTGTGGATTTGTTCTCGACATTGTCAGCCTCGTTATGATTGACATTTTCTTACTTGTTGTCATCTACAAAATCGACAGTGATCTCTTTCCCATCTTTAAGTGTGCCAGTTAATGTTAGTAGATGAGACAACATTGAACTATCAACGCCTTTAGTAGACTGCGATATGGGTTTAGTCTGTCCTGGTGGCAGACTGTCGGATCAGAGAATGCGTCCGCATCCCTGGTATTGGGTACAGGCGTCTGAGTCAAAGGTTCCTCTATTACTTCAATTGCGTCAGACATCACAACAACGACAGTGTTGGATAGTTGGTGAGTTTCCACGACAGTGACTGATTCCGGCTCTTGGCATGTTTTGGGTTCAGTCGCATCCACGCTTCGCCTACCTGCCTGTTTATTTACTGCCCGTGGACAGCGTCATTTGTAATGGTCTGTGGCACTGCAAATCAAGCATTTGCCCGTCTGTGGACATGTACTGGCCAAATGATCAGTGCTGCCACATATCCGACACGTCTTAACCTGTCCCCTAAACCACACCGGCAAGAATAAGGTATTGTCGATAGACAGTGTGCCTGGAAGCGGCTTGACAATATCCTTCATCCAAACCCGCCGGATTCCATTCTCTAATGATCTATCAAACTGGTATGTTTCATTTTCGATAGAAACTACCAGGCCATAATTGGCCAATTCTGCATTAATCCGATCATTCGAGATTTCTAAGGGACCTTTCACCTTAACCAACAACCTGTCGCTATCTACCTCTTGGATCTTACAGGCTTCTCCATTCACAGCCATCCCATCTTCTAATAGTTTTTCTTTAACGGTTTCATTTGCTAATGTGGCATGCCATAGATTTCTCTTGATGTTAATTAGCCCCTTAAATACATGGGACCAGCGCCGATGATATATTTTAAGCCGTGATATACATCAATGGCGCCCACATTTCATCCATTAGTTATCAGGCGTATTGTATGGCTCTTTGATGGTTGTTGCCTGTTTTATCTCTGGCCTCTGAACACCGATGCTTCCAAATGGCCCACACTCCTACATATAACAGGGTTACTAACAATTTTTTCTCCTTGCTATTAATGATTCGTCCGATAGTTGAGAAATCTTTGAACATAAAGAAGAAGCCATTAATTCCACATATTTGGTTCCAAATTTAGCAAGGAGCATATTGATATATACCCAAAATCTTGTAGTCATGCGACACTGAGTAAATAGATGGTATATCGTTTCCTCCTCAGTATTACATGTTAAGCACCGGTCTGTACTTGTTATTTTACACATATAAGTTAGATAGCCGACACATAACCTTCGATGGAGTAATCGCCATGCTAGGTCCCGTGTGTTTCCTGGTAGACAAGGTAGATGTATTGTTTTCCACGAGTTTCCCAGTTCTTTGGCATGCATCCAAAATTGTTCCAATGCCTAACCGTAATAGGAGTCTGTCTCTGACTTTGCATTACTAATGTTGGTTGCAACATATCTCTGTTGCCACGTGCTTAATGCAATTTGAATCATACACCAGGTATTGCATTCTTTATTCTAACAAATAAGCACTGAGCATCAATATGTCTCATTGATGTTGTTCTTGCTACATCCTGCATCGCAATCCATTTACGAGATTTCGGATTTACCAAGTCACGTAAATATTGAATACCATTTTCGGCCATAGAAGGCAAATATAATACAACATCATTATTACGAATCAACTCGCTGCCCCCAAAGACGTTACTCTAAGGCATCTTCCCAATAATTGGGTTGTGGCATCGATCGTGTAAATATTTTTAAGGCTTCAAGCTGTTTTTATATACATTTGGTATCTTTTGGTGGTTAGGTGCCAGTTTATTGCACATAAATAACCATTCTACTGGAAATGGGTCTACGTACGTTTATAGAAGTGCCCTTGAAAGTGAGTAACTTATTCAAGAATTTCAATTTTAAAGAAGCACACTTTGCTAAAACATTAACCAAAGCCAGGCCTCCGTCCTGCTTTTCATTGGTAAGGGTAGACTGCGATACGAAATGGGCTTTGTCCTCCCATAAGAAGGACAAAAGCAATGTGTTGATCTTTGACTCTACTGATTTGGGCATATGAACTACAGAAGCGGTATACCAGAGTCCAGATAAAATTAAATTTTTAAGGGCAAATGTCCTGCCAAAGACAGTTAGGCGACGTCGTTTCCAATTTACTGATGCACACTTTAGCTTGGATAGCCTTTCTTCCCAGTTTAGTAATACATCTTGTTCTCTACTAAGGCAAATACCCAAAATCTTTTTGACATCATTTGACCAGTTAATATCTATCACATTGTCAGTTCTGTCCTTCCAATCGCCCACAAATAAACCCTTAGATTTGCCTCTATTGACTTTAAGCCCTGATGCCTTTTGAAAATCTACTAATACTTCATTTAAAATTCTAAAATCTTTATTTTTACCCGCAACCACAGTCGTATCAGCTGCATATTGAGAAACCTTTAGTGGCCTTTCTACATCACGTACACATATCCCCTGAAAGTCATTGCGTTGCCTCAATGTGACCCAAACGATTCTATGGCTATGACGAATAGAAGCGGGGACAATGGGCCACCCTGTCTGACACCTCGTTCCAACACTACAGGTTCGGATAGCTGATTGTTTACTAAATAGCAACTTGTTATATCAGTATATAAAATATTTACCCATTTAATAAATCTTGAACCAAAGCCAATATGGTCTAAAGACTTAAACAAGAAATTCCATTCAAGTCTGTCAAAGGACTTTCTCATTATCAAGTGCTATTATTGCTGCTGGGATACAATCCTTTTCATCTAATTGAATAAGGTCCCGTATAAACAATGTGCTGTTTAATATTGATCTTCCTGGAACAGAGTAGGTTTGATCATCATCAATGACTTCGCTTAGGACTGCGGCAAGTTTTAGTGTTAGTGCCCGAGTAATAATCTTATAGTCTACGCAGAGAAGAGAGATTGGTATACATTACTGTATTTTATTTCTGTCACCCCTCTTGTATATAAGCCGAACATATGCTTGGGCCATCGATGGAGGGAGATGCCCTTGCTTAAAAATGCTGGTTGCTATTTCTTCTAATACTGGCCCAAATATGTGCCAGAATGTTTGATAAAATTCAACTGGAAGTCCGTCGCATCCAGGAGACGTTTCTAACTTCATACCTTTGAGGGATTTTGTCAAATCATCAATTGTTAATGATTGGTCACAGGTTTCGCGACACGAATCTGGAAGTCTTTGCGTTACATTAGCTAAAACATCTCTAGTTGCAGTTTCGTCGCTTTCGGATACTGTTTCCATCATTTCTGCATTTGAGTACACTGATACACCATCATTAGTCTTCAGTGAGCGTATTAATTTCTCTATACCTCTTGCTTTTTCCAAGTTACAAAAGTACCGTGTATGCTTTTCGCCATCGGTGTGCATTTGTGCTCTTGCCCTTATTTTGGCCCCATCAAACTGATATTGCTCTATTTCATTTAGTCTGCCTATTAATTTAACTAATAGTTCGTAATAATTATATTTCCCATCATTAATTTTCTTATTAATTTTACACAACGACCTCTGAAGCGCCTTTTTACGCTTTCGCATTTCTCGTGCTTTCCTGATGGAATACTGCCTTGAAATATATTCCAGGTCTGATCTAGCATCTTCTGACCAGTCTGTTATGCATTCATACGAACCTCGTCTTTCATCCCAATGCCTCCAACAGCTGTCCACACATTTGCGATAGCAACTATCTCGTAGCAATTCTACATTAAGTCTCCAAAATCCATCTCCTCGTTTGATTCAGTCAGCATTGTCTAATGTGATGGAAAACATATTGTGGTCAGAGAAAGTTACTGGTTTTATGTTAGTTTTATATATGCAACCTTTCAATGAACGTTCCACATAGATCCTGTCTAACCTTGAAGTTAACCTACCATCGGTTGAACACCAAGTAAATTCCTGGCCCTCTGGATTTTCAATTCGATAAGTGTCTACCAAGCCTTTATTTTCACAAATGAGTTTCAAAGTATTATGCGATGTGTCATTACAATTAGACCTAGAGTTTCTGTCTTTAGCCTCATCTAATATGCAATTAAAGTCACGGCTCATAATTAGGTTTTCAGGCGTTCTGTCTTGAACTATTTTGGAAACATCATTTAGAAATTCACGGCGAAATTGATGAGAGGTTGGTGCATAAAAGCACATCAAATTTAAACTTGTGTTTAGTACATCAATTGATACACAAATCTATCGTCCATTTGTATCTGATGACGACGATATAACGTCAATATAGTTGAGACAGCGGGCAGGATAAGAATGGCCGCTCCCGCACTATTATCTAGTGATAAAGAATAAAAAAAACCTATCCTTTTTAAATGTCTTTGTGAGATTCATACACTTCAGGTTTTTTAATTTTGGTCTCTTGTAGAAAATCAATATCAGCCCTCTCATTTTCTAATCGTTCAAGCAAGTGGCACTGCTTTTATTCGGTGTTTAATCCTCTGCAATTTATGGTGCAGATAATCAGAATTTGTAAAATGATGTTTACAACCGCCATCATAAAATTAACTTGATTCGTTTTTTAGCTCGTTTCTTAGACCATTTACCTAATTTTCCTGCGAATTCACTGTTTCCTAGTCCTACGACAGACACATATTCATATTTGGAAATATTAGAATCATGGCGCAGTAGACGATATTTCACGCCTCTCGCCGTTACATATGGCACTAACACTTCACCACATTCTCATCAGGTACATTACCATTTCACCTTTCATCTGTGAACTCAGTGTTTGAATGAACACATCTGATTCTGCAACTGACATTGTATCATCATCCATATCATTTTCCTCAATCTCAGCTTCTGAGCTATTGTCTTCTTTAAGACGCGTATTGCCACTTATGTTACATTTGGTAGGAGCGGCATTTACCATATCTTCAAGTTGATTTAAATCAAGTGGGATTAGCGGAAAATCTACTGAACTTTCCGTCTTCTGAGTCCTAAATCTTTCCTGTCCTAATTTTAATTCACCTTCTAAGGAATTGTAATCTGGCTTTTCTGTAAGATCATCATTTTTCTGAGTGTCTTTTACATCCACGTTTGGCTCCACTGCATTTTGATTATTTTCTTGGCCTAGGGTTAAACCCTCCTCTAATACTTGCATTTCATGAACTGCAGTTACTTTAACAGGATTTGATGATTTGTTTGTGTCATTTTCAGTGGCATGAATCTCGAAAACAGCTTCCGTAGTGATTGCTTCAGAAGCATTTGACTCAGTTGTATCCTTTACTGGCCGATTATCTCCGGATACTGAGGGCTTGTTTTGATTTTTTGGACAGCGCCATTTAAAATGGTCAACTGAACCACAGAGCAAACATTTGTTTCGATTGGGACAATCTGTTGCCAGATGGTCAGTACTTAGGCAGATCCGGCATTCATTAATTTACCCTCTATACCATAATGGCACAAAGCTACCATCAAGCGTCAATCTGCTCGGTAAAAGGCTATCCACTTTATCAAATCAGATGCGTCTTACACCATTTTCTAGCGTTCTCTCAAAGGGATACGATTCCCGTTCAATCGTTTGCACTTTGCCATACTTTTTGAGTTCATTCATGATTCTGTCATCTGGAATTTCTAATGGAACTGTCATGTTCACTAACCACCTATCTGACTCAATTTCCTCTACGTTACAAACGTCGCCTTTTACAATAAGTACATCTTCTAGAAGCCTTTCCTTGATCCCATCATTTGACACTGCAACATTCCATACCGTTTTTCTGACATTAATAAGTCCATGTAAAACAGTAGGTTCCGCACCAACCCCGTCCTTTAACCCATGGTATACGTCAATAGCCGTACACCCGTATCCCTTTGTTGTTGTTTAAAAGCTTAGGGTACGTTTGTAATTAGTTGCCACTTTGATATTCCAGGAGAAACGTTAATATAATGGTCCGTTAAAACGCCGGGTCAGTATAAATAAACATTATACTGCCATATATAAATTTCGTAAGTTTAGTTGTGAATTTGAATGGGAGACTCGTGCATCTCAATTTGGCAGCTTAAACAAATTTAGGTTAATTAATATGCGTAGTCAAATCACCGTGTGCTGGAATTTATTTCGTTTCGGTGCATCTGGGTGCACATTTTAGGCCTCTGGGAGCATGTGGTTTTAGCAGTTTTGTTTTCAGGCATTCTGCTGTGGATATGCACCTTTAAGATGTATACATATATACATGATAAAATGGACCCTTCCAAGTATAACCCTTGATCATATGACGTCATAATCAACTACGTAATCTGTAAGATGACGTCACAATCATGACGCCATGAATGCCTCGATATTGTCAGTCTTAAACGATTAATAGTCTGACACGTCCGAATTCACCTTTCCAAAGTATCCATTCATCATCTGACCTAGTATGACGTCATAATCAGTCCAGCGCGTGTATGATGACGTCACAATCATTACGTCACAAAGGGTTCCATATAAACAGTCATCAAATCTCAAAGAGTCTGACACGTTGTATAAATTGTATGTCTTTGTAATTCTTTGCTATTTAATAGACATTGCTGTTCGATGTTTTGAGGCTGGTTTGACTGGGCGCTGTTGCTGCCTTAGGCAGCACCAGCGCCCAGTCGAGTTAGCCTCAGGATACCCAACAGCTGATTTGCATAGCTTTCTGGAAATCAATAATCAGGGTTAAGAAGAAATAGCTGCTTCAAGGACATGAAATAACATGTCAAATCCAAACACGGTCATAGTTTCTATATATGGTAGAAATGCCTAGAAAACTTCAGCATGATTAGATCTACGAATTGTAGTGTATGGTATTATGCACCCCATAGGTAATATGTTATATATTGGTGAAAACTGTATAAATAATATGCCCAATCCATGTTTAAGCTGTATAAACCCGCCTTTACAAATGTTATTATTCTGTTGAATGGTTTGTGAATATAACGCTAAAGAAAAATTCACTGTATTAGATATAAGATATTAATTAGATACTTGTATAGCATACTAATTTAATTGTCATATATATATAGAAAGCCAAGTTTTAACCAGAATTACCAACACGCAAAGAGTTAACACTAATAAATTAGTTATAGGACCACACGCAAAGAGCTAACCATCAATAAATTAGTGTCCCCTTTAGAACGTGTGATCCCATGACAAATACCTGGCGATATTAACAGCCGTATATTTCGTTAGTCTACTCTAGTCAACGATGTTCAGCTAACTGGTGCAGCTTAAAATCGTCAACGCTCTGAACTAACAAATTGATTAATTAATAGAAGGTTTGACCGCCGAAATGCCAACTATAAAAGTTCACCATGGTAAAGCATTGTTACTAATAGGAACAGTCAAAATTAACAACAGAGACGGCCTGAATCTGGCCACGAGAAAAAGAGAAGCGAGTGGGCTCACTGATCAGCAAAAATGGCTAACGACTGAGGCGATTTCAGCTTTCAATCTGAAAACTCAAGTTACGATTGCCACTTCCTACAATCAAAAATATACAAACTGACAAGAAATAAGGAAACTATATGCAATTAGAAAACCAACTGAACAAAATATATATACATAAGCATACTAGAACCTAGTAATACGAGTAGACAGCTTAGAGCTAAAAAACACGTCTGTTCGCTTTGAAAACTAGGACTCCTGCTACTACTACTGCTGCTACTACTACAACTACTACTACTACTACTACTACTACTACTACTACTACTACTACTACTACTACTACTACTACTACTACGACGACGACGACTACTACTACTACTACTACTACTACGACGACGACGACGACGACGACGACTACTACTACTACTACTACTACTACTACTACTACTACTACTACTACTACTACTACTGCTACCAGGTTATTACCATTTATATAGATAAATATTCGCTACCGCCATACATACAATATTATATGTTGCTCATATGCTGTGTAAAACGGCCTGAGTGTGAATAAAGAATCTGAATCTGAACATATTCACCATGGGTTCAAAGGTCACGTATATATGCTGTTGTGGCTGTTACGTCTTCGGCGCTTCAATGGACCGCCCATCCCTAGTTAAGCTCCACACACTCTTAGCTCGTGTTGGGACCTATCGATCCCCGAAATCCATGACTATCAATTCCCAGATAAGCTGTTTCCTATTTTGAAACTAATTCGACTGGGTGCTGTTGCTGCCATAGTCAGCAACAGGCCCCAGTCAAATTCGTTTCAAAATATTCAACAGCATGTTTATTAAATAGTAAAGACATACAATTCGTACAACGTGTCGGACTATTAAGCGTTAAAGACGGACTATTTTATTTTGACTCATTCATGACGTCATGATTATGGCGTCAGCATACACGTCACGTAGTTCATTATGACGTCATATGATTGAGTGAGGAAATGGATTCACGAATTGCACAATTATCTTACGATGCTCCTTCATTGAGCCATACTTCAGATCTGTGATGGAAATCACCCAATCACGCTTGTCAGTGCATATATGTATGCCGTTATGACGTTATGGCGTCATGGGATAAGGGGGGGGGGGGGGAATAATGATTTCTCAAATAGGAAATACGATCAGCCTAAAGCTGACATATCTTCCACATTGTCGTCATCTGGAGTGGAGCAGGTGTTTATGTGGTCAGCAAAATACAGGCAATAGTGAAGAAAATTGAATGACAAAGCCACAGGTTATATTTACTATACCGTCACCAATAACGCCCAGCCCATGGACCACATAAACATAATGATACACGACGGAATTTGCATTTGAATGCATTTACACTTGCATTTGCATTTAAATGCAATTATGAAATTTCTGACGCATTTGCATTTGCACATGCATTTGAATCTCATGTATTTGCATTTGCATTTGCATTTGCACAAAAAGGGTTGCATTTGCATTTCCGTTCTCAAATGCATTTCAGTTTTTTTCAAAGGCACTACTTTTTTCATTTTGCATTTCTTTCAAAATAGGATGGAGCTGCTGCAAATAGCAGCCACATCAACCAGTCAAATTAATTTCAAAATATTCAACCAACTTATTTGTTAAATCATAAAAATGGCATTTCTGTTGCTAGAAATTAGAAATAAACACATTTTACTCTGAATTTCTTAACATGTAACTCTCAGCCATATGCATACATATATATATATACATATTGTTTGCAAAATCATGCATATTTTGAAATTAGTCTAGCTTAAGTCAGTTGATATCTTAGCAAACCAACACATTTTAGTTAATTTGTTTCTGGGATAATCTACAGCAACGTATCTCTAGAGTATAATAAATTTGATCACCTAAATAGTAAGGAATGGGTGCCTCCATTCTCTTGTCAAATGTATTGACCCTTTAACCCGTACACACAAGACCACCGAAATCATTGGCTCAGTGATCCTCTTCTCTCTGTCTGCAAATGGACAGTTCTAAAGACCACGACAAATGCTGTTTTTCCGGTTTGGGCATAAAAGGGTTAATAAAACAATTGGACTATAGGTGTGTTGCTGCCTTAATCAATATGGTGATTTTCAGGAAAATTAATAATATTCATACAATCATCTGTTTTAAAGAACCACAATCTTGTGGCCCCAAGATACAGGTTGTCACTAGAGCACTTTTGACTGTACAGTCTGTTTAACAAGTAGGTCTACTTGCTATATTTTTTTGTCAAGATCCTTTCAAAGTAATTAGCGTGAGCTTAGTAATATATCTCCGGTCGCTCAATCTATGAATAGGGTATTGTGATGTTAACTCCATTTGTAGTGCGGATCGACTGGTCAGGTACCGGCCGTACCAGCTAAGCTGGGTACGCACCGCCCATCCTGGATTCGTTCCCAGAACACACACCCCTGGGTAGAGCCATAAGCCTATATGGGCCTATGAGAGATCGCATTGTAAAAACGACTAAGTTCGTTAGGGCGCGTAGCGCACATGCGCACGCTTAATACTATTTTGACAGAGTGCGTATTTCACGACCAAGATAGGATGATGCTTTTAGTGTACAGAGAAGGTACAATGTAATCCTCTTTAATAACTTGTTCCCACCGAATCTGGCATTAATCAAGACCAGAATTCGACGGGCTTTACAAATCCGTAAACCATTTCAAAACCGGTTAAGAAATGGCTGAGTTATCCACGGAAAACCCCTTTTGATTATCTTCAAGGTATTGCCGTGACGTCATAACACGTGTACGCAGAACATCTAGAATGTTCTAGAACATTGGACTGCGTTATTATTAGCTAAGCGCTGATTGGCTGTTGCTCGACCGATAATTGGTTGGAGCTTGCGCCTATGAGGTCACGAGTAGAATAAAAGGAACGAAATCCAGAGCTCGAGAGCATCCACGGCCAGGGGCCGATTAGGTTGGACCTGTGTCAGCTACAATCAGCAAGACAGGCATTACGCAGATCATTTCAGTCTCTGTCGGTATCTCTCCCGTAGCCAGCAGTAATCCAACCCATTGCACTAAAACAATTTTGTATCTCCCGTTGTTGCGGAAGCATTTTTGGAACTTTTGGATATTGTTCACGAATATATCAAGAACTAACTCGGAACACGAACTTGCGGTGAGGCCTTTCCTGGCCTGAAAATGTGATTCTACAGATGTAGAGGCAGCGAGGTTCTTTGGTAGATGACTCGCCGGATCTGCCGGCCACGCCAAAAAGTGGTTATTCAGCCTTCCCCGCCCTGATGTCGTGCAGGTTTATCTAAACTTTTTGACATCAGCAAAGTAAACTTTGCCCGGTATGTCTTCAGAGCTGGCTAACGTATCCCGCACCATTAAGCTTAGTTATGTATCTGCATCCGCATTCAACAACCCCCACTCATGATCGGGCTGTTGGCAACTTCCAGCCGTGCCATCGGTGTACGGGAACTTTCGTCATAGCAGTAATGTTATTGTATCTCTTGCTGACTATTCATTAGACATTCTATATTGTGATTACAGTCCTGAGTTCGATCCGCTCCCGTCATGGGCTGCTTGCGGGAATCCTGTTTGCGAAAACCAGCATGCGGGAACCTTCCACCTTCCAGGGAATGCATCAACTCACGTCAAGCCAAGGGTGACGTATCAATTTCAATAACACGATAGCCCAGACGTAAGAATGGCTACCGATTATTCAAGTAACTATACTTGACATTTTAATTATCCAGTTAATTACATCTTTGATAATTATATCGTATCTGTATAAACGGTCCCGATGACCAAAAGTCACCGTAACGGTCTTAGGCCCGCTAATTATAATTTCTGTATCTGTTTATAGTTATTCTTATTTTCTGTAAGGTGTTTTCGCTAACGGCATCGTAGTAGGTTCCTAAACCTGTACTATATATACTATTCTGATCATTTATTGATTGTTCTGGTTAGTGTATATATGGCAAGTGGCCATCAGTTCATACGTTTTGTTTATTTGTAGAAAAATATAGGACTGCAGTGCACGTAGGAAACACTGTACAGCAACATTTATATATGCAGCACTTTCTCCCGCCACCAACAATTCTTCACTGAGGTCTGTGCTATAACTCTGTTTAACCCAGCATGCTACCGACTAAAAACCTTTTCTATTCAGCTCGATGGGATAGGTTTAATATGATTAGAGACAATATCTTCGTTAGGAGACACGTGTTGTACGCCTCTTTTCCGGTAGTTGCGATAATTTAGCCCTGCACTTCGGCAAGGTTGTGTAAGATTGGCCAACATACCTAAAGGGCATCACATTTCTAAGTTATTGTCTCTCTTCATGATCCACTAAGCCGTAGGGCTTCTTAATTGTTTGGATGCCCCTATCCGCACCATGGACTGATCCGACCCTGGGAGACTATCGGGGTTTCCGAGCGGTGATGGCCAGGGTGTGGTGTCACACGCATTCCCCGGTATCTTCGTATATTCAGTAGTTAGTTACCTTTGCCAATGGATGAAAGCACTGCGAAAACATATCTTAATTATTATTTTCTGTTATCTGCTGGACAATCCTCCCGCACCGCAGTGCATAACTGGGCAACTTGTATTTAAACCTAATGCCAGATTAAAAAGTTAGTTCCGTAGGACCTGGTGACGGGCGAGATGTGCATCCCCACCGAATTCTATAAGAATGTCTGGGCATGATATTCAGATCTGCCACGCCCTCACGGGAAGGACATTTACGGTGGGTATTCGGCTCTCTTATCCCCACCATAACGATGGATCAGTTGCCTAAAAATACTTTTGTGAAAAGTAACCAATGTCCTGTGACGTTTTATGTGGTTACGGAGCAAGAGGTCCGGATTCTTACCCAGTTCGGAGGTCTTGCAAAGTAACATGTATGCACGCTGCCTTCAGTATTGATGTCTTAGGGCATCCATGCTCAATGACAGCCGTATCTAAAAAGCTAGGTAGACGCCAGCCATTTGCGGCCTAAAATAATTCTTGTCCCTAAAATCTAAATAAGAGGCTAGGCATGGAAGAAGGCCCGCATAAATAAAAGCGGCAACTACTAATTCAGCATACTGAGAATTACATAAGACGGTGACGTGGGAATCCTTCGGGAATCGATCGTCCCGTCTTCACGTAAAATAGCACGCAACCTTATAGTCATAATCTCACTAGGTATGGTATTTTCTTTACAGCATTTTGGTTAAATATTAGAGTGGGCCCTTTCGGCCACTACTCTTCTCCCGCTTTAATTGATGGCGACATTTTCCTGTGACGGAGGCCCACGCGAGGCACTTGCCTCTCGCAAGGATTCAGTGACCACGGTCCATGCGAGGATAATACTCCTCACCCAAACTAGCAATAGCAGTAGTGCCCACGTGAGGCACATGAATCTCCGACACTACGAAGATAACGTTCTTTCCTTTCAGCTTAGAGATATAATAGCGTATATTAAGTTAAGTAGTAATCTTGTGCACGGGAGCCTCCCTTACGGGGATACCCCTGCGGACCTACAAGTCTGTGTGGTGCCTCCGGGAGCCCCACGTTTAGAAGTTCATCAGGCTGTCTCTATGTCTTGTATTTTCGTATGCTCATTATATTTATCTAGCATACTTGATGGTCTGTTTAGGTACAAATATTGTATAGACTTATGATAATTAGGTCATCAAATCAAATCTTGTAAGTCCATTGATCACGAAATTGCTGTGGACAGGCATACTGGTGACATAAACTCTTGGGATGAGACTGTTGAGTTTAAAGTTCACGACAATGGTGCACGGCCCCACCGGAACGATTTAGTTCCACCGGCCTTAGGAGCCGGTATTTGTTACCCGTAGGACAGTATCGTACAGGATCCGTCACCCCAAGACCAGCCTCAGCATTCGTCGTGCACTTGCGTTGCGGCGAGTCCACACCAGACACCGGAACGGCCCGACACTACCACGCAAGCTACACATTCATTCAGAAATCTCTTAATCCTTTATTTTTCACATTGGCCTTGTGAATATCTATTGGCATTACAAGAGAAGACAATTTTTGAAAATTTATGACTGACTTGGTCATCGAGTCAGTCATTCCAGTGGTATATCTTCAAAGATTATCTTCTTGGAATACAAATAGATATTTACCAAAATCAATAAATATTAGATGCTGATAATTCTTTTAGACATGGATTAATTTACTGTTAACCCATTGGGATTAAAAACGCTTGTCATTCAGTCTAACTATACACACACACACACTCAGTCATGTGCTATCTCAGCCATAGGAATTAACATTCAAACATTTGAATCCGGAAATGCGAGAATCTTAGTTCAGGTATTGAACAAGCTGATGCATAGTTTGAAACAAATTTGACTGGAAACATTTGCCTGCAGCTGTATTTTGAATGCAATTTGACTGGAACCTGTTGCTACCATAGGCACGGCAACAACTATCAATCAAATTACTTTCCAGATATTCAACATTATATTTGATAATTATTTTGAAAGTAATTTGACTGGCACATGTTGTTTCCATGGATACAATAGCGATCAGTGAAATTACTTTCAAAATAGTATTTAAAAAATCTGAAAATGAAATTCTCTAATGATTACCCCTTAACGGTGAAATAAGTAGTATTTCTTTCATAGAAAAGTTCCATTTACAGACAAAGAGACTATTTTTGAAAACTGTATACTGCAATAAGTGAGCCAGTCATTCCAATGGTAAAATGTAAAAAATATTATTTTCTTGGTCTGAACATTGACATTCTTTAAAGCGATGCTAATCTCATCTCAAATTCTATACTGCACCGATAGAGTATGGTTTATAGATTCCAGATCATTCATATCCTGTCACGTTCCCATTCTGTATCACAGTTACCTGCTTTGTAATATCACGTAAATGTTGAACTGTGAGCGCCACCATTTTGTCTCCTCAAGCGATAGCAGGGTTAAACCTCCTTATTGACTTCCAGCCAATGAGTTCATGTACGACTGGTTTAATATAGGGGTCAGCTCATGGAGGCGCTTATACGGTGTCAGTATCTACACAGTAATGGAGCAGTCCAGCGGGACCTGGATCGAGAAATCAACCGGTCCGGTAGAATGGAGCAAGTTTTGAAGACTCTACGTCGGGAGTATTGCTGACATCATAATCGTCACAGAAACAGCTTTGTCTACATGACGTCACGTCGCTGGTGTTGATGACGTCACAACCTTTACAGAAACATCGTATTCTGTGGTTGGGTGTAGGAACTACTACAAGGTAACCCCAGAGGTCAGAGAAACCTCATCTAGAGGTCGTAGAGGTCAGTGATACCACATCGAGAGATCACAGTGAGTGAAAGCAGGTGTAGGCCAAGATCGGACAGTGAGTGGGGGTTGAAAGCAGCCGTACATCATTCAACAGGGGGCAGAAAGTGGACGTGTGCTTTACCTAAAATTGGCAATTCTTGTCAGCTTGTAGCAGTGGGTTTATGGTGTGTAGTCATAGTTGCAAAGTTCTTACCTGTAATATTTTGAAACTGCCCGGGCTAATAATTAATCAAACACTGAATAGCATGTTAACAATAAACATGATGACTGTAATGTATGAATGACGGTTACTAAATGACAAAATGAGAGCAATCCCCGGATGATGTAAACACCTGGAGAAATTATTATTATATAATGAGAAATCATTAATTGTAAAGAGCAATACAAGGGCATTACATCCTTCCCTTTGTTTAGTAATTAAATTGGAATATCTATGAGTTAAAAATAATCATTTATAATTATCAATATAACTGAAATGCCAAATTGTCAAAATTACGCATAATGAAACTTTAAACACTGTAAACCAAAACAATGACTTTGGAATTGTAAGTTGTTAAATAACCCTCTGGATCATCTTCATTGTGAAATTGAGTTATGAAATTGAGGCTGATAAAAGAGGAAATTTGGTTTCTAGTGGTATGTAAACAGAAATTTAAGTAAGTAATGGAGAATGATTGAACAAGTTATTTAATGAATGTGCAAGTGATTCGTTCACAATGTTCGTTAGATCACGCATAGTCACATAAGTAAGTTGGTCTGGTTCTGATACGACCAGGGTACCATCTTCCTGTCAATGCTTCTGGTTGGTTGACAGGAGTTGTGTTATGATTGTTAGGAATTCTTACATAATCGTAAGGATCATTCACTGCATGTGTTATACTGTTTGTGGCTTTATGTATCACTTTGAGGAGAGAATTATTTCTAGCTAAAGACTCACCATCAGGACCCGTTAGTATGACCAGAGATCCTTTCATAGATACAACTGCATATGGACGTGTATTGTATCGCGTTGAGAGATTGATATGCGGTTCTGTCCATCTAAGATCAAATCACCAGGTTTGATTCACGATGGTTTGGCACTGTACCGTTTATCCGCATATGATTTCATTCGGATCTTTGCTGCATGATCATTTGACTGAGCTTTTAAATGGAAATCAGCACCAAATTCGGATACAGACTCTGGTAGCTTTGTTTTGATTGGTTGGTTACTGGAGGAATGCCGGTTGTAGAGTGATGTGTTGCTCTGTAGTTAAGCAGAACACTGTTTAAGCCTTTCTTCCACACCTTCCTTTCCCGCAAAAGAGCTACATACTGTTTTTCCAATAGTCTGCATGAAGCATTCTGCTTCGCCACTAGCTTTAGGCCTCAAAGGTGTAGGTCAGATTTGAGTTCATCGACTATGCCATGTGTGGCAAACATAGTATCTAGTTTTGGAATAACATGACTAGCTGCTGTGGATTTGACTACTTCTACAACTGGGTATCTTGAATAATCGTCTATAACGGCTAGAAGGTAATCACCGGAAGGATATGGACCACAACAATCCATACTGACATGACTCCATGGTTTGTCATGTTGAGAGTTTCTGATTTTGCTGCTGGAGCATTTGCCTGGTATGGTAAGCATTTGTTAATGTACGTCTCTAAATCTTGATCAATTTTGGGATACCAGACCTTCTCACGTAGAAGCCTTTAGTTTCTACCACTCCCTGGTGACCTTCATGTGCTAATTTGAAGGCATGTTGTCGTAAAGATGGAGGAACAACTTTCCTTGTACCATGCAAATTGATTCCTGATAATCCAACAGTAAGTTTATGGCCAATTTTGTAAAATGGTTTCAACTGAATGTCCCGTTTGTTCCAACAATTAGAGTTAACAGCTTTAGTTAGTTTAGTCATTTCTTTGTAAGGTTCTTGTATTTCACTGGGTGAGTGTGATTTTGGAATTGAATATTCTGACAAAAAGTTCACATATTCATTGACTTTGTTATGATCAGATGACGGCTGGTATTGCTGTTGATGGCGTGAAAGAAAATCAGCTGGATTCTCTGTGCCAGGTTTGTACACCACTTTTAGTTCATATGGCTGTAGGTTGGGCTTAGAATACATCTGCGTGTCGTAAGAGGTGACTAAAGGAGGTAAGGGTGAGGTAACCCTGACAGAAACTTCGAGTGCTGAAGACGGAGGTTCCAAGCCGCCCGGCGCACTCTAATAAACCATGGATCCACGCACTTAACGCTTATGATCATGTCGATAGTCACTTACAGGACTGGCGGTATGATCAGCGAACGAAAAGAAGAAGAAGAAGATATGGTTGAAGCCATAATTGCCAACGTGCAATTAAGGTCGAGGTTGAGATTGAGGTATGTTGACCATTGGTTTATGGTCTGTTACAACAGTAAATGGACGCCAGAAAACATACAGATGACACCTCTCGCAGGCTCAAACAATGGCAAGTGCTTCTCTTTCTGTTTGAGAATACCGCCGTTCTGTATCTGATAATGTCCTACTAGCATATGACACATTGTGTTTTGATCATCTGAACCTATCTGCATGAGGATTACATCGATTCCCACCGGGCTAGCATCTACATAGATTGATGTCTCCAGATTTGGATCAAAGTAACTATCAACAGAGTCAGCAGAGTGTTCATCTTGGAGTTTTTGAAAGGCATTTTGTCGTGTCTCTGTCCAGGACAATTCTATATCCTGTCGTGTTAGTTCTCGTAGAGGCTAAGTAATCGTTGTGTAATTTGGAATGAAACGAGATACATAGTTTGTTATCCGGAGGTAACTTTTCACTGTAGCAGCTGGTATGCATGGAGTGGGAGCTTGCTGTATGGTGATGACCTCCTGGGGGTGGGGGGGGGTGTCAGGAGATACACCATCTTTGGAAAAGATGAAACCGTAGAATGCAAGGCTTGCTTTACTGAAAACACACATATCTAAGTTCAGGGTACTATTATTTTCACGAAGACGTTGTAGAGCCATGCGTAATGATTTGTCATGAGTGTCCTCTGTTTCACCGAAAATAAACACACCATCTGATAGGTTCTCACAGCAGGTATACCTCACAAGACTTGTTGAATTACCTGTTGAAAAATCTCGGAAGCTGAGGATAACCCAAATAAGAGTCTCATACCACGAGAGTCCTTTGTGGGTTGAGAAACCTGTTAGATACCGTGATTCTGGATGTAGCTCGATTTGGTGATATCCCTGTTTAAGATATAATTTTGAGAAGACTGAAGCGTCATTTAAATAATGAAGCACTTCATCTATTGTAGGCATATGATGTCGTTCACGCTGAACTGCCTTAGCTGTCATATTCTGACACTCGATTTGTTATTTTTTCGGTACAACAACGATAGGTGAGAACCATGGTGTAGGCCCTTCAATTCGCTCAATGATGTCTGATTGTCCCAGCATTTATATATTTTCGATCGGAATATTCAATAAACCAAGTTCTGTAGCAGTATCATAACCAAGTAGCGATCCGCATTTTTGATCAGCCACGTAGAACACTGCACTACTAAGTTTTTGTTTCCTTTCTGCTGTGGCATCAAAGGTTCCGAACATGCGCAGTGGGCTGTCTGAACACGAAATCTTCGACTTTGGTGATTTTAGTTTTATTGAGTTTTGTTTTGCAATGCTATTGAAGCTGAGTTTGTCAATAACATTTACCGATGCACCACTATCAATGAGTACATTTACATTTACACCAGCGTTGAGACATTTATCTTTGGCTGTTTTGTGCCTTGGCTAATACTATATGCTCGATTACTCGCAGTGAAAACATACTCGTCGTCATCGGCTGTCTCTTCTTTATAGAAAAGTTGACTTACTGATTTCTGTCTTGGATTATATTTTGAAAGCTGTTTCTCTGATTGTTTTGTGAACTACGCCACACGTTTGCAAAGTGATTTTGTTTGTACCATTTGTCACGTGTTTTCGCAATAGCTGGGGCATGGGGTGTCTATGAGGGGCCAGTTTCTACCACAGTTTCTGCATATCCCCCACCCTGTGCGCATTGGACTTAATGAGCGGGGATTGATGACCGTGTGTACTGGATTTAATTTGCTGTCGCGGTTTTGGCGAAGATTTACTGAAATGTTTCTGATTTTGACAACGTGACACGAAATTCAAATTGTTCTCGTTTGTTTCTGAATGCATTTCTTTGCGCTGTGTGTGTTGGTCTGACGATTCTAATGCACGCGAAATGTCTAGTATTTTTTCTAGTGTAATCTCAGTTTCCTTTAGCAGTCTGCGTTTTAGCTGACAAAATTGACATTTCTTGACGACTTGATCAGCAATTGCATCCTTTATGTCTGCAAATTCGCACGTAGCCGCTAACGCGCGTAGACGCCAA
Organism: Chaetoderma sp. LZ-2023a; assembly: GCA_034401795.1. Taxonomy (NCBI): domain Eukaryota; kingdom Metazoa; phylum Mollusca; class Caudofoveata; order Chaetodermatida; family Chaetodermatidae; genus Chaetoderma; species Chaetoderma sp. LZ-2023a. Next base: position 67,976,337 of record CM067365.1, read on the forward strand.
TCTAAAAACAGAGACGTGGCTTCTTCGAGAATACGCGTATTGAAGGAGATCTCGCGAGATACGAATGACGTAGACGCGACGCGTGAGGAATTGTGAAATGGACTCGCCCATTGGCCGATTTGACTGTTTAAATACATAGCATTTGTAACGAATGTTTTACGAGGGAGAAAATACTCGTCGAGTTTATCTTCTGTTTCTTTAAAACTCTCACCTGTCTCGGCTAATCAACGAAATACATCTAATACTGATTCACCACCTAAATGCAACAACAAGGCTCTCTTTTGCTTGCCATTCTTTATTCACGTAGCTGTCATGTAAATGTCAAACTTTTCTCACCATTGTGTCCATCGCGTCGATAATGATGTCTGGTCACCGTCCGCGTGAAACGGGGGGGGGGGGGGTAAATTCGGCAAATTTAGAACAGATGCCATTTGGATACTGTCCAATCCTACCGATCGGTCCCATACCGATTTACTTCGTCGTCACTGTAATATTTTGAAACTGCCCGGGCTGATAATTAATCAAACACTGAATTGTCTGTTAACAATAATCATGATGACTGTATTGTATGGCTGAAGGTTACTGAATGGCACACTGTGACCAATCCCCGGATGATGTAAACACCAGAAGAAATCATTATTATATAATGAGTAATCATTAATCGCAAGGAGCAATACCAGAACATTACATTACCGAGGAACAAATGCGTTTGCCCTCCAAATAAAATCCAGTTGATTCATGGTTTTAGCAAACGAGACTTCACTACACTACAACACAATTGTGGCCTTACTCATGATATCGACAAAACGAGCATTAACATACACTCATCCCTTGTTAACCAGGGACTATATTTTTAAAAACACAGAATATATTTACAAGAACGAAGTGCCTAGTCCTTAAAATATAGCGGCAAGCGACCTAAAAAAAGCTAGGTGACCACCATTGGCACTACGAAACTACCTGAATCACTTGAGTACGGGTACAATCGACTGATCAGAAAAACGGACTTCGGAATCTAACTACGGATCGAGCATAGCATTGTATTGTATTTCATAATTTCTTCCTTTATATAGGAGCACCGGCCAGACTGACAGCATGAAACTTAGTGAGGTTACATCGCGTGTTACCTGATTCAAGCCGTCTCTCGCAGTGCGCTGTATAGGGTAAACTCCAAAAATAGCTACTGAACACTAAAAATATCCGGTGCTGAAAGGAAGGGTTTGGGTCTTGAGTGACCACATCACAGTCTCTCAATAATTTATAATGACCAGCGTTTTATACTTTATTTATTATTATTATTATTATTATTATTATTATTATTATTATTATTATTACCTAATTTAGACTTTTAAATTTTAAGCAAAGCAAAGGTTAATTTTAGAAATTATGTAAAAAAATTATTTTAATTCAAATTTAGAAAGAAACGGTGTAGACAAATTCCAGAATCCAATCCGGAAAAGTATTCCAACCCATATCATAACAATATATATCTTCTATCAAAACTGTCTCACCCCATCACGCGGACAGGAAAGTCAAAATCATATTCAGAATATTAATTAAATTAGTTCTCTTTACTCCCAAATAAACCCCGGCCTGAATCTCATTGCTTAAATCCGGCCCAGTACATCAAACGTAATGGTCTTTCAGCGATGTTTGGCTTTGCCGAGTAATCACAGCACTATTGTTGTACTAGGCGGTCACATTGCATCGTTAATCGTGGTCTCATTAGGCGATTACGCCTATTGCTCAAGACGAACAGAGTCATAAAACTCAGAAGGCTGGCTTGTGAAGCTCCTAGAAATGGTATAAATTGGAGTAAGTATTGCACTAAATGTAATTTATTTGCAGATAAACTCGTCGCAGACCGGATGGAATGATGACAACTTTGTGGGACAAACAATCGGGTTTAGTGTCAGTACTACTTCTACAGCGTATTCCAGTGTGCCTGCGAACATAAATTTATTACCCGCCCTAACCTGCCACTAGACTCGAACAGCATTTAGTCACACAACACCACGCAGTTTATTGCTTTGAAGAAGGGCTTGTTCGATAAAATAAGATTTATCAACAGTGGCTGTTCTTTTCTTCTGTGTTATTGTGCACGAACTGGTACTTAATTCTGCAATGACGTTTTCAATAATATACTACCAACCATGTTTAGAGAATACCAACTCGTTTACTTTTAAAATAACGTGCCTGTTATCTATATAATATAACAAGAGAAATCATATTTTGCCGACCGTATCCCTCGATAGGGAGGGAGGGAGGGAGGGAGGGAGGGAGGGAGAGAGAGAGAGAGAGAGAGAGAGAGAGAGAGAGAGAGAGAGAGAGAGATAGATAGAGAAAGCTATATTGGCAATCTCGTAGTAGTGATAGAACAGAAAGTCATGTCCATGGCCTGCTCCCACCCATCACCATGTGATCGGTGGTGATGTTCAAAATACTGCATGATGTGTGGTCCAGGATTATGAGAAATACGCCGGCGAGAGATTTGACCATAAGCCTTTGAACCCGAAAGACAAAACACACACATCCTTGATGATGAAGTAAATATCTTGTTGCGTATTTTGAATATAATTTGACCGGGTTTGACTGAGTTGCTGTTCAGTTAACTTGAAATAGAGGCATCCATTTTTAGCTATTACTCGCTCTTTTCTAGCTAAGCTCCGCGAACTTCTTACGCGTATGGGAATCGATTCAGTATTTTTGAAACCTAATAAGGTAATTCTACAGGTAAACTGTGGCTATTTTTTTGAAACTAAATTGATCGCGCAATTCCAGATACTGTTCGACCTGGCAGGCAAAAGTTGCATGAGTGAAATGAAAATAAATTACATAGCTAGATAGATTGAGAAATATAACAGACTCGAAATCCACCCTGGGAAACAGGTATGTAAACTCCTATCCAACAGTCTCAAGCACGATTGTTTTAGGCAGTGACAAGCGACACCTCATGGCATTCGTATCAACCTAAGCACCACATGTTTTCAAACAAAGACACTTACTAAGACAAGGGCTCACAGACATAGCACTCGGAGATGTCAAATAGTCTTGTTAAAACCCACTGGTCATCACAACGTGGTGGGGAATAGCCGACTTACAGACAGAACAGCAAATGAAATATCAGCTCCAGCCACTGAACGAACTCTCTCTCTCTCCCTCTCTCTCTATCTCTCTCTCTCTCTCTCTCTCACGCACGCACGCACGCACACGCGCACGCGCACACGCACGCACTGTTTACAAATGAATCTCGCTAGAATGTCAATGACGCGACCCTTGCAAATGCATTTTTATGCAAATAGAGTGAATTATTTTCCTGCTCATCCCGAAATGACCATGTATCAAATGTAGATGATTATTGCTTTAAGTATCTTAATATAAAAATTGTTTTAATAGGTAGTAATCTGCGTGCAATCACAGTATATTATGCTTACTCAGAATATGTTTTCTTCTTCTTCTTCTTCTTCTTCTTCTTCACATCATCTTCTATCTTCTCTCTTTTCTTCGCTCCTTCTGGTTTTGATCTGATGAACTTCAAGCCTCATCAACTTCGAGTCCTTATTGAGGAATCGCTGACTTGTGCTTTTAGTATGGTTCCATCCAAATATGTTCGAAAAACAATTGTTGTACACATAGTAGTCCTTATCTGAAATGTATTCGAACTTGCAACTAAATTTATGTTTATATTGCTGCTATGTGTTTGAATATTTGAATTCGGTCTACCTGTAGAGTTGTTATCGGATATTCACCATTCTTGGGTTACTCCTCGGATCACAATGATGTCTCGTGATTTTGGGATCAAGAAAAGTCAATGAGTTGAGAGAGGTGTTTACATTATCAGTGTCGTCTTGGAGACGTCTGGCACACGATCAAGTGGCTATAAAATCGTGTAGTGTAAATCCGGCATATGTACATGTTTGTGCCAAGCAACGCCACTATGGTTAAACTGTTCACCGAAATGTTTTGGTCCATTCGACTGGGTCAACCTGTAGGGGTTGGATTGACATGCTTTTTCTTTTTTATTGATTCCATATAATTGGTTTATAGAAATCATATTTTCTCTGCACAAGCGGATCTGATAGGGAATGCATGGGAGCAATATGAGAGCCTGTTTTTATCCTATAGATTTTAACCGAATTATTTGAAACTTAGCGGGATCCTTGAATACTAATATAGGGCATTTATTGCCGTCGCTGTCAATCACATTTTAGTTGCCGTGAGAGATGAATATGTTTCAGAAACCTTTCGGAACTAAAATCCTCAGTGTTCAACAAGCCTTTCGAAGCCTGTAGAAAGAGTAATTTTGTTATGTTTTTGTGATTAGCTAAGATACGTTACAATTTTGAGGCAATCAAGTTCAAAGATCACCACTTAAACGTGCACCTCAACATAAGACTGTTCGAAAAGAAAATTGTTTAAATCGTATGCTATTAGAGGCTTAATCTATGTAGCTCAATGTAATGACACCATATTAAGTCTTAATATATATATATATATATATATATATATATATATATATATATATATATATATATATATATATATATATATATATATATATATATATATATATATATATATATATATATATATATATATATATATATATATATATATATATATATATATATATATATATATATATATATGCTGATTTCATTTCGTATAAATTAATGAAAAATTTTAACTTGTGAAATTGAATTAGGGACTCATGTTTCTAATTCAATTTCACAACTTAAAAAAGTATGTTAACTTATGCGAAATGAAATCATCAACTGTTCAGATTTATTTTTGCTTTAATACATATAGGGTCACATTTGAGGCCTGTAAACGTATACAATCTAATCAGTTTTATTTCCAGGTGTTTTGCTGTGAATATGCAGCTTAAATAGCTGAATATATATCTCAACAAGAAGCAATACACAGAATTAAAATCGCCCTGGCCGTTTTGGAAATATTATCACTTTATTGACAAATTTATTTTCCAAATCAACGATAGTGCATTCCGAGCCTATCTGACTTGGCTAAGGAGTCCATCGATGATATAATAATACAGGTTATTCACACGCTGATGGTGGAACCATTGGCATAATTCGTTTTTCTACAGAGCACGCAGATTTATAGTTACTACAGTAAATGTGTTTAAGTAAAATTATTTCATCGTCGACGTCGTCGTCGTCGTCGTCGTTGTCGTCGTCGTCGTCGACATATGTATGATTACTGTATTCTGCGATTGTGGTAGTAGAAATATCCTACAGCTGCAATCAGTCATTCTTCGCTTTTGCCCACCGTGTATTGTCCTCAGCCGGAATCCTTAGCTTCCGCAGGTCCATTCTTGACTTGAGTGTACCGAGCTCTGATTTCTTGAGGTCACCTCGTAGCACGCTTAGCAGATTCATGCAAGGACATCCTCTCCTCTCATGGCATTGTATTTTCTGGCTTCGAGTGGTGCAAATTCCAAGGCTCTCTGTGCTGGCGTCTCTTCTGGCATCCTTAGCACATGGTCAAACATGGACTATCTTTGCTGGGCGACTTTTACAGACAGCGACGACGTATTACGTGATGGTTTGTAGGTGTTTGCGGTGGCAGGCATCGAGTTTGTCTAGAGCTACCGTTGGAGCTGCCCAGCTGTTACAGTTATACAGCATCAAGGATACGCAGGTTGCATTGTATAAACGTGGCCTCTTTGTCAAGGGCATCTTTGATCTACGAATCCCTATCTTCCAGAAGGACTGAAAAGCTATGCTCCCCATGACGCAGCGTGCAGAAATGTCAACAATACTGCAAAGCAGTGAGCCTAGGATTTTACTTTTCCTCTATATAGATCAAGGATATTATTGTGGTCGGTTAATGGGGAGCTTTGGTGGTGACTGAGCAACGAGCAACTGTGACCAAGCCAGACATATCTGAATTTTGATCATAACTTGACCACTGGTATATTGATACTATTGATCAAGTTTGGCCAAAAAGCAGAGACATGTGAGCTTTAAATTTAATCCGGAAAGATCACACCATTGTTTGCCATTATTCAATCCCAATAATCTAATTTGAGTTAGAGCCATATCCATAACCTGTCCTCCTATCTCCTCAACTTCTTTCATTAAATCGGGAATCCTTTACATTGATTCGAAATCCTTCCTATGTCACATAGACCTGGTGTCCTGATATCATAAAATCTACAACGGCAATATCCCTTTAATTCTTGATCCATTGATGCATTAGTCTTGTAGAACTTTCGCGCACAGATTTCAATGCAGCAGCAAGGTAGCGGGTGAAAAGCACCGGAGATAGACCATTTCTCTGTGGGGAGCCGATTGATGTCTCAACCTCTACAGACTTCACTGACTTGACTCGTACTCTTAGCTTGGTGTCTGCAAGCAATAGTCCTACTAGTCCTAGCCCATCTTCATTGCAACTGGCTTGGCGTTGTACATCTACAATCTGTGAGCGTTTAATTGTGTCGAAGCCTCTTGACATGTCAATGCCCATATTGTGGAAGTCCCAGTGTTTGGGCACCACTACCGACACATGCATGCGTTGAGCCCATATAATGTCTGCGCGGCTGCGTCCACGTTTGAAGCCACTTTGACATGATCCGGTGAAGTAATCGATCTTGTCTCGGATGCGGCATAGTGTAACATTGGATACGTTTTTCCGTATGCTGTTGAGGAGCACAATGGGCCGCAGATTGGCTGGGGGTCCAGGTGGCTTCTTGGGCTTGGGTAGTGCGATAAGGGTGCCTTGGCCTACGGCGTCGATGGGAAGGTGGTGCATAAAAGCTGAATTGAATTGGTGCGTGATCGGTTTTGTGATAATGTCACTTGCATATTTGAATAGTTCATTGCTCATGCCATCACGTCCAGATACACGTATCCGTCGACATATCATCATACATATATTTGCTATTGCATTAAGTAGTTCAGAAGAGTATATGAAGTGTTCTATAGGTGCTCGGGGACATGTTTTATAGTCATGCTAAAAGCTACCGCTTGATTTGAAAAAGGTTCCGAGAATGCGAGCGTTACACACGTTTCTATTATGTGCCAGCAAAATGCATCTGAAGGAGGTCTGGTGCTTAATGTTCCATTTCCCGAGTGCATGCCACTCCTTGCCGTTATAACATTGTTATTTTAGCAAACCAAAAATCATTTAGCTCGCGGGGAGAAATCAGAAGTACTTCTTGAGAGTTCCTCCAAATCTAAAGCAAATTATGGAAGGTGTGTTACTGACAATATAGCTAATGCAGCCAACATTACATACTCAATCAACTGGTGAAGCAGGTTAGGCTAATGTATGTCTTCCCACGAAAACTGAAACTTGTCAGAGGCCGTTTCAGGATTAAGGCGTGGTAACCCACATCAACATGCGGCAATACAAACTACTACATGAATGTGATATGCACTATGTGTAACCATGTTGAGAGTCCATCAGACAGACTGGTCGACAGACTAACGGACTAACTGACGTACAACAACGCATAGCCCGTCTTAAACTATGCGTTCGTGACGTACTTATCCACGTCATTCATGCCGGCATAATGGCGTCATTGATTATGATGCCATTCTATGCGTCATGTAGTTGATTACAACATCATATAAAGGATAAATGCAGTGGAAGGCTCATTATTACGGTGCATTTAGGCTAGAGATGGCTATATATTATAGATACACTCATCCGTTGTCTCCAATGTATATATAGATGGATATCACAGCCAGTGTGTAAAATTAAACGATCATATTTTAATGTTCCAGGTAGTTTAGGTTACAATTGCTACATACACGTGTGATAATATAGATAGTGGTTGAAAGAGGAATACTCAATCTAGCAAGTGGAACATTGGTTTCTGCCAGATTTGTCCAAGGGTTCGTATTTGTGTACAGCACAATCCCATTGCGTCATTAGCGCCTCAAGGCGAAGAAAATACTACTTATTTTATATCAATCTTGCCATTTAATTGTCAAGATTAGTCAAAAATGAAATTTTTGCCTATTGAATGCAGTCCATTTGAAGGCCAAGAGAGGACAAGTTCTTTTTTTTAAATTTATCTATGGAATTTACAAAAAGCGTTATGTTATCCAGAAAATGGAGACTGTTTTTGGACAGCTTGATGTCAAGAAAATTTCAATGCATAATCAGTGTCCATATGCAGGCCAATAGAAGGAATGACTGGCTCAGTAACCGAGCAAGCCATTCAAGGGGTGAATTTAAAAGAAAAACCAATCATTTCTCTTGGCCTACAAACCGGCATTCCTCAAACCATTGAAGAGGATGGCGTGGCTGGTTTCACGGACTTTTATTCGGTGAGAAACCAGGACAAATTAACTACCTGTTCCTCAATTCCCTGACATTGCATGGTTGGGTAAAATGGGGGAATGATATTACTCTATTACTATTATCATAAAGCAGAATGAATCACATACTGATACAATTCAGGTTATTCATTAGTGACATGATGGATTCAGACGAGTTGCTTCACAGTCCATGGGGATACCGTGATCTTTACCATTGGCACATCGATCCCACTCTCAGCACATACGACTATGGATATAAAATGTACACCTCCAGGTCTTCCAGTGCTACGCGTAATCTCCTACATTGTGAATATGTTACATGTTTCTCCACATTTTCCAACCCATTGGCTAAGATTTATACGCAGTGGACCTTTCCAGTTTTAGCTATGCCCCGCTCATCACTAGCTAGGCTCCAGCCACACCCCGTCGTGTTTGGATTGATCGATTCTTGAACGCCATGACCATCAAATTCCGGAAAACTATGCAGTTAAATTGTTGAATATTTTGTATGTCAAATTAGTTTCAAAATATTAAATATGATATTTATTAAATAGTAAAGACATACAATTCGTACAATGACGCAATAGTCCGTCTTCAACTATGCGTTCATGGCGTACTTATCTACATCAGTCATGACGTCATGATGGCATCATTGATTGTGATGTCATTCTATACGAGGTGTAGGTGATCACACCGACATATGATGGATGCATAAAGTGGAAAGGTGAATTCTCTTACTTTCTCTCAAACTATGTTCCCTTAAATTATTTACGAGATTAGTGTGTGAGACTAGTACGTTCTTTCCTTTCAGCGAATGCTCAACAGTATTCGGTAGAAACACACCATTATTCATTTTTGTGTGAAATCACTTTTAGCGATGCCCTACACATCTCTAACTCCGTCCACACTTTGTCCGACGACGACGACGATGACGACGACGACGACGGCGGCGGCGGCGATGACGGAATCGGCGTCGACGGCGAGACAAAAAACGGCAGCAACAGCAGCAGCCGCCGCCGAAGTAGTAGTAGTAGTAGTAGTAGTAGTAGTAGTAGTAGTAGTAGTAGTAGTAGTAGTAGTAGTAGTAGTAGTAGTAGTACTAGTAGTAGTAGTAGTAGTAGTAGTAGTAGTAGTAGTTACCGCGTCATTGACATTTTCATATCTCTGTACAGAATCCTAGTGTACACTTCGAAATGACAATGAAGAATTCTTCTAATCAATAACTCCTCTCATGGCGGGCTCTAATTTACAGAAGTCAATCATAAATTTGGTGTCAATCTCTCACACTTCAGTCGCAATCGAATTGTATACATGATGATTAGATTCTGTGCGTCTATTATAGAGGCTATAACTAGAATTGCCCACAGGACAAAAGTGAATCGGAAATGCAATTTTCTAAGTTATAGATTTTATTCTAATTATGTTCGCCGCGATGCAATGATTGCTTTCTGCCTATTTAGGAGCTGATACATTCTCCAGCTAGCTAACGACGCACTGATGTGTATTTGATGTGCTATGCAAAATGATGTATTGTGAGCGTATTCGCATCTGTATCCACACTAGCGTGGAATATTGAATATTTTGAAACTCATTTCAATGGAACCTGTTACTATACTGAAATTAGTTTCAAAATATTGAAGTGAGTATTCTCTACATGATAACACTTCATCCTTTCTGGCCTGTAAGGTTTGAAACGTTAACGTGTCGCGCTAACGTGTCTGTTTTAATCCAGATAACCTGTCGACGAATTTCCAGAGTTATTGCCCATTGAAATTAGTGAGTGCAGGCTTGCAGCATTTAGATGTTTAAATGGATCACTGTTAGCCTGGCTGCAAAGTCACTGCCTAACAATGTAATGGCTAACAGTAAACTTGTTCAGAAAAATTAAATAGGTGTTCATTGACATTTGCTGGTCAGGAGAAGACTAACCGTGAAAATCTCCCACTGGAATGACTGGCTCGATAACCGAGCCACTTATTCCAGTATACATTTTCAAAAGGTCTGCAAATGGACATTTTCTATGAAAAAATTGAAATTTCTTAAGCAAATTCGGGGGTTGAAGGCCATACGCAGCCATACAATTTATTTTGTTGAATATTTTGAAATGATTTGTCTGGCAGCCATTACAACCTCACTTTAATCAAATTAATTTCAAAATTCTCAACAGTTAACTACGTGATGTGTAGAATGACATCATAATGAATGACGTCATGAATGACGTCGATAAGTACGTCACGAACGCATATTTGAATACGGGCTATGCGTTGTTGTACAGATTGTCTGCCTTTACTATTTAATAAATATTCTGTTGAATATTTTGAAACTAATTTGACTGGGCGCTGTTGCTGCCATGGGCAGCAACAGCACACAGTCAAATTAGTTACAAAATCTTCAACAGCTTCCATGTGCAGTTTTCAGGAAATTGATAGCTAGAGCATTCGGGGATCGATCAATCCCAAACACGGTGAGGCGTGGGTGGAGCTTAGTTAGTGATGGGCGGGGCAAAGCTAAAAATGGAACAGTCCATTAACTGCATGATTGTCTTGAAAATGAGACATGGGAAACTCCTCATTCAAATGGTTAACAATTGACTTGAAATAGGCTTGCACGATATTGTCCTAGGACGTATCGCGATATATCGTGGTGAAAAATCGCGATATTTCGATATATCGTATAGCCTATTTTAAGGTATATGAATGCACGGGGTGAATTGGTCTTGGGTTGAGTTGTATGTAGCCATATCGGTTTCGCTCTGAGTTTTCATATCAGTTTTAGCCGGATGACTTCCAATTGGTAAATTTCAACAAAAACTTAAAATCCAGTCGCCAAGATGCTTAACTAAAACCGATCGTAAATAACACGAAAATAGGACACAATTAATAATTTCCTGCCGCCTTAACCCTTGGCTTAATGTATACCATATCCATCATTGCGGGAGTGAATTTATTACATTGGACAACCTAAATATTGCGTACTCTGTTAAACTCATCTTTTATTACACGAAAATGAATCCCAAATTTTGACATTTCATGTCGTCTTTGTGAAAATATACAAATCACATGATATTAGGAATGTACTTTAAAACCATAGATATCTAATGTTTAGATTTGCTCCGCATTTACCGAGTACCCGGTTAATAATAATAGTTAGCCTTCAGAATCATCTCGGAATAGTTTACCTTGCGTGCTAAAGCGTGTAAACTATCTCATTTAGCTTGTCACATTTGTGAACGCCCTCGCCTCCAAAACCAGGAGAGCGAGCAATATCACGTGATTTATATATTCCCGCGACGCCATTTAATGTCAAATTTTGGATTACTTTTGATTTTATAAACCATGCTTATTACAAAACATGCAATATTTATACCTTCCCATGTAATAATTTCACTCCCGCGATCATGGTGTTGAGGTATACAGTAAGGCGGCAAGAAATTATACCGGTAGAATGCGTTGAATTTTCGTATTAGTGTCCATCTTTTAAAGCAATTTTAGAGAATGAACTTCAACCTTTTTTTACCTATTTCTAGTATAATCCCACCCCTTTTTCAGAGATGTTGGTTTGGAAATAAATTGATCAGCTTGACGTAATAGACACCTATGCTACAAATAGACAGAATACGGCATGACAGTAAAACATTGGCGATATTTCGAATTTTTCAAAATCACATCGTAAAAAATCGTGGCTGAAAAGAAAATCGCGATTTTCGATAATATCGGATAATCGTGCAAGCCTAACTAGAAATTCCCCTATCTCATCTGCGTATGCATCGATGTGCTGCCAGATATGCATGATGCGCATGCCGTGTAAGTGAATGTTCGCAAGATGTAGAGAACGTTGCGACTTGAGGAAGTTATAATGGCATAGTGACACGCCCCGTCACTTTACAAACTTCCCGGTTATCCACCGGTGTTTCCTGACTTAGAGCAATTTTTGACAGTAGAATACATGCTGAAAATCTACCCTTTGTTTTTCTAAACATAGATGGAAGGGTGGCCAGATGGATGGACCCACGAGTGGACGGAGGATAGGTTCATGTATCGTGAGAGGGAAGGCTAATTGGCGAAGAGACGGATGTATGGATTAATGATGGGTTGAGTGGTAGTTCTGTGTATAGATCGATGGATGGACGGACGGGCGGATGGAAGGACGGGCGGACGGGTGTGTGGATGAGTTGGTGGATGGATGGATGGGTGGATCGATAGATTGGTGGATGTATCTATCTTTCATACTGTTCACGGACAGGTTTTCACGCGTATATGGGTTTGTTCATTACACAGTGCCCATTACGCCAATTCTGACGGATACTGACGACGCATCAAGTAGATCTCTAGTCTCAACTTAGGCCTGGATATGTGTATATAAATAATGCCGCTGTGTGTTCATCAACACGTGTCTACCACACATCATAAACATTGCTCTGCTGCATACAAGTTCTAATGTAACTCGCTATGTCCTTGAGGAACTGCATCCTATGGCTTCTCCAGAGGATGCTCAAACGTGTGCGCTAAACAGGCCCGCACTTATAACTATGGGTGTCCTGTGTAATGCCTTTGAAATTTGTACCAGGGGCCCGTGAGACAATCGATAAGATCGTGAGAAAGCTAGTGTCCTGGTTCAACCGCATTGCCGTTGGCGGCGGTGAGGAGGTGGCTGAGGTCATGGGGCTGTGGGATTTGGCCACATTGGTCTTATACAGCACATTCCAGAAATAACTTAACATATTGCAAGCACAAAGGATATTGTTCAAGATTATGAACATAATTGGATTAGAGAACATTGCTACCTAAGGGGTAGATGGATGGATGGACCCACGAGTGGACGGAGGATAGGTTCATATATCGTGAGAGGGAAGGCTAATTGGCGAAGAGACGGATGTATGGATTAATGATGGGTTGAGTGGTAGTTCTACCTACGGCAGCAATGTCTTGCAAATCATTTACGTTCCGACTATTCAACATCGTTTTGTCTTGCAAACGTGTTAACCTATTTATGAGCTGTACTATAGGACTGACGTGACATCTATGTCTGTAACTTGAAGTTGTGCAGGGACTAAAAAATTTAGATACAAATAATGTTTTGTTACTTTTTTGGGAGCCCTCAGATTCGACACTGGCCATAAGTAAAAGCATTCACCACAGATATGATAGATATGCCCGTGACACTCGTGTGTATTCTTTGATAAAAAAAACTATTGCGATGCTCCTGAAAGGAATGACGGTCTATGTTTGGACATGTTCTGCGAATACCACAGACCACACCTGCACAAAAAGCCTTTGAATTTGATGCCAACATCTACAAAGTGGTAACTGAGACAGATATTCAATCATTATATTTTCAAAAATACTCTCCTCTCGACCTTCAAATGGGTACCTGCTAAGCGAAAAGCTGAATTCTCTTTATCATTACCGCTTTGATGGTCATGCCGAGCAGAACGACCTGTGCAGTGGTCATTGCTAAGGTAATTATTAATACAGGTAAGCGTCTGTCAATTATAATTACCACGCCATTCGACAAGTGACATAATTGATCCTGACGTCATATATTTGAGTAACATATTGGATCCATCCATTCATTCAAACCTCAGACTACTCGTCTATTAAACGTGTTGACACGATAGAACAGTAGACCATCTCTTTAATAGATGATGGTGCATACCTTTAACCCTTATGGCGTATTTCAGTGCCCATACGGGGCAGCTAGACGGCTTCCTAGAGGTAGACAATGAAAGCCTAGAAATGAAAATCATGGGAGATGCATCTGCACCACAATCTCCACGCCCTGACGAACCATTGCCCACAATAGGCATACCACTTAATCGATACAGCATGCATAACCAAACAAACAATTATGGATACAGGCTAATTGAAATGTGCAAAGATTGAAACATAAATATAATAAACGGCATGGTAGGAGCAGATAAAATGATTGGACGACTAACATGTAGAGACGAAAGCTTTGTGGACTATTGCATAGCGTCTCGCTCGCTCTTTCCAGTCTTACATACTTTCGAAATACTGGATTTTAATAACTGCTGTCGGATATCCACAATCCCGTAAATAGTTCTATAACACCAACAGGGAACTCGACCACACATAATAACTTTAACTACAAACCCGCGAATAATATGTCTCAGCCAAAACCAAAACAGCAAGCAGATAGTATCACTGTGTTCCAAAATAGCCTGGACGAAGGCAAAGTCCAAAATAGTATGCACCAACTAGACATGATTGTTGAAAGGCACATTTTTAGAAACCATAAATAGTAATATTGCACAAATATGCAGCCTACTAATAAATGCAGATTGGCCGGGTGCATAAAACAGCGCAGTAAACAGAAAAGCCCACCTACACAGAAAACACCATGGTTCAATGATGCCTCTAAGAAAATAAGAAAATAATTCTACAAACTTAAACAGCTATATTCAAATAATAAACGTGACGACAGCACGGAGAAATTGCAACCTGCAAGCCAAACATATAAAAAAGAATTGACCAAACAATATGTATTGCATTTTAATTCTATGTCTTTTTGGAAAGTGATAAATGCACGGTAATGGAAAACAGATACAGAGCACGTAGAGATCCCAGAAGACAGGCTTGTAGACCACATCTGAAAGCTAAACGAGGCCATAGAGGCAACCGATCAAAATGACTCAAATAAATTAACGTTTTAAGTGGATGAAGTAATCGCTGCAATGAACAAACCGAAAAAAACCAATAAGGCGTGTGGCACCGATCAAATAATTAACGAGTTCTTAAAACACTCGAACGATTCTCTGATAGTGGCATACACCAAACTGTTTCACATAATCATAGAGTCTGGAAACATACCAGAAGAATGGGTCAAAGGCATCATGCTTCCATTTTATAAGAACAAAGGGTTAAAGGTCGACCCTGATAATTATAGGGGTATCACATTACTCAGCTCCTTCTGTAAGCTCATTACTACTGTGGTCAACAATAGACTGACAAAATATACAGTAGTATTGATTTGCCTGGGGAGGAACAAGAAGGTTTCGGAACTAGCTATTTCACACACGACCACATTTTCTGCCTGAAATGCCTTAATGGATATATATCTATCAAAACATAAAAGACTATATTGCACTTGCGTGGACTACAAGAAAGCTTTTGATTCAATAAATAGACCGTACTTGTGGACAAAATTACCTTTAAATAATATAAATGATAAAATGTTTTATTAATTTTTAACTTATATAGAGCATCTTGTGTTAAAATATTAGTGGAGTTTTTTTCATGCAGTATTGGCGTCCAACAGGGGGAGAATATATCTCTCTTACTATTCGCACTATTTCTAAATAATCTTGAACATACGATCTCGACTTCATACAACGACCTCTCTGAAATTAAGCATGCCACCGAACAGGCGCTTTTAACTAATAACTTGCAACTGTTTTAAAACTATGTATTCTTTTATATGCGGACGATACGATAATCACGGCAGTGTCCCCGCAACTGATGCGAAACTCACTAAACACATGATTGCTGCAAAACATGGGAATTATATGTAAATGTATCCAAAACAAATGCTATAGTTCTCTCTCGGGGCAAGGTTAGAAAGCTGTCCATCCTTAAACTAGGCGACGAAAAAGTGGTGATTGTGGAAGACTATTGCTATTTAGGAGTTAAATTTACATACAACCGGGTGATTTTCTAGGGATATAAAACAACTGTATGCCACAGCCAGTAGAGCCATGTTCGAGTTATTATCAAGGGCAAGATCACCTCCCCTGCCCATTGATGTCCAATTATATCTTTATGAAATAAGGGTGCTGCCAATTCTGCTATATGGATGTGAAATATGGCGAGTCGAAAATGTAGATATGGCAGTAAAATTACACAAATAATTCTATAAAATAACAATAAGGGTAAAACACAACACATTCCGAGATGATTTATGGCGATCTTGGACAATATCCACTTCACTTAAGCATAAATATAAAGATGGGCAGCTTCTGGGAAAAACTGATTAATGGCAAAGAATCCAACATCTCCGTTATTTTGTGCAAATTACCTCTCCACCTATATCAATTGTTCAGATGACCGTGGATTCTACATATTAAATACACCCTCGATAAGGCTGGCTTATCTAACTTATAGCTAAACCAAAACCCTTGCAATATAGAATGGCTAAATTATACCGTAAAGCAAAGACTTTGTGACTAGTATATTCAAACTTGGAGGGGAGAAATGTTCGAGAGTAGCCTATGCATTTCATATAGAATTTGCAAGGAGGATCTAAAACTAGAACATTATCTTGTAACTCTCCCCGTAACAGTATGGAGGCTACTGTGTAAATTTGGAACTAGTAACCATAAATTACTAATAGAACAGGGAAGACGTGACGAGATCCTCCCGAGGCATGTAAGACTGCAACATATGCGAGGAAAACAGTCCGGCTGATGAGTTCCATTACCTGTTTGAATGGCCGGCCTTAAACACTAAGAGGAAACTTTACCTTGACAAATACTCCAGAGTACGCCCTACCACAATTAAGATGAACCAGCTATTGAACAGTCAGAAACAGAAACATTAAATAGCACTGTGTAATTGTGTGGACGCCATAATGCAACGATTCAGAAAAAACAAATGAACACCAAAGGGTGGTGGTACGTGAGGCCTACATGCCAGTGGACGCCTAAGAGAACTTGTGATGCAAAGGAAAAAGAGTCTAAGCTACGAGACCCCATCATCTCCTAGAAAGACCTGACCTATCCACTGCGAGTGCCCCCATATACTTGACGTGTGGGACTGCAGGCATGGCTATAACCAAAGAGTTCCAGAAAATGCCAAACCAATGACATCTTCGTATATACCCCCAAACCATGAATACTCTATAGGTAGTATAATGAAACGCTTCGTTCACACAGACGCTGTGGTTGCTTTTGATGAGAGCATGAGGTCCTCTAGGACTGGTAACACCGTTCGAACATCCTGACTGGACATATCCACGATTCTCGCTTGATGGATGCTGACAGTTCTTGGTGAAGATTGGTGCGTTTTGTCATATAGCACACGCCATACGAAAGGGCACCGATTCTCACCATTAATTGCATGCGGCTCTTGGACGGGGGTTATATGGATGGGCACAATGAGGATGTTCCAATGTTCTCATTAAGACTCCAATTATGATGTTTAACGCAACAGCATGCCCTCAGGGGATTGCTTCTCATAGACCACATGGCGTTCACTAGTGACTGGCATGACTGTAGGATTATTGCTGCTAACCACGCTGCGTAACCAGAACACTTGAAGATTGTTATCGGATAGATAGCTCATGAACCTGCTGCAACACTTTTCGCGGCCCAGCAATAATTTTTTTTAATGCTAATATCTGGTGATAACAATAACGCTAGCCGTGAAATGTCATCACAACAATTTTAATATTGATATTTATATTATATTATTAATTATGTATTTGATATATTGTACGTAGCTTCTGTATAACAATGTAGTGTTTTCATGAGAATAAACTTGATTGTTTGACTGTCAGCCATTCCGATTAACTGTTGCACATCTAACTCATCAGCAGAAATGAGTATATACGCATGGATGATGATTTGGAAAGTAATGTTGCTATATACCGTTAGGGGCCATGAATCGAATATAAACATTGGCATCCTATTCATCAGTTGTAATAGAAATGGTTGCAATTTGCCTACGGATGTCACATGATAATATGGTTCTTCGAGTTGGGAAATCATCATAAATAATTTATGCGGCATGTACATTCATCATTAGAGAATGCAGAAATTAATTTTAGCTATACCCCGCCCATTTCTAGCTAAACTTCACTCGAAGATCGATCCCTGAACTATCTAAATCTCATTTTCCAGAAAATATACAGGTAAGCTGCTGAATATTTTGAAACTAATTCGACTGGGTGATGTTGCTGTTTAGGTCCACAAACGCATGACCAGTAATGACAAACATGTGATCGATACCAACAATCAAAGCTGATATATCTAACAGGATTGATAAGACCTCTTATCTATTGTCTATTTTGTCCATTTGTAGCAAGAAGAAATGTGATTGGATGGGCGGCTGCTCTGATTGGTAGAGCGCCTATCATGTCATCAGTGATGTCATCGATATTTGAATAAGACCTTGCCAACGTTTTCCCCCACAAAAAATCCTCGAATCTGAGATTTTCAAAGGCATCATCATATCCTTAAGACATGCTATCCTAATTACGCATTTAAGCTAACACGATTTGTGTGAATATAACATTTCACTAAATAATATGGCCAAAATGACCTATTTAGTGACCATGACAAATGTTCATTTACAAGCGAAGAGGAAACTATCTTTGAAAATTTACCACAGAAATGACATTCCAGAGGTAAACTTTAAAAAAATAGTCTACTCTTGTCCTGCAAATAGACATTGATGAGGCAAATAATTTAACAGTCAATTTGAATAATGTCTATCTAAAGTACAAAAGAAAGCAATTTTTGTAAATTTAATTTACCGACATAGTCTGCTTTTGGCTGTACTGAAGTGGTAGAATTCCAAAAGAGTTCTTGTAAATTTGACAGGCAAAATTTAGTACAATGTGTCATCCATATTAGGTGCACTATATAGGTCATTAGGAACATTAACAGGTGGGGGGGGGGGTAATTTTTGGGTAGAAGCATTCATGTACAACTGTACCAAGTCAATTTCCAGAAAAGAATACATGTCACCAAATTTGGCAAATATGTTACTAGTGACATTACCTATTAGACAAATGGAAATGATTTGAATACCTGATAAAACTAAAGTCATGGCCCTTGCAAACTTTCTTTAGTATTGAAACTTATGCTATTTTCAATGTATTGAATCCTAGGAGAAATGCATTTGTAGATTACACATTCTCTTATTGTTCAATACATTAATTTTAAACTTCCGGAGAGTGTTGTTATTAGCAATATGCAACAGGTTGATAAGAATCGTGGTAAATTGTCAGCATGTTATAGAGTTACAACCCTTAATTTTAGGTGGTGAGTTCTATGGAAACAATATGGGAATGATAGCAATTTTGAGAACCAAACTTTGTGGTGAGCATACATGAACGCAGGCTACTAGCGCTATATAAACTATGTCAGTTTGACACAGTTTCCGAGGAATATAGGCCAAAAATATATTTGAGCCAATGGTAAAATATTCAGGTATGACTAGTAGCATATCATTATTATCACTATATTAAACTGATCTAATTTATATCTGGCGGGTGACCTACATCGAAACGTACCCACCCACCAGATTTGGTCCAAAGATATTAAAACACATTATTTTCCTTTTCTCTTTTCACATAGCCCTCAACAACCCTACTCCAAATATCAAGGGTCTGTAACTCTATAAGATCTTGACAACAGAACACGATTCCCACCAACCTGATAGAGATTGCTAATATTAAAGTTTACAACTAAGAAATTGGCCAATATGAAAATGAGACACGAATGCATTTTCTATAGGATTAATTACGTTCAAAATCCCATAGGTTTCGATAAAATTATTCTTTTATTTTTAAAATCTGGCCATTAAAAGGGTAATTAATATGAAAAATGTGTACGTGCTTTGATGCACTTTTGACACGAGAGATTTAAAATACAGTTCACTTGATAGTGAATGCGTCCACGCCCACAAGCACGTTATAGAATGGTTGGATTGTAATGCATAGTTCATTTCTAGCCCATACTCGATGCAATATATATAAACACGAATCTGTTAAGATAAAAGTAAAATAAGTATGCAAAGTGTTTTGATACTCAACACAACAGCAATTTTCATCAGGTTTAATCTAAAAATATCCACTCGTCTTTCTGCAGTGTACTACTCGCATAGAATTGGTATATTCCAAGTCTATTGGGATTTCATTGTAGGGATGAGTGAATTTAACTCACAATCTTATTACAGGAGTGAAGCGTATCAGTTTTAATGGAGGAATCCAGTTTGAGCTATGTCCAGCCAATCATTAGCCAACCCACATTTCGCCCGTGTTCTGATTGATCAATCCATGAACTCTCTATCAATTTCCAAAAAAATACAAGGTAAGATGTTGAATATTTTAAAACCAATTTCACTGGTTGCTATGGAAGCAACACAATATGGTAGCTTGGTTGCTATGGAGGCAACACAATATAGTAGCTTACTCTTAGATCTGAGGAAAAATGACATCATGGAGAATGTTTGTAATGTTATAAAATGATGGCTTCAATAAAATCTTTGGGAATTGAAATTTCATGGCAAAAATCAAATACTTTTCTTTGATAGATTAGTATAGCTCTGGTTATTTTAGTTTCTATTGCTTACACAATTCATAATGTCAATAAATAGTATGCTGTGATTTTAGTAGTTTGCTAACATATTTTTGTATTTTGTAATTGGTTTATCTGATTTTACTCAGAATTGTCATTCAACTTGATTACATTCAACATTAATTGTCTTATGGGATATTGAAATTACTAACACAGAGTAATACGCTAAGTGTAATTGAGGCGGCTTAGTGGTTCATAGGAGTAGAATTGATTCAATGTGAAGTAAGAATATTGATCAGGTAAGCGTTATGTAATTATGATTAATGATATAATGAGAGGCAAGACAATAACACAGTTAGACACTGACACAACAGCACAATGAGCGCCAGTAGTAGTAGTAGTAGTAGGTAGTAGTAGTAGTAGTAGGTAGTAGTAGTAGTAGTAGTAGTAGTAGTAGTAGTAGTAGTAGTAGTAGTAGTAGTAGTAGTAGTAGAAGTAGTAGTAGTATTAGTAGTAGTAGTAGTAGCAGTAGTAGTAGTAGCAGCAGCAGCAGCAGCAGTAGTAGTAGTAGTAGTAGTAGTAGTAGTAGTAGTAGTAGTAGTAGTAGTCGAATTGAACGCACGCGTTTATTTAGCTCTGCAATTGCTGCCCGAATTTGGTAGTTTCCAGCGCGATTTTGTGGATAAATTTTATACATATATTTCGTATTAGTATTTCCTTTCAAACTTTATGTTTAATTTGTAAATTCTTGTCTTGGTTGGAGCGCATTTTGTGTCTCCATTTTCTAAAGGCATTCCTATTAGCTGGAGGGTTTCCGCCATTTAATAGGGCTCCACTTACTGTGGTCAATGCAATACATTTCTCCCCGCGTCAGTCTGCTATTTCTATAGTTCGTAGGCTAGCGCATTATATTTGGTAAGATCGCTTGAGTGAGTGGATTTAATTCCTTTGTCAGTTGTAAGCACAAGCCTAGTTCTTTAATTATATAGATCCTTATAGTCAGTTGGCTGTCCCCGGTCAACTCGAACAGACTAACAAATACATGACTGTACTATCTATTCATATATTTGTTAGTATACCTTAATCGGCTAGGTGTTAGTGAACGACTTAGAAAGTGGTTCAAACTAACAAATATACGACTGTACTCTCTATTTGTGTATTTGCTGGTATATGTCAGGGTTTCAAAAGGGGACACTATTTATTTAGTGTTTGGCTCTTTCCCCGACATCTTGGTGTTATATATTTGTATTATATATTGTAGTAGTATGGGGTTCCTCCGTTTATAAAACACCATGGCAACCTCCTATTAGCGTACCCTGAGTCTTAAAATCACGACAAAGGCGTGGGGTGTTTCGGCAATTGAGGTGTATCATGGGTGGAAGGATGTAGTTGGGGCAGGGCCACGGGTCCTTCAAGGTCTCGTTAACGTGTCCAAATCTGTATGGAATGTCACCGTAGTTAATGAAAGTGTGAAGGAAAAGTTGCTCGACGAGGTCCTTGTCGTGAAGGGTGAGGTGTGTAATGTGGAGGAAATAGATTCTGATCGTCTATTAGTCAAGATGAAGGTTCCATTAGAGATCCCAGATGAACGGGTTATCACTGAATTGATCAAGTATGGCAAAGTGGACAAAGTAGAACACGAGACCTATCCATTTGATCGAACCTTAGAAAATGGCATCAGAAGAATTTGGTTTGAAAAGGTGGAACAACCTCTCCCAAGCAAGGTCACCATAGATGGTCGATTTATCTTGCCATTATGGTACAGGGGGCAAATCAAAGAGTGTAGAATCTACTTAAGCACAGAACATCTTGCAACAGATTGCCCTAACAAAAACAAAGGTCTAGTTTGTGGATCATCTGATCATTTTAAGTGGCGATGCCCGCAGAACAAATATGTCAAAAAGTGCAGAGCAAGTTGTTTCTAAAGAGAATGTCATAGAACCGGTAGCTGCTGAGATTGTAGCTGAAATCCATACTAATGGGAAGCACGTTGCTAAGGAAAATGTCATCGAACCAGTAGTTGATGAGATTGTAGCTGAAGTCCATGATAATGAGAAGCATGGGGAAAAAACTAAGAATCCAATCGCTGTAGTTGCAGGCGATGAAATAGAGGTTCTAGATGAGGGGCTAAGTCTTACTCCAGTAACAAGTCAATCCAAGTCTGATGTCAGAGAGGCTAATTCCACACAAGTTGAAGATGATGATCAATACCCTCTGGAAGAGAGTTTTAATTTAGGACAAGTAAAATTCAGGTCGCAAGATACTGAAACTAACTTTGATTTTCCAATGAGTCACTTAATCCGATATATCCATTCAAACACAGAGTTCTAAATCACCGGATGAAATGGTCATGTACAGGTCAGAGGCAGGAGAGGTGTTAGTTCCATATGTGACGGTAAAAGGGGTTAAATATAGGCATCTGCGTCATGATTCAGATATATTAAAATATAAGCATTTGGACAAAGTTGAGCTAAGCAATGCAGCGTGTGTGAGTAAAATAGGTAAATGGTCTAAGAGAGGGTCGACAAAACCTGAATCTAGTTAGCTTAACAATGGCGGTTATAGACATCATTTTATTACTTTTTATGCTAATTTGTACACTCAATTGTAGAGGCATAAATAGTGACATAAAGCAACGGCACTTACTAGAGACTCTGAAAAATGAGCAGATTGACATTGCTTTGATACAGGAAACAGAAATTCAGAAGTCAGAATCATGCGATAATTTAGAAAAGATTTCTGGATCCAAGATAATAGTGCAGGCATAGCAATTGTTATACTCCCTCGTTGTTCAGCCTATGTAAATATAATCTCTTCAGTATCAGGTGCAAATGGTCGCTGGGTGAGAGTCACGCTAGATATGCAACAAACGCGTTTCACGTTGCTGTGTATATATGCACCTGCATCTCATCAACTACGTCGTACTTTTTTTAATGAGATGTCTACAACAGCACTAGATAACATCACTGAAAAATTAGTAATGGGTGGTGATTTTAATTGTGTCATAGACAAACAAAATGACAGGAATGCAACTTCAACTTATACTGATACATCACATAGACTCATAAAAGAAATAAGTGATAATGAAAATTTAGTTGACACCTATAGAATATCAAAACCTCATGGTAAAGATCTTACATGTTTTTCGGCAGATGGTAAAGTTGGTTCAAGGATCGAAAGAATTTATGTGAATAGTTTGTTGACAGGGTACTGGAGAGATGTTAATATTAAGCCAGTCGCATTCTCAGATCATAATATGGTGTGTGTAAACTTTGCCAATGCTGACTGGGTAACAAAAGGGTCGGGTTTTGGAAATTAAACACAACACTGTTGGGAGAAGAATTTTATAAGAATAATATAGAGAGTTGTTGGCAACATTGGATTAATAGGAAAGCATCATATAAGAGCACATTGCAATGGTGGGAGGATGTAAAACTGGATTTAAAGTTTGTTTCCCGAAAGTATGCTGTTAGAAACGCACGGGAAATACGCAAACGCAAGAAAACACTTCATCGATCACTGATGAAAATTAATGCTAAAGTAAATAATGGTGAAGATAAATATTATGAATTACTGGTTAAAATTAAAAGTAAAATAAGAGATATAGAACAATATGAGTTTGAGGGTGCAAAAATTAGCGCAAGAGCCCAGATGCACGCAGAAGTGGAAAAGCCAACCCAATATTTTTGCACATTAGAAAAAGCATGGGCAATAGATAAGGTGGTGTGCTCATTAAGCATGCCGGATGGTTCAACCGTCTTTACCAACAATGAAATTAGTACTATTGTATGCAATTACTATGAGTCATTGTACAAGTCAGAGGGAATTGATGAAGATGCAAAATTGGCTTTGTTAGCAAATATAAACAAAAAGGTGTCAGACACAGGCAGTGAATTTTGTGATCAACCCTTAACACTAGAAGATTAACTAACTCCCTTAAAGGTATGAAACTAGAAAAATCACCGGGGTGTAATGGCCTTCCAGTTGAATTTTACCAAATGTTTTGGCACATTGTAGGTCCAATAATGGAAGAATTAGCCACCGAAATCTTTTAGAAAGGCCATTTACCACCAACTATGGCTAGGGCATACGTAAGGCTAATATATAAACGAAATGACAGACGTCTAATTCAGAATTACAGACCAATTTCTCTACTATGTGTAGACTACAAAATAATATCCAGAGCACTAACATTGAAACTAGGTAGTGTTTTAGGAGAAATCATTGGAACAGAGCAGACATGTGCTGTACCTAGGAGGACAATTTTAACCAATACCATGTTAATAAGAGACCTACTACAATTGGTTGAGATGGATAGCATCCCTTCAGCTGTGATTGCCTTGGACAACGAAAAGGTATTTGACCGTGTGGAATGGGATTTTCTTTTAAATTCCTTGCAATCGTATGGGTTAGGCTCAAATTTTATTAAATGGGTTAAGATTTTATATACTGATATCAAGAGTAGCTATTTAGTGAATAATCAATCATCCAGAGAAATTGTCTTAGAATGTGGTGTTAGACAGGGGTGTTCCATAGCATTGACGCAAAATAATAACTTTCAAGGCATATGTATTCGTGGCATAGAAAGACCACTTAAGCTGTCACAATATGCTGATGACACAATTGTGTTTGCTAATTCAAACAATGATTTTGCAATTTTAAACCACGTACCAGAAAAGTTCCAAAATGCATCTGGTTTGAAAATCATTAATGAAAATCCCAAGGATTATTTTTGGGGCCATGGAAAGAGCGGAATGACCATCCACTTGAAATCAATTGGTCCAATGATACCATTAAGATTTTAGGCATCCATTTTAGCAGAAAACCGAATACAACACAAAATTGGAATGAACGAGTATCTAAGCTTAAGAGAATATTAGCCAATTGGAAGTGTCGTCGTCTTTCAATTTTTGGTAGAGTGTTTGTTGTCAACAACTTGGTATTATCTGGGCTATGGTCTACAACATCTGGTGTACACATGCCAAAACATGTAGAGAAGGAGGTAGAGAAGGAGGTTAATGATTTGATATTGTCATCCATATGGGAAGAAAAGAATCATTTAGTTTCCCATCGTGTTCTCAATAATGCTAAGTTAGAAGGTGGACTTGGTTTAATTGATATTGAAGTGAAATGTGTTTCTTTAAAGTTTAAATTTTTTAATCATCTTATTACATCAGATGAGATGTGGGCATGTGTTTCACAAGCTCTCATGGAGAGAATTGTAGAACCATTTCTGGCGGAGCATGTTTTTACCTCAAAGAAGCCACCTCCGAATAGCCAAATGATACCAGATGTGTTTAAAGATCAAGTTAAGGAGTTAGACATATTTGCCTCCACCTACGTGCTGAAAGGAAGTACTAGAACATAAATTGTTGGGCAATAGTAATATATGTTATAACAATGCAGTACTTTATCTACCGTCCTTTGCAAAATATGACATTCAACATTTATCTGATATGATACACCCTCAAACACGTAGATGGATTTCAATGCAAGAAGTAGCTAGAAAAACACATATGAGCCATATAGATGTCCAGCGGTTGCTAAATAAAATAAAAGATGATCTACCAATTGAATAGTTTCGTCTGCCAAATGTGAATAATACTAGTTTGACTCCACAACCTGCATTAGTTCTTGATGATGAGATGTTAAAATACAAGATGAGATCCAAGGAATGGTACCACATTATGAGACGAAAACAAGTAACACCTCCCATAGCAATTAGGAGATGGGATGACTCAAGCTTTAAACTTTCCAGTTGAAAAAATGCATGGAAAATCTTACATTCTCCATACATACCAAATATGGCTCGTGATTTATTGTGGCGATTACTACATCGACGGCTATGGGTGGGACACTTTACATACAAGTGCAATATTACGACTTCTGATGGGTGTTGCTTATGTCAAACAGACGAGGAAACAATCAAGCATTTATTTGCGGAATGTCCAATATCTTCACAATTTTGGGACTATATCAGCCAAATCTTGGCACAAATTGGAGCGAATCCCATTGTTCTAGAAGCGCATGTAGTTTTATTTAGAATTTGGATCAAGCTGTGTAAATATCAGAAAGTCTGAAAGGACTATTTTAATAACAATGCTAACCATAGGTGTTTGGGCCATTTGGAAACATCGGTGTGCACAGACGAAAAATCCATCCATGGGCTTTCACAATAGAGCAATAAAGGCAATATTTCGTTCATTGCTGCTGAATCATATTCCTTGCGAATATTTTAGATTAAAGCAGCATGGTAAAGAAAAAGTATTCAAGGACATATGGTGCAAAACAAACATAGTTTCAATAGAGTTGGGAACTGTAAAAATGAATGAGCCTGCACTACCTTAAATCATTTAATTACTACAGCTGATTTATCTGTGTCCTGTAGTTCATTTTAGTCTGTACTTTGATATTCTTATGTTTAATAATTCATGTTAACAAATAAACAGACTGGGGTAATTTAGTAATCAATCGATAAAGTAAGTTGCCATTGAATTATAAAATCGTCCTGGGTAATTTTAGAAACTTGCACAGGGCTTTATAGGGTTATTTGTTCCCGGGTAATCTACAAAATCTTACAACAAAGTAAATCACAAATTTAAACAAGAGCGCCGTCTATTTCCATCTATTTGTCTGTAATTTTTCTGCCGACTATATGTATTTTACTACCCAAATGCTACTACGCTCGCTGATCTTTAAAGAATCAGCCAACTGGCATCAATGATTGACTTATTTGCCATTGATTGAAGACGCACTTTTCATTTGTTGAATAGTGGCAGTCGCCACACGGGTCTACTACTAGACCTGGGTTGAATAGTAATGTCTTTGTTAAGTTTTGTTTTGCTATCGGATCTTTATCAGCCTATTGTTTTGTATCTATACTATTTAAGCCATATGTATTTATAGATTGTATTAATGCTCATTATTTATCTTTTGTTTTGGTGTAATATTAATCAGGCTTACTAGTTCACCAGGTTTTTTTCTGGGGGTTTGCAAGCCTTTTGAAAGGAGTTCCTCCGTTAAGTGTGTCCGACTGCGTTAGCGTCGGATTTTCAAAAAAAAAGAAGAAAAAAAGTAGTAGTAGTAGTCGAAGTGAACGCATGCGTTTATTTGTTTATTTAGCTCTGCAATTGCTGTCCGAATTTGCTAGTTTCTAGCGCGATTTTGTAGATAAATTTTGTACATATATTTCGTATTAGTATTTCCTTTCAAACTTTGTGTCTCCATTTTCTAAGGGCACTCCTCTTAGGTGACGGTTTCAACCATTTAATAGGGCTCCTCTTACTGGGGTCAATGCAATATATTTCTCCCCGCGCCAGTATGCCATTTCTATAGTTCGTGGCTAGCTGATTATATTTGGCAAGATCGCTTGAGTTGGCTGTCCCCGGTCAACTCGAACAGACTAACAAATATATGACTGTAATATGTTAGTATACATTAGGAAACCACTTTGATCGGTTAGGTGTTAGTGAACCACTTAACAAGTGGTTCAAACTAACAAATATACGACTGTACTCTCTGTTCGTATATTTGTTGGTAGACGTCAGTGTTTCAAAAGGGGACACTATGTATTTAGTGTTTAGCTCTTTCCCTGACGTCTTGGCATTATATATTTGTATTATCGCCATTATGTTTTGTAGTAGTATGGGTTTCCTCTTCTTTTTAAACACCATGGCAACCTTCTATAAGTATACCCTAAGCCTTAAAATAACAACTAAGGGGTGGGGTGTCACGACTGTCGACGTGTATCATGGGTTAAAGGAGGTCGTTGGCGCGGGAACTGCTGTTTTGCAGGGGCTTAACAACGTTACTAAAACTGCATGGAATGTGACTGTGGCGAATGAAAGTATTAAGGAGAAGCTGCTAGAAGAGGTCATTGTTGTGAAAGGCGAAGTGTGTACTGTAGAAGAAATCGTGTCGGATAGGTTGTTGGTTAAAATGAAAGTTCCATTGGAGATTCCAGATGAACGAATCATGAATGAACTGAAAAAGTATGGTAAAATACAGAAGATTGAAAGGGAAATATATCCGTTTGACAGAACTTTGGAGAATGGTGTAGGGCGCATCTGGTTTGAAAAAGTGGATAGCCATTTTCCAACCAGATTGACTCTTGATGGCAGCTTTGTTCTGCCCTTATTGTATAGAGGACAGTTAAAAGAATGTAGAATCTGCCTTAGTACTGACCATCGTGCAGCAGATTGTCCAAATAGAAACAAATGTTTGCTCTGTGGTTCAACTGGCCATTTCAAATGGCGCTGTCCAAACAACAAAAACAGCCCCACAGTAGAAGTATGCAATCCCACATTACAGGATGCACCTGAGACAAATGCGTCTGATGACATCACTGCAGAAGCTACCGTCGACGTTCATGCCATTATATAGGGGACAGAAAAGGCAGCAAATCCTATTGAAGTAACTGCAGGTGATGAGATAGAAATATTAGAGGAGGGAATAACTTTAACGCCAGATATTAATCAAAATGTGGTGGGGCACATTGTGGATGTAAATGAAACGCAGACGAATGACGATAGTAATGGAGACGCAGATCATTACTCTTTAGAAGATGACTTAATATTAGGACAGAGTAAATTTAGGTCACAGAAAACAGAAAGCGCTGTCGATTTCCCGCTAAGTCCGATTGATCTAAGTCAGCTTGAAGCTATGGGGATATGGTGTTGCTGCCAAATGTAAGTCAAGTGGCAATAAGCACCAGAAAGAAGACAATAGCTTGGAATCTGAGATTGAGGAAAATGATATGGATGATGATACACTGTCAATACAAACACACAGTTCACAGATGAAATATGAAATGGTGATGTACCGATCAGAAGGTGGTGAAGTGTTAGTGCCCTATGTAATGGCGAGAGGCGTTAAAAATCGTCTACTATGCCATGATTCTGATATTTCCAAATATGAATATTTGTCTCTGGTAAAACTAGGAAACATTGAATTCGCAGGAAAATTAAGTAGATGGTCTACGAAATGAGCAAAAAAACCAAACCAAGTTAATCTAATGATGGTGGTTGTAAACATCATTTTACTAATTATGATTATCTGCACCATAAATTGCAGAGGATTAAATACCGAAGTCAAGCAGCGTCACTTGCTTGAAGAATTAGCCATTGAGACGGTTGACATTGCTTTTCTACAGGAGACCAAAATTCACATGAAGTGTATGGATCTCTCAAAAATATTTCAAAAGGGCAGATTTTTTATTCTTTATCACAAGACACTAGTGCGGGAGTGGCCATTCTTATCCAGCTCCGCTGTTTCAACTATGTTGACGTTATATCCTCGTCATCAGATATAAATGGTTGATGGATTTCTGTATCAATTGATGTACTAAACACAATTTTAAATTTGATGTGCATTTATGCGCCAATCTCTCATCAATTGCGTCGTGAATTTCGAAATGATGTTTCCACAATAATTCAAAACAGAATGCTTGAAAACCTAATTATTGGCGGTGACATTAATTGCATATTAGATGAAGCTAAAGACAGAAACGCTAGGGCTAACTTTAATGACACATCTCATAATACTTTGAAACACATCTATTAATATAAAAGCTTATTAGACACTTATCGGATTGAAAATCCAGAGGGCAGGGACTTTACTTGGTTTTCAACCGGTGGAAAGAAAGCATCCAGATTGGACAAGATCTATGTAGAACGCTCATTGAAAGGTTACATGTGTAAAACTAACATAAAACCAGTAACTTTCTCTGATCACAATATGTTTTCCATCACATTAGACAATGCTGACTGGAGCAAAAGAGGAGATGGATTTTGGAAACTCAAAGTAGCGTTGTTACGAGATAGTTGCTATCGCAAATGTGTAGAAAGTTGTTGGAGGCATTGGGATGAAATGAGAAGTTTGTATGAATGTATAACAGACTGGTGGGAGGATGCTAAATCCGCACTGAAACATATTCCAAGGCAGTATTCCATCAGGCAAGCACGAGAAATGCGAAGCGTAAAACGGCGCTTCAGAGGTCGGTGTGTAAAATTAATAAGAAGATTAATGTTGGAGAATATAATTATTACGAACTATTAGTTAAATTAAAAGGTAGACTAAATGAAATAGAGCAATATCAGTTTGATGGGACCAAAATAAGGCCAAGAGCACAAATACACACCGATGGCGAAAAGCCTACACGTTATTTTTATAACTTGGATAAAGCAAGAGGAATAGAGAAATTGATGCGCTCACTGAAAACCAATGATGGTGTACCAGTGTCCTCAAATGCAGAGATGATGGAAACAGTATCCAAATATTACAAATCATTGTATAAATCTGAGGGAAGTGATGAAGATGAAGCTGCAACTAGAGATATTTTAACTAATATAACGCAAAGCCATCCAGATTCATGTCGCGAAAGCTGTGACCAATCACTAACAATTGATGATTTGACAAAATCCCTCAAAGGTATGAAGTTAGAAAAGTCTCCAGGCTGCGATGGACTTCCAGTCGAATTTTATCAAATATTCTGGCACATATTTGGTCAAGTATTAGAAGAAGTAGCAGCTAGTATTTTAAGCAAGGGCATCTCCCTCCATCGATGGCCCAAGCATATGTTCGGCTTATATACAAGAGGGGTGACAGAAATAAAATACAGAATTATAGACCAATCTCTCTACTCTGTGTAGACTATAAGATTATTACTCGGGCACTAACACTAAAACTTGGCACAGTTCTAGGCGAAGTAATTGATGATGATCAAACGTGCTCTGTACCAGGAAGAACAATATTAAACAACACATTGCTTTTAACTTATTCAATTAGTTGAACAGGATTGCATCCCAGCAGCAATAATAGCACTAGATAACGAGAAGGCGTTTGACAGACTTGAATGGAATTTCTTGTTTACGTTTTTAGACCATATTGGCTTTGGTTCCAGATTTATTAAATGGGTCAATATGTTATATACTGGTATAACAAGATGCTATTTAGTAAATAATCATCTATCTGCACCTGTAGTGTTGGAAAGAGGTGTCAACCAGGGTTGCTCATTGTCTCCGCTTATATTCGTCATAGCTATGGAATCGTTGGGGGCCACATTGAGGCAACGTAATGATTTTCAGGAAATGTGTATACGTGGCATAGAATGGCCACTAAAGGTGTCTCAATATGCAGATGATACGCCTGTGTTTGCACCTAAAAATTCAGATTTTAGAATTTTAAATGGAGTATTATCAGATTTTCAAAAGGCATCAGGGCTTAAGGTCAATAGAGACAAATCTAAGGGATTATTTTTTGGTGCTTGGAAGGACAGAAGTGACAAGTATTATGGATATTAACTGGGCAGACGATGTCATAAAGATTTTGGGCATTTACTTTAGTGGAGAACAAGATGTAATAATAAACTGGGAAGAAAGGCTATCCAAGCTAAAGTGTGCATCAGTAAATTGGAAACGACGTCGCCTAACTGTGTTTGGCAGGACATTTGTCCTTAATAATTAAAT
The DNA here is from genome assembly GCA_034401795.1 of Chaetoderma sp. LZ-2023a. Classification (NCBI taxonomy): domain Eukaryota; kingdom Metazoa; phylum Mollusca; class Caudofoveata; order Chaetodermatida; family Chaetodermatidae; genus Chaetoderma; species Chaetoderma sp. LZ-2023a. The sequence continues at coordinate 68,008,352 of CM067365.1, forward strand.
TTTATCTGGCCTTTGGTATACCGCTTCTGTAGTTCATATGCCCAAATGAGTAGAGTCAAAGATCAACACGTTACTTTTGTCCTTCTTATGGGAGGACAAAGCCCATTTAGTATCGCACTCAATCCTCACCAATGAAAAGCATGATGGAGGCCTGGATTTGGTTAATGTTTTAGCAAAGTGTGCTTCTTTAAAACTGAAATTCTTGAATAAGTTACTCACTTCAAACTCATCTTGGTCAAGTGTTGCAAGGACACTTCTACAAAGGTACGTAGATCCATTTCCAGTAGAATGTTTATTTATGTGCAATAAGCTGCCACCTAACCATCAGAAGACACCAAACGCATATAAAGAACAGTTCGAAGCTTTAAAATATGTGCCACAACCCAGCTGTTGGGAAGCTGCCTTAGAGCAACGTCTTTGGGGCAACGAGTTGATTCGTGATAATGATGATGTATTATATTTGCCCTCTATGGCCAAAAATGGTATCAATATTTACGTGACTTGGTAAATCCGAAATCTCGTAAATGGATTGCGATGCAAGATGTAGCAAGAATAACATCAATGAGACATATTGCTGCTCAGCGCTTATTTGTTAGAATAAAGAATGCAATACCTGCTGTATGGTTCAAATTGCCGAAAGCACGTGGCAACATTGATATGTTGCAACCAACATTAGTATTTATGTCAGAACATATAAAATACAACATGGCATCTAGAGACTGGTATAGAATTCTAATGCAAAGTCGGAGACAGTCTCCTGTTGTGGTTAGGCATTGGAACAATTTAGGATGCACGCCAAAGAACTGGAAAAATGCCTGGAAAGCAATACATCTACCTTGTCTACCAGGAAATGCACGGGACCTGGCATGACGATTACTCCATCGAAGGCTATGGGTCGGCCATCTTACTTATATGTGTAAAATATCAAGTACAGACCGGTGCTTATTATGTAATACTGAGGAGGAAACGATAGACCATCTATATACTCAGTGTCGCATAACTACATTCTTTTGGGTATATATCAATATGCTCCTTGCTAAATTTGGAACCAAATATGTGAATTTTGTGGCTGAAACAATTGTGTTCAAAGATTGCTCAACTATCGGACGAATCATTAATAGCAAGGAGAAAGAATTGTTAATAACCCTGTTATCTGTAGGAGTGTGGGCCATCTGGAAGCATCGGTGTTCAGAGGCCAGATATAAAACCGGCAACAACCATCAGAGAGCCATACAAGCTATATTTCGATCATTGTTGATAAACTGCATTCATTGTGAATTTTACAGGCTAGTAGAACATGGGAAAGAAAGTAGATTTAAAGACGTATGGTGCAAAACTGGCCTAGTATCAATTGAATACGGATATCTAAAAATATCAGAAGCGGAACTTGTATAAGCTAGCACACTCGCTGCTTGCTGTATATTGATAAATTATATTTTAATTTAATGTAATTGCCTTTATTTTAAAATTGTAATGCCTTAGGTGACTCTAATCTTGACGAATATCCTAACCTTGGGATCAGAATATTTAAATATCAAATGAGCCTTATGTCAATATTCTGGAGGTGATCCGATTTTCAAGTTAACAGAGTGTGATATCTTACAATTAGCTTCCTGTTGTAAACATTTACTGTAGGTGTATTTGTTCCAGGGTAATTTGCAAAAACTTACAATGAAGTAAATTTAGAATGTGAACCCAAAGCGCCATCTAAGTAGTCATAGTTTGTATACGTTTGCTATGTGCATTATATTATATAAAGGATACTACGTCCGTTGGGTATTTAATAATCGGCTAACTGGCGTCAATGAGTGACTTTTTGTTACTTATTGACGAGTCACCTCGCCACTTGTTGGCGAGCTGCACTCGCCATTTGGCCCTACTACTATACGGTGTGCTACGTTAAACTACATATGATCTACTTAGCCTACCGGTCATGAATCGGCTCAATGGTATCAATGATTAGCAGTAGCTTACTGCTAATTATTGATGAGTGGCTTTACCACTTGTTGGTTAGCTATGCTCGCCATTTGGGCCTACTACCACACGGTGTGCAAATAGCAATATCTTTGTTGAATTATGTTATGTTATCAGCTCTTTATTAATTATGTTTTCTATGTAGTTATGCCACGGTTGTGGTATATGATAATAGAGTATTTTAGCTTGCACTGTTTTGACATGTTAGGTTTGTATTGTTATTCTATTAATAAAGCCTGCTATTTCAACCGATTTTTTATGGGGGTTTGCAAGCCTTTTTAAAGGAGTTCCTCCGGGAAGTGTATCCGACTGCGTCAGCGTCGGATTTTCAAAAAAAAAGAAGAAAAAAAAGTAGTTGTAGTAGTAGTAGTAGTCGTAGTAGTAGTAGTAGTAGTAGTAGTAGTAGTAGTAGTAGTAGTAGTAGTAGTCGTAGTAGTAGTAGTAGTAGTAGTAGTAGTAGTAGTAGTAGTAGTAGTAGTAGTAGTAGTAGTAGTCGTATTAGTAGTAGTAGTAGTAGTAGTAGTAGTAGTAGTAGTAGTAGTAGTAGTAGTAGTAGTAGTAGTAGTCGTAGTAGTCGTAGTAGTAGTAGTAGTAGTAGTAGTAGTAGTAGTAGTAGTAGTAGTAGTAGTAGTAGTAGTAGTAGTGGTATTAGTAGTAGTAGTAGTAGTAGTAGTAGTAGTAGTAGTAGTAGTAGTAGTAGTAGTAGTAGTAGTAGTAGTAGTAGTAGTAGTAGTAGTAGTCGTAGTCGTAGTAGTAGTAGCGGTAGTGGAAGCAGCAGTCTGAAGATAGATCATACATTCCAGTGTATTACTATCTTGTTTCTGGAAAAGCATCGCTATTTCTTTTATTCCAGAGTTACGCTCATTGCCTGCTGTAATTCCACCAACTCAAGCATGACATTGGCGTCAATAACGCACACTTCAGTTGTAATCGAATTCTATTCATGCTGCTCGTCTCCTGAAATAACTGGCATGATTAGACATGCCAACGGCGAGAAGTTGGATATTGGGAATAGATTTTCTCATGACAATCACATTTTATGGTTTGGCTATTGCTCTATATATTGGAGGCATGTATTTGGTGTTGACTGTGTGGGCGCTATTTGCCACATTCTACAGATGGGTAAGCGATGCTCGACGTAAGCTCTACAAATAGTTAATCCTATTTAGCAAATATACAATGTGTGAGCGATTTATCACAAATACTGCCAAACTGTATGCCATAGCAAGAGACGGGGGAGATTGTGTGAAAATCAACCAAATGCAATGCCCGTTGTCTTTAACCGATTTATTGATGACATCTTCCTGATGGGAAAGCATTCAAAAGAGCATATTTCAGAATTTCTCATGTTATAGGCCCTGCATGATCTAGATCAAAACAGAAGAACACATATAATACCGCAATGCAGGAATCAAACATATCGACCAATCATATGATGTCATAATCAACTATGTCACATCTAGACTGACTTCATGATCAATTACGCCATGAATGACGTAATTATGTCCAGCATAAACGCTTAATAGGCTGCCAAGTTCTTTCTTCTTTTCGTTCGCTGATCATACCGCCAGTCCTGTAAGTGACTATCGACATGATCATAAGCGTTAAGTGCGTGGATCCATGGTTTATTAGAGTGTGCCGTGCGGCCTGGAACCTCCGTCTTCAGCACTCGAGGTTTCTGTTAGGGTTAGCTCACCCTTACCTCATTTAGTCGCCTCTTACGACACGCAGAGGATACGGAAGGTGTATTCTAAGCCCCACCTACAGGGCTGCCAAGTTATATGAATTGTATGTCTTTACTATTTAATAAACATTATGTTGTCGTGAATATTTTGAAACTAATTTGACTGGGCGCTGTTCAGCACCCAGTCAAATTAGTTTCAAAATATGTAAAAACTGACCTGTATTATTATCTGGACATTGAAATTCATGGAGTACAGAGATCGATCGATCCCACCATGGCCAACGCGTGGATGGATCCTAGCTAGAGATGGGCGTGGCAAACATAAAACAAACTGGATTCCTCCATCGAATTTGCCTACATAACAGGCTAGATATGGCATCAATGGACCTTTCCATTTTTAGCTATGCCCCGCCCATCACTAGCTAAGCTCCACCCACACCTACCCGTGTTGGGATTGATCGATCCCCAGATGCTCTAGCTATTAATTTCCTGAAAACTATACAGGGAAGCTGTTGAATATTTTGTAATGCAGTCAAATTAGTTTCAAAATATTCAAAAGAATATTTATTAAATAGTAAAAGCAAACAATTTGTACAACAACGCATAGACCGTCTTCAAATATGCGTTCACGACGTACATATCGACGTCATTCATGACGTCATTCATTATGATGTCATTGTACATATCACGATGTTCATTATGACGTCATATGATGGGTGGGCACTCTGGAAAGGTGAATTGGACCGGATGTAGTCACATTGCAAGGGCATGTACCTTACAATTGCACCTGACACTTACGACGAAGAATCACAACGAATGCAACACTCATTGACAATTGGTAGTTAGCAAAATAATCCCGATATAAAATGCCTGACGTTTGATAATGTCAAAGATATTTCTAAGCACTAAACACTTTCTAAAAAACTTGAGAAACATGTGCATGATCGCGTGTCTAAATTTACTCAAAGACACCTTGATTCAGACAACATCATTGTGTCATTGTATGCGAGAAAATGGGAATTATGAACTTTTCGGAAAAGTATGGGTCCACATACCGACTTCATGTATGTATTGTTATATGGGGAGCGAAAGGAAAATATTGACTAATTATATTGCAGATCTGTAGCTAGGAATTGTACAATGTAGAGGGAACGGATGCTGTAGAATATGATCAAAATTACCCATTTGACACGAACAGAGTAGAAATTACAAGCTGTTTATAATTTTAAAAATATTCTGCTAAATATTTAGAAACCAATATGAAGCTGGTGCTGATTTTCCCTCATTTATTGTTGAATGTGAGTCACTGTGATGCCTAAGTATTAAATGCTTGACAAAGGCTCGTGAATATTTGGCCCTAAAACGGCGAGCGAGCCAGTCAAATTATTTTCAAAATATTCAACAAAATATTTAGTACATAGTAGACATGATCACTGTATAGTAGTAGAAACATCCCACAGCTGCCGACAGTCCTTCATCGCGTTTGCCCACTGTGACTTGTCATGCTTTGTTGAGGTCACCTAACAGATGTATGCAATGACGCTCTCTCCTGGCTTTGTATTTGCTGGCTCCCAGTAGGGCAAATTCCAAGGCGCTTTCTACTGGTGTCTCTTCTGGCATTCATAGTACATGGCCAAACGTGACCATCTTAGCTGGGCGACCGTTGCGGACAGCGGCGATGCATTTCACATCTTGTACACTGCATCATTTGAAATTATGCTCTCTGACCATCGATGTCCAGTGATGGTGCATAGGTGTTTGCGGCGGCAGGTATCAAGTTTGCCTAGAGCTGCCTTTGGAGCTGCCCAGCTGTTACAGTTATACATCATCAAGGATACGCAGGTTGCATTGTATAAACGTAGTCTTTTTGTCAAGGGCATATTTGATCTACGAATCCATAGCTTCCCGAAAGACTGTAAATCTGTGTTCCTCATGACGCAGCGTGCAACAATGTCAGCAATACTACAAAGCAGTGCGCCCAGGGTTTTACTTTTTCCGGCCATGGTTCGCGAGCACGAAATGGATCGTCATTTTGTTTAGCTTCATGTTATGTAGATAGGTAGGCTATAAGTGGCTGACCTTTGTTTGGGATTTATTACAGGTACATATTCACACCAAAATGATTCAAAATTAAATTGTTAATGTTGTATAAATTTCGAAGCTGAAATATTATATCGATATGTAATGAAACGAAATAAATCTTAACATATGATGGTTTCATTACTTGTATAAATTAATACAGTTAAATTATATTAATTTCTATGAAATGAAACCACCATATGTTAACATTTATTTCGGTTCATTACATTTATATACACAATTTAAGCCCCAACAAGTATACACTTTTAACAATTTTAATTTCAAGTAATTGGTGTGAATGTACACCTTTAATAATGGAGTGGATTGTCATTTTCTTTAGTGTCATGCTTTGTAGATAGGTATATGTGGGTGAACTCTGTTTTGGATTCATTCATAAAGAAATTGTAAATTTTTAGTTTGCTTGCAGCTATTGAGAGAGGTTCATCAAGGGGTTTCTTTTCCTCGTCTATGAAGTCCATTTCATCGACATATTCCATCTCTAGTGGCATAGTCAATATGGATACATGGGTTGTGGGTGGGGTGGGATGGTGGTGGCGGGGTGGGTGGTGGTCTTGTAGACCGTATGGGGAGCCGATTGATATCTCAAACTCTAAAGACTTGACTGACTTGACTTGGTGTCTGCAAGCAGTAGTCTCACTAGTCGTAGCTCATTGTCATTGTAACTGACCTGGCGTAGTACATCTAGGATCATTGAGCATTTACTTGTGTAAATACATACTATTCTAACAACAATGCTTAGTACATCATCAATTAAACATTTGTTACGAACTTATCTATATCATTCATGACGTAATTTATTATGGCGTCAGTCTATACGTAACATAGTTGATCATGACGTCATATGATTGATGGATAAACTGGAATCATCTATTGTATATATTATTCTGTGGTGTTGATGAAAAGCATATCACATTAATGCGTGATTGGCATCACGATACATTCCCTGTACAATAATTTGAGCTTGCCACAACAATGAATGAAATAGATTATCTGGCTATCAATCATCAGCCAGCAGTTTCCTGAAATGTGATTCTCAATGCAACCCCGCTGGATGTTTTCCAAAGCAATGCGTTCCTGGTTTTGCCATTATCTGAAAAATACCCAGATCCACCTCATGTATATCCGGCGGAAGGCAAGATGCCAAATGTCTTATGTTCCTTAATTGACAAGGATGTTTTATTGGGAAGACGTTCGTTTGATTTGGCACTATTTCAAATAAGTCCCTTCGATGATTCTTTCTCACACCACATGCGGCTGGTCGTGTCGTGTCTGAACCAAATACATGGAAGTTATTTTAAGAGAGTGTCAAATACGAGTTATGGGTTATGCTGAGTGGAATCAGGTTTAAGCAACAATTACACACCCGCACACCCGCCCGGCCGCACTCACGCACGCACGCACACACGCACAAAAACACGCAAACACGCACGCACACACGCACGCACGCACACTACCCCGGGCTGGGTATCAGCAAATAAACTGGGCAGTGAAAGCAAATGGAATCGTAATATGTGTCGTGTAGGATAAGAACCGTGATTGCATAAGTTGTGGTCGGTTATGCTTGGGTGCGTGCGGGAGTTAACTGGAGTTTAAAAAACGTTCAAAAGCAGCATTATCAGAGACATGAAATGCACCAGACAGAATAACAAGTGTTTATGATAAACTGTCATAGAAATTATGGTAATTCTGGCAACAGCTTCGAGAAATATGCGTACCATCTGCCAATACAATCTATTTCCCGGTCAGAGCACATATAAAATCGTGTCTCAATACAAGAAAAAAAATATTCTCTTGAATTCATAATTTTGCCAACCCAAATCTAAAACAGCGCTGGACACATTTAAGTTGGCAATCGGCTTGTGTGGAGATGTTTCTATGGTCATTATGTTGGTGATATATCTAAATGCGATAATTTGAAGAGACCACGTGATCCTGGAACAGACTTAATATATGATATTTGTTCTCAGCATCAGCTTGATGACCGGGCCTACGCTGAGTATTCAAAGATATCAGTGAAGTAACGTGCGGACGTCTGTGAAAGTGTATCTAAATAGACTGAAAAACTATCCGATCCTGTTGCTGCAAGATAGCACTCTCTGGACAATGGATGGATCCAGTTTTAGCTATGCCCAGCTCATTACTAACTAATCTCCGCCTACGAATTATCCATGTTAGGATCGGTCAAACCCTGACCAACTTAAACCTCACTTGCCAGATATCTATGCAGGTAATCTGTTGAAGATTTTAAAACTATGGCAGCAACAGCGCCCAGTGAAATCTGTTTCTAAATATTCAATAGAAATGTGATTCAAGCCTTTCACTACGAAGCCGGCCAACCTGGTCTCTGCAGTGGTCTTAAGTAATTTTCATTTGCAGGCCAAGAGGTAACGATTTTTTGAAAATTTGCCACTGGAATGACTAGCTCGATAACCGAGCCAGTCATTCCAGTGGTAAAATTTTAAAAAATCGTTACCTCTTGGCCTGCAAATAAACATTTAATAAGTAGATATTTAAATGTTCTGAACAAATTTAGTCATTGAATAGCTAAATAGCAAAGACATACAATTCGTAAGACTTGGCGGACTATTAAGCATTTATAACGGAGTTAGATATGCCATTCATGACGTAATTGATTGTGACATCAACCTAGGGTCTACATGTAACGCAATTCATCATGCCGTCATATACTTGACTGAAAGACTGGACTTCTCCATTGTAATAAACAATCTTCTGTTTGTCGTCCATCTGTATTGCTACAAAATATATAAACCCAGGCATAATGAATTAAACCTTTCAGACTGACTTCCTATTATCACCAATTCACCAATTCACTGTGTCTCGACGTTGTGAATGTGCGTGTGTGCGTGCGCGTGTGTGTGCCTGCGTGTATGCGTGCGTGAGTGCGTATCTGTGTGCATGTGTGCGTGGTATACATGACATATTTGAGTGTGATATGTTGTATGGAGAACCTTTGGACCTGATGACGTATATGGGCGTCATACTATTTCCCGGATCTTGACTCTGACCAGACCCAAAATAGGTAATATTTCCTGGATTCGGATATAGACTTATATATTAATTCCCGGACCAATACCAGGACTTGGACCCATACTTCACAAGCCCATCACAGGTCCACCTATCGAACATACATACCCACAGACCCACCCACCATCATCTTTGCTGACTCAGACAAACTCTAACTATCAATCTCAAACTGGCAACATGGTCTTTCTGACACATTGGAAATTCTAGTGACCGTCTGACGTCGGTCGGTCGCTCGGTCGTTTCTCACAAATTTTCGATTCACAATTAAAGATGCGTGATTATGTCTATCGATTCTCAGATGATGCTAAATTGATCGGTTGTTACTAGAGGCAAACTGGTTGTGTAGCCTCTAATGGTGAACGAAGATGATAGTCGACTCGCCTTCTTCGTGCGGTAACATTGTATTTATATTGACTATCTGGGTCTGCCTAATCTATCTGACTCCTCCAGATAAGGGAATTTGTAGTTTTCCTTTGACGACAACTAAAATAATCGACGCTTAAATTGATTATATATATATATATATATATATATATATATATATATATATATATATATATATATATATATATATATATATATATATATATATATATATATATATATATATATATATATATATATATATATATACTTTTATTGCGGTAATATAGATACGAAGGCAAACTCGGCAACAAATTTACACAAAATGTACAGATAATGACTAAGTTGTTCTATTCAAACAATCAGACCAACAATCTATCAAACGTACTTACACGAGCTACCAAGTCTGTACTCGCGGATGAACTGATTGGCTCCCTCTTGTTGCTGGGTACGTACTATGCATGTGCGTCAGTGCATTAAAAGATATCCGTCCAGCTAACAATAGTTGAAGCTTGAGCACCGCTAAATTGTGCTTGAACAAGTCTGTCGCCGATCACATTCCTTGTTTGGAGGGAACCTGAGGTCTTAAGCCTATGAGGTGTCATCAGCGATATTAATAGATTGGGATCAACCAAAATCTGCGCCAGACGTGTCGTCTACCAGTCATTAGTTCATAACTAGTTTCTCACGATATATTACATGACTAATAACTTTCGTCTATGAATGGTATGTCTTTTTACAGTCTATTCTATGAGAGGTTACTTGCTTGTAGTCTATATATTCCTATAGCTTATTATCAAGGTATCGTACGAAACTCAACTGTCCACATATTCATAACTAATATCTATCATTAACGAACTCTATGGTATTCCTATAGCCTATTCTACACAATCATACTTGCTTGTAGTCGACAGCTCTGTACCTCGCACCTAACAACCGTATGCAACTATATCATGAGTGCCTACCATAATCTAATTTAGATCATTCTTCATAGAGGGAATTCCGTTACTAAGGCAACTGGCTAGTTCTAAGGCCTATCGTCTGTCCATGACTACATTATATAATAATATCATGTCTCAGTTTATGAATTGTACGAATCGCTACTTAATTCTAAATCATTTCCCGTTGATTATAAACTACTAGTATTTCACTGTTGAATATTCTTGCTGAATATTTGCTGAATATCTTGCTGAATACCTTGCTGAATATTTACTGAATACCTTATCATTCAGTCATTGTTCGCTTCCATGCAAACAACACAACTATATACATAATCACATGCCTATCAGCATTCCCTATTTACAGTGTATATGGACTAATATCGTCCCTTCAAGATGCTGCTTTTGAGACAAGACGCTATCCACCTCGAGATTCCGGTGCACTATGACAGCAATTCGGTAGGCCATAAACGAACGCGTCAGAGTTAGATCATCAGACCATCTCATCCAAATCCACATTTTGTAATTTAGTGAATTGCTTGCACTAACATGATTGCTTATATGTTAACTGATGTCACTAAAGTACACCGTGTTCAACAGAAATGGGAAAAGGTCTTTTGAACCTATCTTGTACTGCAATCTAATGACATTACGTTACACGTAGCGCCAGTAGCACGTTGACATATGACGATGATTTATTGTGATAATGCCGAATTAGACATGACTGTTTGACAATGCTTCTATAAATCGTGCATTCTTTTAAATATGCAGCTCGTAGCTACCAAACACGACCCTAGATATATGAAGAGAAGAGAGAGAGAGAGAGAGAGAGAGAGAGAGAGAGAGATAGAGAGAGAGAGATCGACCGACCAACCAACCGACTGTCTGACCGTCTGATCGACCAACCATCCAACCGACCAACCTCATCCATCTGACCGACCAACAGACGGACCTCCGACCGACCAACAGACAGGCATGCAGACAAGCAGGCAGGCAGGCGGCTGGAAGGCGGGCGCGCTGGTGGACGGGCAGGCAGGCAGGCAGGCAGGCAGGCAGGCAGGCAGGCAGGCAGGCAGGCAGGCAGGCAGGCAGGCAGGCAGGCAGGCAGGCAGACATGCAAGCAAGCAGACAGTCAGTCAGGTAGGTAGGTAGGTAGGTAGGTAGGTAGGTAGGTATGCAGGCAGGCAGGCAGGCAGGCAGGCAGGCAGGCAGGCAGGCAGGCAGGCAGGCAGGCAGGCAGGCAGGCAGGCAGGCAGGCAGGCAGGCAGGCAGGCAGGCAGGCATTCAGACAGACATACAGACAGACAGACAGACAGACAGACAGACAGACATACATACATACATACATACAGACAGACAGACAGACAGACAGACAGACAGACAGACAGACAGACAGACAGACAGACAGACAGACAGACAGACAGACAGACAGACAGACAGGCGGCTGGGTGGATGGGTGGGCGGGCGGTACTCCGCGGGTGGGCGGCCAGGCAGGCAGGCAGGCATGCAGCCAGACAGGCAGCCCGACATGCAGGCAGGCATACAGGCAGGCAGAGAGGCAGGCAGGCATGCTGACAGACAGCCAGCATCGACTGCACTACTCACGCCGACATTGGGCGTGAGTAATCAGTTCTATGGCTGTCACTGATTTTCCCTATTCATCTGGGATTTTCAAAGCATGTATTACGCAATTCTGAAAATTGCTGTTAACTTAGGCAGCAGCAACCAGTAACTTTTGATCAAGTGATCACTAAACAATTACAAGTAGCCTCGCTAAATCACATACTATGAATAAGTACAATCTTAAACACTTTGAACCCAAAATACCAAAAACACCAAGGTTCTTTACGATTATATCAATATCTAGCTGTGTATTTTAAAACTAATTCAAGTGTGAGCTTACGAGAGCAACATGCTCCTAAATTCGTTTCAAATATTTCAAATAATTACCTTGCAATTGAGAATCTGGGAATTCAGACACCAAATGGTTAAAATAAAATGAAGTGGTTTCCATAGAAACTGGCGGTAGAAAATGGCATCATTCCAGCACGACTTCGTCTTTGATTTTAATGAGGCCTCTGAGAATACTCGCTGGCCAATTTTCGCCAGATGTTGCCGAATTGTCGTTGGATTGTGTCGATTTATGTGACGATATGAAGATACTGGATGCTAGTCTATGAAACATATACACCCATTACATCTGCCAAATGTGTCTCTAGTGGTAGCAAGTCTTTGAATAATCAGAGAATATTATCTTATAAATGTTTTCATTCCATGGTGTATTTTAATCCCTTAACATTAAATCTGGCTAAAAATTCGGCAGTGGCCTTGATAACTGTCCACTTACAGAGCAAGCGGATACTATTTTACAAAGTTCATCACTGCCATGACTGGCTTGATAAACGAGCCAGTGATTTCAGTAATAAATTAAAAAAGTAATCGCCTATTGGGCTACAACTTGTCATTTTCTTTAAGAAAGATGAAGTTATCTTGAAGAAATTTGAGGTGTAAAAGAGTAAGCATGATGGAGATATAACTGTATGTTTATAATTAAAGGAACTGATTCGTTAAAATAGCAAGGCGCCATAAAAAGGACTAAGATACAATGATAACGGACAGCGCATCTAACCTTCGTATCCTGTGTTCGTGGCACAGCGGTGATTATAGTGAAACTTAGCCAACCATGCATCAGTCGTTCATTTGCCCTTCTCTCTCTCTCTCTCTCTCTCCCTCCCTCCATCCCTCCCTCCCTCCCTCCCTCCCTCCCTCCCTCCCTCTCTCTCTCTCTCTCTCTCTCTCTCCCTCTCTCTCTCTCTCTTTCCATGTGTATAATTTGGTACAGAGTTGCACAAACTTCGGTATTTACTTTCAATATGCGGATAGAAAGATCACAATATTAGCACCGTTCTTTAATTATTCACTTATTAGCGAACATTTTCCGACCCCGTGTAACTCCTATTCTTATAAAAAGTAAAAAGAACCCATGTTCAAATTACCGACCATTATCACTCTTGAGTTGCTTAAGCAAAATTATGGAGATAACTGTTTTTAAACATATTTACAACTACATTAGACACAATATTACTCCATACTTCGTGTCTTTCTTCCGACAAATTCTACCGTAAACCAAATGTTAGACCTCTACACTGATATCACTCGACAATCAAAAGGAAATACTGATCTAAATCTCTGATATTTCCATAGTATTATAGTGTGACATCGTGGCCGAATGTAAAAAAATTAGAAATTTCGGTATCTGTGAAAGTTTACTGGCATAGTTTGAAAGTTTCACAAAAACCGATACCATCGAGTAGTTATGAACGGCAATGAATCTACTTGATTTAGCTTACATGATGGAGTGTGCCAGGGATCAGTCATTGGCCCCTTGTTATTCTTAGTCTCCATTAATGACAATAGTAGACTGTTTGCTGATGCTACCTGCTTATATGTAATGCCTGATAATTTAGAAGCACACATTGCAACAATTGACCACGAACTTCATATCGTGACGCATTGGGCTAACACATGGCTTGTTGTATTTAATGCCTCCAAAACTACTAGTCTGTTTCCTTCTTTCTGAGTAATGAGACAACTGTCTTTCCATTAACATCCAAAAACTCTGGAATACCCATACATTTCTTGGCATTAGCTTCAATCACAAAGGCACTTGGCTTACTCACGTGGAAAGCTTAATAACAAATTCTCTATACAAACTTTCTTTACTCAAGGGCTTAAAATGTATCCTAGACCGGAAATGTGAGTAAGTACAGAAACTGTATTAGGCCTTCTCTTAGATACACAGATGTCGTCCTAGATCACATACCACAGAATCTTGTAAAAGTATTAGGGAACCTCCAAAAAGATGCACTCAGTACAGTATGGGCAATGACACGTCGTGCTCGTACCCAAGACTTATTTTGCAGAAAAGGAAATCGACTCGAATCTCACAGATTAGTTATGCTATATAAAAGTATCAACCGGATGACATGTGTAGTTCAGAGTAATCACCTTCCCTCATTATTTGAGGCTCGAAATCACCACAATATTCGCTATACACATTTATTCACTCTATATCGTTGCCATACTGAGCTCTTTTCTAGACCCATTCTCCCACCAACAGGCTGCGCATAGAATACCCTACCTGCGACAGTCACGTGTTCTGCCACTCTGCTAGAATTCAATAGCAAACTTAAAGCCATGTTGCTAATAGGACAACCTCTTCCATGTTACTATGTCAGCCAAATGTTTGCTAATGTTATTCTGTGTAGACTTCATAATGGTTGTAGTAATTTAAATCGGCATCTATTGCTGCCAGTCTCTGCTAGCTGTCCATGTGGACACAGTAATGAATCCACAAATCAATGGGTTCTCTGTCTAACTTAAAGAACACATATTTAAAAACAAAACAACAGAATCCAACTAATTGTATGCTTTACTAAACTCATCATTTGGTAGTGCGGTTTACTTTATATACAACTATATACAACAGTGTTTTAACCTTATTGGTTCAAAGTGTCATGGTCATTCAGTGTTCATATTGTCCTGGGCCTTTTATAGCGTTGGCCAATATGCATGCTTCAAGCACCGGCGTGTTTCTGGGATGCTCTCGCGTGTCTCCGCTCTGTGTATCTCTGCTCTGCGTGCCACCCGCAAGGCGTGTCAGTGGGCATGGCGTGCCAGTGGACATGGCGGAGATACAGAGATTGGAGAAATATTCAGTTACAATAATAGAGTACACCTATGGCTGTCCCTATAAAGCCTCAGTCATGCAGTCTGTTAGACTGTGACCTAAATATAATGCTCTGGTATGATGCTTCTGCTACTCTCCATTCAGTTGTGGTGAATCATCTGAGAGGCCCTCGATGGATTTATTGAGAGCTGACAACCTAGTATTATGGACTCTTTCTGGAATGGGAATTGCTGTTCCTGCGTGATGGGGTGCTGTGTAATAGATGTTTTTGTTCACATAATTTTCAGTCTCATCGTCAGCTTGTTGTCTCCAAGTGTCTTGGAAAAGTAATGAAACAGACGAATGCCATTCTATTGAGCGATCTCTTCACATGAGTAGCCACCAATCCATGATTCAGAACTATTACTGAGACTGTGCTCCGATTCAGAATTAGAGAATTGAAGATAAGCTCCTGATGCATCGTCGAACACCAGATCGTGCTGATTTTTCCTTCGTAACACTCGATTGTTTTCCTCTTGATCACCAGGTATCCCAAATAATCATCAACGTAATTGTGAATTCCTAGGTCTGCAAACAGCTCTGACATACGTAATCATTCGATTCACAGCAATATCATTCGCATACTGATAGCTCTTTTCCCACTGCCACGAATAACACCTTTACATGGGTGCACACACATAATCGTGGGCGAAGCAAACATTAGAACATAGCACATAAATCCCACTTGCCAGATCTACACTTAATATGACAAGTTTATCGAGATGAATTCATGTGTACCTGTATCTGTCAACATAATTAGGTTTTGTTGACATTAGCACAGTATGATCCAGCTCGAAAAATGAAGAAATTGTCTCCATGTTTCTTTGTGACACAAGTCCCATCACATACATCATTGACATAGAATTAAATTCACTTGAAATGCTTTGTACTTCGCAACATATACAGTCATTTGGTTCACAAGCAATTTTCCAATATCCCTCACCATTGCTCTGTTTCAAACAACAGAATGAACATTTCAAAATAGACTATATCTAGTTAGTTATCCATGGAGTCACAAAATGGTATTATTTACTCTCTGTGTACATAGATCAGTTCCAATTAACTGGTAATGTTGAAACCGCACGTAGTTCATGTTTGAAAATGCTGCATGACATTCCATATCATTTGCTGTCTTTTACACCACAGTTTCTGAGAAAGAGAGTGACAGAAATTATCTGTGTTTTAAGTACTAGTGTTTAATGTGCTAAGTTCATAAGGATCCAGACATATTCCATAGTCACATCTATTATAAGCGTTGCTATACATAGTCATCTAACCATAGGAATAACTGACTGTCCTCCAACAAATAATTTAATCGGTCAACTTACTGTCTATCCAGTTGCGTTTGAAGCTCCACTTTTGGTCTTTCAGATTACATAGCTCATTCCTTCGCATCTGACACTGTTTCTATTAGCTCTCTGAGTTGTGCTATTTCTTTTTCAAGCCACACCCTCTCAGGAGTTCCACATGTAATAACCACCATTAACCGTGCTCATGTCCACTACACACTCCCGGACTGCCATTTTTCTGAATTGTCATGTGTTAGCCATTTCAACCGAGCACAATTTATTTGACAAGTGTTTAACAAAACTTAACTTCACAATTCTAATTTACAGAAGTTTTCCCAAATTTCACATTACAACAATTGCTTCAGAATTTTCATTGTAACTTACACTAGGCACATGTATAAGTTCTTATCCCACCGCTGCCGCCAGTGTTGGGTTCTCTGTCTAACTTAATGAACACAAATGTTTTAAAACAAAACAACATAATCCAACTAATTGGATGCTTTACTAAACTCATCCTTTGGTAGTGCAGATTACTTTATATGCAACTATATACAACACTGTTTAAACCTTAGTGGTTCAAAGTGTCATGCCCCGTCAGTGTTCAATAAATTGTGGCAACCTCACTTCATATTGTCCTGAGCCTACTATAGGGTTGGGCAATATGCATGTTTCAAGCACCGGCGTGTTCCTGAGATTCTCTCACCTGTCTCCGCGCTGCGTATCTCTGCTCTGCGTGCACTCGCATGACGTGCCAGTGGGCACGGCGTGTCAGTGGACACGGCAGAGACACAGAGATTGGAGAAATATTCAGTCACCATAATAGAGTACACCTATATCTGTCCATATAGAGCCTCAGTCACGCAGTCTGTAAATATGTGACCTAAATCTAATGCGCTGTTATGCTGCTGCTACTCTGCTTTCAGTTAGTACGTGCACACTCATTCCCAGGCATAGACGCATCCAAGGCATCAATAGCTTGGTACCCCATATGAAATACCTGTACGCAGTTTAAATAATCTTCATAATCAGTCAGAAAAATACCCTAACAATATGTAACACTGTAAGCCAATATATATTAAATACCCACCGCTTTAAGTAACTTCCTATTTGTGAAATTCACAATGATAATTGGTAAAATGGCAAACAACCCAACATGTACACAGCACCACCTTACCTTTCTCATTCTTGTCAAAATTCTTATTTTACACATTCTTTCTCTTATTCCATTCTCCTTCTCTCTTGTTGTTTCTCTCTTTCCCTCATTGTCCCCTGTGCGCTCAACCTAGGCAAATTGTAATCAGTGCGTGATATAGATTAACAATTAATTAGCTATTTGCATACCGTACTTCTCTATAACTATGCATTATTATACTGTATTGCATAATATGTGTATGTGTATGGTAAAGACATCTATATGACTTATGTCGTATTGTGCTTCCATTGAAAAAAATAAATTCTGTTTAAACCAAATCGAGCACGAATTGGACTGGATCTATTGTCAATTTGACTAGATCTAGTGTAGCGTGCCGCGCTCGCGCCTCCCGCCCCACCACCCCTCCCCCCACCCCACACCCCCGCCTCAACCAACACCGCCACCCACTTGCTCGCCTTCCCAACGACACCACCACGAGGACAGAGAAGCATCAAGGGGCCTCGGGGTGCTTGTTCCGCGGGATGGTGTGGTTGGCTACAGACATTTTCCGGCCAGCCGCAGGTCATATGTCCAGCATAACGAAAGGGGTTATCTCGATTATGACGTCAGATGCTCCACTCCAGACACGGTAATCTAGGGTGTGTGGGGAAGGGGACGGGAGGGAAATAATAACATCCCTCCTCTTCTGACTCGGATCTCTCGGTGACGGTCCCCACCAGTCGTTAGGGTGCATAATACAGAGTGACAGAGACAGAATCAACAGATATAACGTATATATGATGATTGAACTCTGGGGCTGTAGAAGAAGAAACATCATACAGCTGCAATCAGCCCTTCTTCGCTCTTTACCCACCGCGTCCTGCTTTCTTGATGTCATCTCGTAGAGCTGTTACTAGATTTATGCAATGGCGTCTTCTCCTGGCTTTGTATTTACCAGCTCTGAGTAGGACGAATTCCAAGGATCTCTGTGCTGGTGTCACTTCGGGCATCCTTAGCACTAGGGCAAACATGGACCATCTGTGATGGGCGACATTTACAGATAGCGACGACGTATTGCATAGTGCATCATTGCAAATTATGCTGTCTGGCCATCGGTGTCCAGTGGTGGTGCATATGTGTTTATAGTGCCAGACATCTGGTTTGTACAGAGCTGCCTTTGGAGCTGCTCAGCTGGTACAGTTACACAGCATCAAGGATACGCAGCTTACATTGTATAAACGTAGTATTTTTGTCTAGGGAATCATTGATCTACGCATCCATAGCTTCCAGAAGGCCTGGAAAACTATGTTCCCCGTGACACAGCGGCCATCAATGCCAGCAGTAATACAAAGTGGTGAGCCTAGGATCTTACTTTTCTTCCATGGTTCGTGGCCACGAAGTGGATCGTTATTTTCATTACTTTCAAGCGTTGTAGATAGATATATGTGGGTGAACTCTGTTTTGGATTCATTCATAAGGAAATTTTCAATTTTAACTTTACATGCAGCTATTGGGAACAGTTCGTCAATGGGTTTTTTCCTCGTCTATGAAGTACACATCGTCGGCATATGTCATCTCTAACAGCATACACAATATGGACACTGGAGGATTTGGTCTTGTGGAATCTTCCCGCGTGGATTCCAATTCAGCAGCAAGGTCCTATGTGAAAATCACAGGGGGAAGACCAATTGATGCCTCAAACTTTGCAGATTTCACTGACCTGACTCGTACTCTCAGCTTGGTGTCTGGAAGTTGTTGTCTCACTAGTCGTAGGTTACCGTCATTGCAATTGGCTTGGCGTAGTACGTCTAGGGACTTTCAGCATTAAATTGTGTCAAAGCCTCATGACATGGCAATGCCAATTTTATGGAAATCCCAGTGTGTGGACATGACGACTAACACAAGCATTGAGCTTATATAGTGTCGCGCAGCCGAGTCCACATTTAAAGCCATTTTGACATGATCCAGTGAAGTCGTCGATCCTGCCTCGGATGCGGCACAGAGTAACATTAGATAGGAGTTTCCATATGCCCTTTCTAACTAAAAGAATCATGAGATATAAAGTAATGTTTATTAAAAGCAAATAAAAGCAATTACGATCTTCTTCAGTTCATGCGAAAGATATTACGATAACTAACGGAATGTTGACAACAGTAACAGACCAATATAATGCTAAGTAATAAAGTGGTGATACCGAATACATTATAGAGTGAAATAGACTTGACACGTACGTATTATTTCCTGGGCTACGAAAACTAATCTAACCATAGAAAAAAGGTTAAATTGTATACGTTCTATTACTAGTCCTGTTTCGGAGGGTAAGTGTTCGGAAAAGGACTAGATATACATTTGATGAAGGGAGAAACGATATCAATAGGTTGTAAAACAGTGCTTCATTAGATTAATAGGTGTGTCATGGACTTGAAATAAAAGAAACAATAATAAATAACGAGTAACAAGTCACGAAATCAAAAGGTACAGACGGTTTCCTCGGACTTTACATCGCAGGTCTTTTACATGGGACAAATCTATACAATTAATGTATGACTTATGCTGCAGAAATGGGCGCTCCAGTTGGAATGGTCTATTCAAGGGGTGTTAACACTGACCCAACGAACGGATCCTGGGAAAGGCAGTGAGATCATTATTACAACATACAAGACTCACACATAATACAAGAACATAATATAAGTTAAGGGTTGCCGATCACAGGATTCGCCGCAAATAATACAATTGCTTAAGACTCATCAATACCAACTCAACCCATTTCAACCCACATGGAATCGCTAAGGAGATGCACATCTGGAATTTGAAGACAAAATATATTTCTCCATTGAAAACAGTTCGCACTTCTGTCAATACAACTGCAATGGTCCGTGTGTCAAATAGTGCTATGGTGTCAGCACCCGTGAGTGACGGTCAATACGTCTACCGGACTACTCCCCAGAAATCAGTATTTGAATGATCTAGGAACCAGAAACTGTTGTAGAATGAGTGTTCACCTCCAAGAATGGAATCGCTACGCCATCAGACAAAGCCGGGAAATCAGGATAACACGAACAAACCAGGAAAGCCGTGACCTTCATCCAACCCGTCACCTATCGTCAGTAGCAAATATTACTCTGGCCCACTGGTAGCTATCAGCCAAACATGAACACTGAACATCTTACACCCATAAAGCTGACATGATGTTTGCATAATAATCTATAAGTGAGGTCCCATTCTCCTTTAATGTGATAAGCAAAATCAAAAGTTAGCCGACCAATAGAAGTCACTTTGGAACAGGATGCCTAAGAATCGTGACTGGAACCGGATCACCATCTCAACTAGGTTACTAGAAAATGTCCGAGTTTAAAAAAACTTTGTTTCATGTCCGGCAATGGGCCATTCGCAGAATTTAACATGAGAAGTAAATGGAAAAAAGAATTGCCCAAATGGTCAAAGCTATCACGTTAATCCTTACATGCCAGAAATTAAATAAATGCTGTTGAAGATGTTGAAACTAATTTTACTAGCGGCAACAAGTTCCACTCAACCTAGGGTAACACATTCAACAGCCTTCTTAATTGGTGTTATATGTGGTGTGTAGATTCTTGAAATGTTCTTACAGCTTAGCAACTGCCTTGACAAATCCAGCAAAGGAGGAATGGCTTTTATATCTATGCCCCGTCGAATTCTAGTAAAGGTATACCAACGTTTTACACGTGTTGCAATCCATTTAAACTGGAAATCCGAATTCTCAAAAATCTAAATTTCAAGGCAATTATACAAGTTATCTGGTTATGAATTTTGAATCAAATTCGACTGGGATTTTGCTTCATATGACAGCACCAGATCCCAGTCAAGTTATGTTCAAAATATTGTATAATTATCTTGAAATTGAAAATAGACCATTGCTGGTAATATCTAGATCTGTGAGATGCATGCAGGCAAGCGGGACGGTGGGATTGCAGGTAAGGATGCATGCAGGCAAGCAAGCGAAGCGGTGGGATTGCTGGTAAAACACACACACACACACACGCACGCACGCACACACACACACACGCACGCACGCACGCACGCACACACACACACACACAGGCAAGTGGAGAGGTGGGATTGCAGGTAAAATGCCTACAGGCAAGCGGAGAGGTGGGATTGCAGGTAAAATACATACAGGCAAGCGGAGAGGTGGGATTGCAGGTAAAATACATACAGGCAAGCGGAGAGGTGGGATTGCAGGTAAAATTCCTACAGGCAAGCGGAGAGGTGGGATTGCAGGTAAAATACATACAGGCAAGCGGAGAGGTGGGATTGCAGGTAAAATGCCTACAGGCAAGCGGAGAGGGGGATTGTGGGTAAGAATGCATGCAGGCAAGCGGAGAGGTGGGATTGCAGGTAAAATACATACAGGCAAGCGGAGAGGTGGGATTGCAGGTAAAATGCCTACAGGCAAGCGGAGAGGGGGATTGTGGGTAAGAATGCATGCAGGCAAGCGGAGAGGTGGGATTGCAGGTAAGAAGTTAAACGCCTGCGTCCAACCTAGCTGATATGCATGTAGGGTGGCAGACAAGCGTACGAACTGCCAGGCAGGTGAACATTTAACCATGGAATAAGCCATTTGACGAGGTAGGGGACAAGCCTATGGCGCCAAACACACTAACGCTATTGCGAGTGCGAGTACGAGAGCGATAGATAGTGCATGGAGGCCCAGAGATGATTTGCAGGAAATATGCTTCTGTAAAGAATGTATGTAATTTGTGTATATACACCAATAAAGAGTAACAAATATTTAAAATTAAATAAAAAATATCTATATTGCAAAATTAAATAAATTCCAAACAGATGCATATATTTCCTGTATGACAATTTCCTTGTTTGTTAAAGTTGAAATAAGAGGAAATCTATGAGTGCATTAATTTCTGCTTTTTTCGACTTTAATGTGCGCGTTTCCGCATGCGATATTGCTTACATTAAAAGCACCGCCAAAGGGTGCTTTTCAATGAACGCTGTTTCGGCCACGCGGCTAGCCGGCTGTTGGTTAGTTGCGTGGCGAGATATCTCTTTTCATGCACACGTTTTTCAACAATTCCATCTCAGTTTCCCTCAGTTGTCAGGTGTTTTTATTCAACTAGGTCAATTGTATATATATATATATATATATATATATATATATATATATATATATATATATATATATATATAGCAGTAGGCCTAGCAGCATAAACAGTATCAATTCAAATGCGGTTGTTGTTGTTGTTGTTATTGTTGTTCTTGCTGTTGTTTGTGGTTGTTATTATTGCTTTTTATTTGGGCCTTTTCGAGTTTCTTTGAGAGACGCAAATATCGTTACACGTGTTTTAATTGTTCGCTTTTCTAGCTAAATCTCAGCTGTAGTTGTAATTGAATTCTAATTCGCCAGTTTACGTGGATTGGAGTATAGGCATGTAGGCATGCCTCCTATTAAACTGAACCATGCCACCGATAGTGTAGGAGGAGTGTATATTGACCATTTGAACCCGAAGCACCAAATTAGTAGATGCATTGACAATTTAATTTAGTATAGGGTTCAGATGATTAAAGGTGCATATTCAAAGCATAATGCTTGAAAATAAAATGACTAAAATTACATACTTTTAGACGCTTAAATGTTGCGCATAGATGTAATGAAACGGAATAAATATTAAAATATGATGATTTTATTACGTACAAATTAATATAATATTCTATGTTGATAAATTGAATTAGAGCCACGAAACCTTAATTAAAATTCACAACTACAAATACAAAATTTAATTATACGGAATGAAATCCACATATGTTAAGATTTATTTCGTTTCCGTCCATCGAGGGACACAACTCATGCCATTAAATTACAATTTTAACAATTTTATTTTCAAACATTTTGGTGTGAATGTATGTACGATTACTCTATTCTGCGGCTGTAGTAGTAGACATATCATACAGCTGCAATCAGTCCTTCTGCGCTTTTGCCAACTGTGTCTTGTCCTCAGCCGAAATCCTTAGCTTCCTCAGGTCAATTCTTGAATTGAGTGTACCTGGTCCTGCTTTCTTGAGGTCACCTTGTAGCACGCTTAGCAGGTTTATGCAAATAAGTCCGCTCTTGTATTCGCTGGCTCCGAGTAGGGCGAATTCCAAGGCACTCTGTCCTTCCTTAGCACATGTCCAAACAGGGACCATCTTTGCTGGGAGGCTTTTACAGACAGCCGCGGCGTATTACACATCATGTATAGTGCATCATTGGAAATTATGCTGTCTGGCCATCTCTGTCCAGCGATGGTGCGTAGGTGTTTCCGGTGGCATGCATCGAGCTAGTCAAGAGCTGCATTTGGAGCTGTCCCGCTGTTACAGTTATACAGCATCAATGATAAGCATTTTGCATTGTATAAACGTAGTCTTTATTTCAAGGGCATCTTTGATCTACGAATCCATAGCTACCAGAAGGACTGGAAAGCTTTGTTCCCCATGACGCAGCGTGCAGCAATGTCAACAGTACTGTAAAGCACTGAGCCCAGAATTTCTACTTTTCCTCCATGGTTTGCCGCCACGAAGTGGATCGTCATTTTCTTTAGTTTCATGCGTTGTAGATATTTGGTATGAATATGCATCTTTAATACAAATTCAAACTGAAAAACACCTTTTTCAAAACATAAAGTTTACTTTATTGCTTAGAAGACGACATCTAATGACAAACAAATGGACGCAGATTCTGGGCGCATGATATAGTTAGAAGGTAGCAGTATGCATGGCCCAACAAATACCTCATTTTAATAATTTACCTACCGGCTGAGGCGCATCAGTTTGAAAAAAGAATCAAGCGGATATTGCTTTCATTTGCTGTGAGCGTCTGGCAGCGCGCCTAGCCACGTACATGGAAAAGGTTACATTGTAAAAAGAACTATAGATTTTGGCGCCTACAAGCTTGGCGCTAACTGCCTGCCTGTATGTCTTTCGGTATGTCAAACCTTTTATATGTTTTATGAAGCTGGCAATGTCGTATTTATAGTGAGCCCGTGCTTGTTAAGACACATATGTGCACACGCGCGCATGCACACGCACTCGCAAATGCACACACACGCACGCACGCACGCACGCACGCGCGCATGAATGCACACGGGAACAGAAATACACATGCGCGCACAGCCGAATAGTCGGCGCCGAGTTTGGACCGAATACTTCTTTTCGCAAAAAAGTCCTTTCCTTTAAGCTTTAAGTGTTCAGCTTTAAGCCTGAAGCGCATGAGAGTGATTGCGAATACGAAAGCGAGCGCGAGGGCTATAGTTACTGCACCGTGGCCCAGAGTTGTCATGCCGGAAATAGTATGCATCTGTCAGGAATGTATATTTTTTTGCCATATAGATATATATTTATTTAATTTTGAAGGTTTTCAAATTTGTATTCGTGTTTATGGCAAAATTACGTAAATTCCGTACAGATTGATATTTCATGCAAGGCATCTCTGGGCCACCATACACTATCTATCGCCCGGGTACTCGCGCACGCACTCACAATCGCGCTAATATGTTTCGGAATTGACTCTCACATCAATGAATTATTGACACCGCGATACAATTTCTTTAAACTAGTTGCTAAGCTAAATGAAATAGATCATCTGTCGATCAATCAGCAGATATTCGTGTCAAGAATTGCGCTGCTCAATTCGACCCCGCCACATGAGTTCCCAAGCCGAGACAGGTTGTTGCTGGTTTTAGAACGATCTGAAATACATCCGTACTCATCACATGCCTATGCGGATGAAGGCAAGACAGCAAACGTCTTCTCTTAATTTAATTGGGAAGGGTGCTTTATTCAGGAGAAATGCATTTGTCATGGCATCAATTCAAGTGTATCTAAAGCGAAGGCATAATGTAATTCTAGCGAGACAAGCAGAGCGCAATAGAAAGAAAGAGAAATAGAGAGAAAGACCAGGAAAGAGAGAGAATGATGGGTGAGAGGGAGGGGTTGAGGGACGGGGGAGCTAGAAAATACAGCGAGAGGGAGGAGTGGAAGAGAGAGAGAGAGAGAAAGAGTGAGATGGAGAGAGGGGGGAGAGAAAGAGAGAGCGGGAGAGGGAGAGAGAGAGAGAGAGATAGAGAGAGAGAGAGAGAGAGAGAGCGAGAGAGTAATTCTAATCTCTTATTCAAAAGTGAAATCAGGTTTCTGCGATACCTACTTGTTATGGAAAACGAATACTTTGACGACAGAGATAGGTGAAAATGGAAGACAAGCCACCTGACATTCTTTAGGCTGGTTGTGATATGGATTCACAGCAATAGCTAGAGAGGGTCAAACCAAATGTGTTCCCAGAAATTGTTAGCTCTTCTGGACAATGTTCGTATCATAACTAGAATTGGGCAAACATATCGACCATCAGAAACAAATACTGATACTGACGGACAGATAGACACCCAAACATAGCAAGATACGCGTACTAATAGATAAGTATAAGCGATCAATAGGCGCCTTAAGTCTGACCCGGACATACACATACGTATTTGGCTGTTTTTGCGTCATAATCGATGAGTTCAGTTTTAGCTATGCCCCGCCCATGGTTGGCTCAGCCCCACTTCAATCTATCCATGAACTGCCTGACTCTCAATTTCCAGAGGACAACACAAAGTAAGCTGTTGAATATTTTGAAAACAATTCGACTGTTACTGCCTAGGACATTACAGCAACAGTGCCCAGCCAAATTAGTTTCAAAATTTCCCAAGAACATCTTTATTAAATAGCAAACACATACAACTCGTACAACAAGACTAAGTCCGTCATCAATTAAGCATTAATGACGACCTTATCTACATCAATCATGACATCATTGATTATGACGTCATCATACAGTCACGTAATTGATTATGGCGTCATATGATTGATGAATAAACTGAAAAGGTGCATTGTGTGTTTATTCATTCGCTAATAATCCCTCTTGTGTTAACAGCGCCTAGAGAACGCTCAAAATGCTATTCATATCGGTTACCCTTTAATGGTCAATATCTGTCATGAAAATTACACGTCTTGCTCAGTGAATAACCATTAATTGCAGACCAAGAGAATATTTTTTTACATTTATCAGTAGAATTTACAAAGATAATAGGCCCGTTTTTCTGCAAATGGCTGAATTTCTCGAATAATTGCTTAGGCTGTCTTGTGAGAATTGACTTCAGTAAAATGGTAATGGCCAAGAAAATCCAAATTTTCACATAGCACGTGTCCATTTACAGTAGTAGTAGTAGTAGTAGTAGTAGTAGTAGTAGTAGTAGTAGTAGTAGTAGTAGTAGTAGTAGTAGTAGCCATAGCAGTAGCAGTGGCAGTGGTAGTAGTAGTAGTAGTAGTAGTAGTAGTAGCAGTAGCAGTAGCAGTAGCAGTAGCAGTAGCAGTAGTAGTAGTAGTAGTAGTAGTAGCAGTAGCAGTAGCAGTAGCAGTAGCAGTAGTAGTAGTAGTAGTAGTAGTAGTAGCAGTAGCAGTAGCAGTAGCAGTAGCAGTAGTAGAAGTAGTAGTAGTAGTAGTAGCAGTAGCAGTAGTAGTAGTAGTAGTAGTAGTAGTAGTAGTAGTAGTAGTAGCAGTAGCAGTAGCAGTAGCAGTAGCAGTAGCAGCAGCAAAATCAATAGCAGTGGCAGTGGCAGTGGCAGTAGCAGTAGCAGTAGCAGTAGTAGTAGTAGTAGTAGTAGTAGTAGTAGTAGTAGTAGTAGTAGTAGTAGTAGTAGTAGCAGTAACAGAAGCAGTAGCAGTAGCAGTAGCAGCAGCAGTTGCAGTAGCAGTAGCAGCAGCAGCAGCAGTAGCAGTAGCAGTAGTAGTAGTCATAGTAGCAGTAGCAGTAGTAGTAGTAGTAGTAGTAGTAGTAGTCAATATTGTCAACGCACTGGCTCAGAATCTTCAATAATTGAAAAAATTCAAAAATTAAAGATATTTTGGTTTATCTTACTGCCTGAGATTTGTCATTTTGTTTGAGGAAAGCCATATGGCATTAATGTTAACCCTTTACTGGTTAAATTTGTTCAGTAAAATCCAAATATGCGCTTACTTGTTTAATTATATTTGCAGGCACAGACAAGGTCATTCCCGAGAATACACCACTGGAACGACTGGCTCGGTTCCTGAGCCAGTCATTACAGCGGTAAATTTTCAAAAATACTCCAATCCCCGCCGGCAAATGGACATTGCCCAAGATCACTAAATTGACCGTTTTTGGCTGGCCATCATGCAAGGGTTAATGTTGAATGATTGAGATGGATATTATGGATAGCTATTTGAGTTTTGCTTTTACCAAGATGTCACGTAGATTCGGATTTTTCTTAAACGCAATTACTGGACGCTTGTTAAAGGGTTGTTTCAGTTTCTCCTGTAGGTTTTGATACTCATCTTTCAAGATTTTGGAAATTTCAACGTTTTTCCGATTATAGGTCAGAATGAATGGAATTTTGTCACGTTGATCAGATAAGCCTGGGTCCGAGTTTATTCCCCTTGGCCACTGTGTTTCGAGTTCTTTAATCCAAAACGATTCTGGAAGTTTTCTTTGTTTATCAGTTTCTTCTGCCGTATCTGAAAGGGGTGGCTGTTCAATCGGCATAATTTCAAAGTTACGAAGGGCTAAATGGTCAGGAAGATTAAAATGTTCGGAAACATGTGTGTCTTCCTCTAGCCTAATATCTGAGAGGTGTCGAGTTGCCCGCCATCTTAATGGACATTTGGTTTCGCCGACATACTGTTTTTGGCACAATTTGCATGAAATTAGATAAATAACATTTTCAGAGTCACAATCTAGATTAGACTGAAGTTGGAACTTGCTTTTGTTCTGAAAGCTCGTGAAAGTATTCTGGTTTGGGAGAAATTCATCTAACTTGCACCTTTTCTTTCCGCATTTGCGAGATTCGCCTACACCTATAATAGGACGATTGTGAGAAATTTTGGTAGACCGACGATTTGAGGCATTATCTGGAATGGTTTCCAAGCCGTCCAATGTTTCAGATTTGATTTTGCGCAAGAATCGTGAGGAGTAACCTCGTGGTTTGAGGGCTTTGAATAGGGTAGAGCACGCTTCTTCAAAGTTTTTCCTATCACTCGATTTCCTGTGAAAACGGATTATTTGTGATTTTACTATTCCTTTAAAAGTATGCGGTGGATGGAAATATATTTTGTGCAATAGCTGATGCGAATCGGTTGGTTTGAAATACACTTTGTAGTCTAAGTAGCCAGTTGTTTCACACTTTAGACCTTTATATACAGTTATATCCAGGAAATCTACGGACATCTCGTCAATGGTTGCTTTTAATTTAATATTCGGATCGTGATTGTTCAGAATTTCGAAAAATTCATCAAACTCTGCCTTTGTGTGTTGCCAAATCATGAACATGTCATCAAGGTACCTGCGATAAATGAGGGGCTGTTTTGGACACTTTTCTAACGCTTCCTCCTCCCACTCTGCTACGTAAATATTGGCAAAAAATGGGCTAAAGCGCTTGCCCATCGCGCAGCCGCAAATTTGTTGGTAAATTTCGCCATCGAATTCAAAATCATTGCCTTTCAGACTCAGCTCTAATAGAGCTATTACTTCTCTGTCTGGCCTGTTGGTGTCTGGGTAGTTCACGAATGCTCTACGGATAGAATTTATACCCTTCTCGATGTCAATGTTTGTATACATTGGCATCGATGTCAAGCGTGACAAACA
Source organism: Chaetoderma sp. LZ-2023a (assembly GCA_034401795.1). Taxonomy (NCBI): domain Eukaryota; kingdom Metazoa; phylum Mollusca; class Caudofoveata; order Chaetodermatida; family Chaetodermatidae; genus Chaetoderma; species Chaetoderma sp. LZ-2023a. Next base: position 68,037,271 of record CM067365.1, read on the forward strand.
ATGAATTTGGAGGTATCCAGGTCTCAGAGACCTGTGATAAGAAGTCTTCTGTGTTTTTCAAGAAGCTGGGGTGTCTATTTGCTATTGGCTGTAGATGGTAATCGATGTATTCACTGATTCTGTAGGATTCTGAGCCACAATCAGAGATTATAGGTCGCCCGGGCGGTGACATTGGGTCCAACCACGAATCTATGGGTTTATGAATTTTTGGCAAAAGATAGAAAGTCCGTGGTTTTGACTCAAGTTTAGCAAAGAGATACTTATGTTGCTTTTCGGTGATCTTCTTGCTATTTAGCAATTTTTGAAGAATCTCATTAAATTTGCTGCAATTATTTTGCCAAAGTGGTTTGCTTAGTTTCTGGTAATGCTTTGGGTTACTAAGTTGGCGTTGTGCTTCACGTTTATAGTTATATTTAAGCATTATTACAGTCGCCGACCCTTTATCTGCAGGTTTGATGACAATTTCGCTGTTTTTAGACAATTCAATTAAGGCCTGGCGTTCCTCATAGGGTAAATTTGGTTGATCATTAGGGAATGTAGAATTTTTAACACGTTCTGAAAAGAGTTCTATGCTTTCACCGATCGCTGGGTCCAGGATTTTTACGTTTGGTGCCCAGTCTTTTCAATGAATGGTGGAATGTTACTATTAGAGTTACGAAAGAAGTCTGCTAACTTAATACGGTGACTAAATTCAGATGTTTCCATACAGCCATTATCTAAAAGAGCATCCAAACCTGTTTTAGGTTTTGGTGTTGGGACAAATGTAAGACCAAAATTGAGCAGTGACTGCTCTGCTTCACCTAATGGGGAGCCAGTTAGATTGACAATATTACTGCCCAGTCCTGTTTCCGGGCGGATGTTACCCTGGCCCTTGTCTAGTTTAAATTTAGGAATTTAGGCCAGGCAGAATACATCGAGTTAGCTGTCTTCTCCGTCCAATGAATGTTATCCTTAACAACATTAAATTCTGAGAGTCTAAGTGCAGGAATGACAGTCACAGATTTTGATGATTCAGCCGTCGATTTGATGGACTGAATCGCCAACTTCTGCTGAGCTGTCAACCGACTTGAATAGTTAAGTTTTGCGAAGTAAATCGCAGTCTTTGGGAATTTGGACTTAATCGCACTGAGAAGCAGCATTAATCTATGTTTTGAACTAGAGATGGGTTCATTCATATCATTAATGCCAATGTTAATCACTATTTTCTCTGGTTTAAATGATCCAGTGTACTTTTGAATTAGTCCTCTAGCATGACACAATTTAGCTCCTGGGTAGCAGGCAACTTGCGTTTCATGGTGGGGCTCAACATTAATGCGACTCAGGTTCGAAGCTCCAAAGATGAGTACTTTGTTCGTGAGAACAGGTAGTCGCCAGTCAATTTTGTTTTCGATTTCATGACGAAATTTCCAAAAAATGTTTCTCTCCAACATGGTGGGTTGTTTGGGTCTATTTGCAAATTTACTAGGACGCACCTCCGGTGCATTACTTGGACCTGGAGTTGGAGAGAAGCTGGGCTGTGGCAGTTTCCATGTTGGGGATGGGGTCTTGAGACCCGATGGTTGACTGCTCTGGGGGGATTTCTGAGAAGCGCCAGTCTGTGGACCAGATTTGCTACCATTAACCCTTTCCCTCTGTGGCAAGGGCGGATATTCGTTCGGGTCATTTAGATTGACTAGTGGAGTCAGGTAGTGGGATTAATGATGCTTCAAATAGCATATCTCTGGGGCCATAATCTAATGGTAGCAATGGAGAGATTTTATTGTCTACTCGTTTTGTGACTGGCGGCGAAGTTTCAGGTGATCTGAGGCGTTTTTTCATTTGTGATTGTGGGGGCTCAGTTGGTATCATGACCAGAGGCGTGGCTTGTGCGAGATTTTGAATTGGTTGCTGAGATGGATCTATCGGTCGCACAAAATCGTAAAAAGAACTAATCGCATTAATGTCGAGCTTTCTATTATAATTGTTTTTTGCCCAGCGTATAGCATTGGATTTAGCACGACCTAGGTCTAAATGTGACATTGCCTGTGTGAGGACTACTTCAGTTCTAATACTACCAAGTTGTTCATTATAGTGATTTAACATGGCCTTAATGGTAGATTTTTCCCACTGCACTGTGGTAATACAGCTTTACCAGGCGCGCATGCGCAGATGAACCCCCTTTACCATCTCCATTCTTCCTACGCCCATTCTTCCTCGCACTAGCCATTCAGACAGACAAGCGTTCAATCTAACTAGCAATCAGACAGGCAGTTGAGCAGGTAAGAAAGATTCGATCAGGCAAACTCAAATTCAAGCACACAAATTCATTCACATCAACTACAAATTGAACCAATATATTACTTACACCTGAAAGACAAATTATAGAGTTAACATGTAATATGCAAGGGTTAACAATACAACAATACAATACGCAATATTATAAGTTACTCACAGTAATTATGGACACCGTCAATTGGCTAAATGCATTTCACATGGATGTGCTTCATCAGTAGCCTGTATGACAAATCTGTCAGTCCTTCAGTATAGACAGCTTTATATACGTTTACTGAATTACTCAATCTCCTTTGAAAAACTACTCTATGGTTTAATTTGAACAATTGAACTTTGTGCAAGGTTTGAATTTCCTTTGATTCGGGTTTATCACAAACATCATTAATAAAGCCAATAATTAGTGGAATGGTTTCACTCCACACAGATTAGTGAAATTTTACTCTTCCGAATTGGATTGATAAGTGAGTAGTGTTTCCTTCACGAGATCATGAACCGATCATTCAAAGGTGTTATATGCTTTTGTTGGGACACTCAATTTTGCCTTTTGATTCCTTTTGATCATTTGATGCCGAAAAAATGAATCAAGTTTGGAGGACATGTTTTGTCATTTTATAGAATTTTGTTCGCCACACCGGAAAGGCCACTGCAGTGTTTATAATTAAACTGTGTTCATACATGTAGAAAGAAAGTTGTATTCAGCTCCCTTAATTGTATGTGAGTGAGTGGCTGGACGGACACACAGAGAGCCGGATGGCTGGCAAGGCAGATGGACAGATCCATCCATCCATCCAACCATCCATCCATCAAGACTCCAACCATCCATCCATCCCACGCCACCATCCATCCATGGAAGGATGGAGAGGCGGGAAGGATGGGGAGGTGGGATGGGGACGGGCATAAAGGAAGGATAGAGCTTAGTTGGAGAGAGGGAGGAAGGATCCATCCATCCATCCATCCATCCATCCATCCATCCATCCATCCATCCATCCATCCATCCATCCATCCATCCATCCAACCAACCAACCATCCATCCATCCATCCATCCATCCATCCATCCATCCATCCATCCAACCAACCAACCAACCAACCATCCATCCATCCATCCATCCATCCCACACACCCATGGAAGGAAGGGGATTGGGGATGATGGATGGGCAGGATCCATCCATCTATCCCACCATCCACCCACCCATACATCAAACCATCCAACCATTCATCCATCCATTCATCCATCCATCCATGGAAGGGAGGGAAGGAGGGATTGGAAAGATCCATCCATCCATCCATCCCGATGTGGAGATGGAATGAGGGGTGGGAAGGAAGGAAGAATAGAGTGGGCATGGCTGGATAGAGGGTGCGGACCATCCATCCATCCATCCACCCACACGCACGCACGCTCTCACACACACACATACATACACACACGTACACACACATACACACACGTACACGCGCACGCATGCACGTGCCCACATTTACACACGCACGCATGTACGCACGCACACACATGTACACACGTAGGCACATGTATACACGCACGCACGCATGTACGCACGCACGCGCACACACACACTCCATTCACATTACAGCCCCCGGCCCCACCCCCATGGATGGATGAGAGGCCGGATGCTGGATGGGTAGGAGAGAAGGATAGAGCGGGGATCGGCTGGAGAAGGTGCAGGGGTGGGAGTTCGAGATGGACAGACGGGAAGTGGGAAGGCAGAGTAGCGGGAGGGATGGGCAAATGGACCGATGGACAAGTGGACCATGTGACAGCCAGACTAGTGAATGCATGGGTGGATTGACAGGAGCTGATGGATGGTTAGGCAGGTGGACCAGTGAATGAGTGGAGAAGCAGGAGAGTGAATCCGGGAATGATTGTAGAATTTGGTATATAAGTCTCTCCACTGAAAGATCGACAGAATGCCTGACGGTGTCGACGGATATATAAGTTATGTTTTTACAAGGCAATAAAATAACAGAACTGGCACTCACAAGTATGTAGTCAATATTGTCAACGCACTGGCTCAGAATCTTCAATAATCGAAAAAATTCAAAAAATTTAAGATATTTTGGTTTATCTTACTGCCTGAGATTTGTCATTTTGTTTGAGGAAAGCCATATGGCATTAATGTTAACCCTTTACTGGTTAAATTTGTTCAGTAAAATCCAAATATGCGCTTACTTATTTAATGTATATTTGCAGGCACAGACACGTCATTCCCGAGAATACACCACTGGAACGACTGTCTCGGTTTCTGAGCCAGTCATTACAGCAGTAAATTTTCAAAAATACTCCAATCCCCGCCGGCAAATGGACATTGCCCAAGATCACTAAATTGACCGTTTTTGGCTGGCCATCATGCAAGGGTTAATGTTGAATGATTGAGATGGATATTATGGATAGCTATTTGAGTTTTGCTTTTACCAAGATGTCACGTAGATTCGGATTTTTCTTAAACGCAATTACTTGACGCTTGTTAAAGGGTTGTTTCAGTTTCTCCTGTAGGTTTTGATACTCATCTTTCAAGATTTTGGAAATTTCAACGTTTTTCCGATTATAGGTCAGAATGAATGGAATTTTGTCACGTTGATCAGATAAGCCTGGGTCCGAGTTTATTCCCCTTGGCCACTGTGTTTCGAGTTCTTTAATCCAAAACGATTCTCGAAGTTTTCTTTGTTTATCAGTTTCTTCTGCCGTATCTGAAAGGGGTGGCTGTTCAATCGGCATAATTTCAAAGTCACGAAGGGCTAAATGGTCAGGAAGATTAAAATGTTCGGAAACATGTGTGTCTTCCTCTAGCCTAATATCTGAGAGGTGTCGAATTGCCCGCCATCTTAATGGACATTTGGTTTCGCCGACATACTGTTTTTGGCACAATTTGCATGAAATTAGATAAATAACATTTTCAGAGTCACAATCTAGATTAGACTGAAGTTGGAACTTGCTTTTGTTCTGAAGGCTCGTGAAAGTATTCTGGTTTGGGAGAAATTCATCTAACTTGCACCTTTTCTTTCCGCATTTGCGAGATTCGCCTACACCTATAATAGGACGATTGTGAGAAATTTTGGTAGGCCGACGATTTGAGGCATTATCTGGAATGGTTTCCAAGCCGTCCAATGTTTCAGATTTGATTTTGCGCAAGACTCGTGAGGAGAAACCTCGTGGTTTGAGGGCTTTGAATAGGGTAGAGCACGCTTCTTCAAAGTTTTTCCTATCACTCGAATTCCTGTGAAAACGGATTATTTGTGATTTTACTATTCCTTTAAATGTATGCGGTGGATGGAAAGATTTTTTGTGTAATAGCTGATGCGAATCGGTTGGTTTGAAATACACTTTGTAGTCTAAGTAGCCAGTTGTTTCATACTTTAGACCTTTATATACAGTTATATCCAGGAAATCTACGGACATCTCGTCAATGGTTGCTTTTAATTTAATATTCGGATCGTGATAGTTCAGAATTTCGAAAAATTCATCAAACTCTGCCTTTGTGTGTTGCCAAATCATGAACATGTCATCAAGGTACCTGCGATAAATGAGGGGCTGTTTCGGACACTTTTCTAACGCTTCCTCGTCCCACTCTGCTACGTAAATATTGGCAAAACATGGGCTAAAGCGCTTGCCCATCGCGCAGCCGCAAATTTGTTGGTAAATTTCGCCATCGAATTCAAAATCATTGCCTTTCAGACTCAGCTCTAATAGAGCTATTACTTCTCTGTCTGGCCTGTTGGTGTCTGGGTAGTTCACGAATGCTCTACGGATAGAATTTATACCCTTCTCGATGTCAATGTTTGTATACATAGCATCGATATCAAGCGTGACCAAGAATGAATTTGGAGATATCCAGGTCTCAGAGACTTGTGATAAGAAGTCTTCTGTGTTTTTCAAGAAGCTGGGGTGTCTAGTTGCTATTGGCTGTAGATGGTAATCGATGTATTCACTGATTCTGTAGGATTCTGAGCCACAATCAGAGATTATAGGTCGCCCGGGAGGTGACATTGGGTCCAACCACGAATCTATGGGTTTATGAATTTTTGGCAAAAGATAGAAAGTCCGTGGTGTTGACTCAAGTTTAGCAAAGAGATACTTATGCTGTATTCTGAGGGCATCTGCAATCAGTCCTTCTTCGCTTTTGCCCACTGTGCCAAGATCCTTAGCTTACTCAGGCCCATTCTTGACTTGAGTGTACCGAGTCCTGCTTTCTTGAGGTCACCCCGTAGCACGCTTAGTAGATTTATGCAATGACGTCCTCTCCTGGCTTTGTATTTGCTTGCTCTGAGTAGGGCGAATTCCAAGGCTCTCTGTGCTGGTGTTTCTTCTGGAATCCTTAGCACATGGCCAAACATGGACCATCTTTGCTCGGCGACTGTTACAGACAGCGGCGACGTATTACACATCTTGTATAGTGCATCATTATGCTGTCTGGCCATCGGTGTCAAGTGATGGTGCACAGGTGTTTGCGGTGGCAGGCATCGAGTATGTCTAGAGCTGCCTTTGGAGCTGTCCAGCTGCTACAGTTATACAGTATCAAGGATACACAGCTTGCATTGAATAAACGTAGCCTCTTTATCAAGGGCATCTTTGATCTACGAATTCATAGCTTCCAGAAGGACTGTAAAGCTATGTTCCCCATGACGCAGCGGGCAGAAATGTCAGAAGTACTGCAAAGCAGTGAGCACAGTTTCATGCTTTGTCAATAGGTATATGTAGATGAACGCTGTTTTGAATTCATTCAACCATGTGCAAGTTTCTAAAATTACCCGGGACTAATTTTTAAACCAATAGCAACTTACTTTATCGATTGATTATTAAATTACCCCAGTCTGTTTATTTTTTAATATGAAGTAGTAAACATAACACTACAAAAATGCAGACTAAAATGAATAACAATAGACAGATTAATTAAAAGACAACGCTAAAACAGTTGTAGTAATTGAATGATTTATGCTAGTGCACGCTCATTTATTTTTACAGTTCCCAACTTTATTGAAACTATGTTCGTTTTACACTATATGTCTTTGAATACTTCGTCTTTACCGTGCTGTTTTAATCTAAATTGTTCGCATGGAATATGATTTAGCAGCAATGAACTAACTATTGCCTTTATTGCTCTATTGTGATTGTCCATAGATGGATTTTTTGCCTGGGCACACCGATGTTTCCAAATTCCCCAAACATCAATGGTTAGCACTGTTATTAAGTAGTCTTATCAGACTTTGAGATATTTTCACCGCTTGATCCAAATTCTCTAAATAACACTACATGTGTTTCTAGAACAATGGGCTTAGCTCCAAACTGTGGCAAGATTTGGCTGATATACTCCCAAAATTGTGATGATATTGGCCATTCTGCAAATAAAAGCTCGATTGTTTCCTCGTCTCTTTGACATAAGCAGCACCAACAGATGTCGTTATAGTGCACCTGTATGTCAAGTGTCCCACCCATTGCCGTCGATGTAGTAATCGCCACAATAAATCAAGAGCCATATTTGGTATGTATGGAAAATGTAAGAATTTGCATACATTTTTCCAACAGGATGGTTTATAGTTTGAGTCATCGCATCTCTGAATTGCTATGGGAGGTGTTACTTGTTTTCGTCTCATAACGTGGTACCATTCCTTGGATCTCATTTTGTATTTTAACATCTCATTATCAAGAACTAGTGCAGGTTGCCGAGTCAAACTATTATGATTTACATTTGGCAGACGAAACCATTCAATTGGTGCGGCATGTTTTATTTTATTTAGTAACCGCTGGACATCTATATGCCTCATATGTGTTTTTATAGCTACTTCTTGCATTGAAATCCATCTACTTGTTTGGAGGTGTATCATATCAGACAAACGTTGAAATCCATTTTTTGCAAAGGACGGTAGATAAAGTACTGCATTGTTATAACATATATTACTATTGCCCCACAATTGCTGTTCTATTACTTCCTTTCAGCACGTATGTGGAGGCATGTATCTGTCAAATATTTCTATCTCCTTAACTTGATCTTTAAACACATCTGGCTATTTGGAGGTGGATTCTTTAAGGTAAAATACACTCCATCAGAAATGGTTCTACAGTTCTATCCACGTGAGCTCGTGAAACACCTGCCCACGTCGCATCTGATGTAATAAGATCATCCAAAAAGTTTAGCCTTAAAGAAACACATTTCACTTTATGCTAATTTGAAATTTATCAATTAAATCAAGTCCTCCTTCTAACTTAGCATTATTGGGAAACTAATTCATAATAATTATCTTCATCATTATTTACATTAGCATTAATTGTCATCAATCATCGATGAAGTGTTTTCTTGTGTTTGCATATTTCCCATGCTTTTCTAATAGCATACTGTCGGGAAACCTACTTTAAATACAGTTTTACGTCCACCCACCATTGCAATGTGCTCTTATGTGATGCTTTCCTATTAAGCGAATGCTGCCAACAACTCTCTATATTATTCTTATGAAATTCTTCTCCCAACAGTGTTGTGTTTAATTTCGCAAGCCCAACCCCTTTTGTTACCCAGTCAGCATTGACAATGGTTACACAAACCATGTTATGATCTGAGAATGCAACTGGCTTAATATTAACATCTCTCCAGTACCCTCTCAACAAACTATTCACATAGATTCTGTTGATCCTTGAACCAACTTTACCACCTGTCGAAAAACATGTAAGATCTTTACTATGAGGTTTTGATATTCTATAGGTGTCAACTAAATTTTCTTTATCACATATTTGTTTTAAGAGTCTATGTGATGTATCAGTATAGGTTGAAGTTGCATTCCTGTCATTTTCTTTATCTACGACACAATTAAAGTCACCACCCATTTACTAAGTTCTCAGTGATGGTATTTAATGCTGTTGTAGACATCACATTAAAAAATTACGATGGAGTTGATGAGATGCAGGTGCATATATACACAGCAATGTGAAACGTGTTTGATGTATATGTATTGTGACTCTCACCCAGCGACCATTTGCATCTGATACTGAAGAGATTATATTTACATAGGCTGAACAACGAGGGGCTATAAGAATTGCTACGCCAGCACTATTATCTTGAGATAACTATTAGAATATTCTGGATCCAGAAATCTTTTCTAAATTATCGTATAATTGTGACTTCTGAATTTTTGTTTCCTGTATCAAAACAATGTCAATCTGTTCATTTTTAGAGTCTCTAGTAAGTGACGCTGATTTATTTCACCATTAAACCCTCTACAATTGAGTGTACAAATTAGCATAAAATGTAATAAAATGATGTGTACAACCGCCATTATTAAGCTAACTAGATTTATTTTTTTTCGACCATCTCCTAGACCATTTACCTATTTTACTCTCAATCGCTGTACCACTTAGTTCAACTTTTTCCAAATGCTTATGTTTTAATATATCTAAATCATGACGCAAATGCCTATATTTAACTCCGTTTGCCATCACATATGGAACTAACACCACTCCTGCCTCTGACCTGTACATGACCATTTCACCGGGTGATTTAGAATGCTGTGTTTGAATGGATATATCGGATCCAGCCACTGACATATTATCGTCTTCTATATCACTTTCCTCTATTTCTGATTCAGAATTGGCTCCATCTTTCTGGCGCTTTGTTCCACTCAATCGATCCGAGACACGAATTACTTTCTCTATATTATTTAAATCGTCTAGATTGTGTGTACTCAGTGGAAAATCAATGTTAGTTTCAGTATCTTGCGACCTGAATGTTACTTGTCCTAAATTAAAACTTTCTTCCAGAGGGTATTGATCATCATCTTCAACTTGTGTGGAATAAACCTCTCTGATATTAGACTTGGATTGACTTGTTAGTGGAGTAAGACTTAGCCCCTCATCTAGAACCTCCATTTCATTGCCTGTAACTACAGTGATTGGATTCTTAGTTGTTTCAGCATACTTCTCATTCTCATGGACTTCAGCTACAATATCAACAACTACAGGTTCTATGACATTTTCTTTAGAGACACGCTTTTCATTGACATGGATTTCAGCTATAATCTCAACAACCACCAGTTCTATGACATTTCCTTTAGAAACAACTTGATCTGCACTTTTATCAGCACCCTTTTTGACAGATTTGTTCTGCGGGCATCGCCACTTAAAATGATCAGATGACCCACAAACTAGACATTTATTTTTGTTAGGGCAATCTGTTGCAAGATGCTCTGTGCTTAAGCAGATTCTACACTCTTTGATTTGCCAGCTGTACCATAATGGCAAGATAAATCGACCATCTATCGTGACCTTACCTGAGAGAGGTTGTTCTACCTTTTCAAACCGAATTCTTCTGATGCCATTTTCTAATGTTCGATCAAATGGATGGGTTTCGTGTTCTACTTTTTCTACTTGTGGCGATTACTACATCGACGGCTATGGGTGGGACACTTGACATACAAGTGCAATATTACGACTTCTGATAGGTGTTACGTATGTCAAACAGACGAGGAAACAATCGAGCATTTATTTGCGTAATGTCCAATATCGTCACAATTTTGGTACTATATCAGCCAAATCTTGGCACAATTTGGAGCGAAGCCCATTGTTCTAGAAATGCATGTAGTCTTATTTAGAGAATTTGGATCAAGCGGTGTAAATATCATATAGTCTGAAAGGACTATTTTAATAACAATGCTAACCATAGGTGTTTGGGCCATTTGGAAACATCGGTGTGCACAGACGAAAAATCCATCTATGGGCAATCACAATAGAGCAATAAAGGCAATATTCCGTTCATTGCTGCCGAATCATATTCCTTGCGAACATTTTAGATTAAAGCAGCATGTTAAAGAAAAAGTATTCAAGGACATATGGTGCAAAACAAACGCAGTTTCAATAGAGTTGAGAACTGTAAAAATAAATGAGCCTGCACTAGCTTGAATCATTTAATTGCTACAGCTGATTTACCTGTGTCTTTTAATTAATCTGTGACCTCTAATTCATTTTAGTCGGCACTTTGATATTGTTATGTTTAATAATTCATGTTAACAAATAAACAGACTGGGGTAATTTAATAATCAATCGATAAAGTAAGTTGCCATTGAATTCTAAGATCGTGCCGGGTAATTTTAGAAACTTGCACAGGGTTTTATAGGGTTATTTGTTCCAGGGTAATTTACAAAACCTTACAACAAAGTAAATCAAAAATGCCAGTTTTGGACGCCAGTTGTCGAATGTTATTTTTACCTGCTGGCCAGGCGCTCGTGCATTTTATTGAGCGTTGTACTTAGGCCAACTTGACCTAATGTTTTGATTATGTCAAGTCGGTATAAACAGTTATTAAGCCTTCGCTTGATAACTAATGGATGGAATGTGGGGGCCATTGACGTATATCACGGCTTAAACGATGTCTTCGGCGCTGGGCCCTATGTATTGAAGGGGATAATTAACATCAAGAGAAATCTATAGCATGTGACATTAGCAAATGAAACCGTTAAGGAAAATTATTAGAAGATTGGGTGTTGTGAATGGGGAAGCCTGTAACATCCAAGAGGTAGATAGCGACAGGTTGTTGGTTAAGGTGAAAGGTCCCTTAGAAATCCCGAATGATCGGATTAACGCAGAATTGGCCAATTATGGCCTGGTAGTTTCTATCGAAAATGAAACATACCAGTTTGATAGAGCATTAGAGAATGGGATCCGGCGGGTTTGGATGAAGCATATTGTCAAGCCGCTTCCAGGCACACTGTCTATCGACAATACCTTTTTCTTGCTGGTGTGGTTTAGGGGACAGGCTAAGACGTGTCGGATATGTGGCAATGCTGAACATTTGGCTAGTGCATGTCCATAGAAGGACAAATGCCTGATTTGTGGTGCCACGGACCATTACAAATGGCGCTGTCCATAGGCAGTAAATAAACAGGCAGGTGGGCAAAGTGCAGATGCGACTGAACCCAAAACATGTCAAGAGCCTGAATCAGTCAAAGTGGTGGAACCTCACCAACTATCCAACCCTGTCGCTGTTGTGATGTCTGACGCAATTGAAGTGTTAGAGGAAGGTTTGACTCAGACGCCTGTACCCACTACTAGGGATGAGGATGTATTATCTGATACGGACAGTCTGCACCAGGACAGACTAAATTCAGATCGCAGTCTACTGGTGGTGCTGATAATCGATGTTAGACCATCTACTAACATTAACTGGCATGCCTGGAGATGGGAAAGAGATCATGGACAATTCTCTAGATGATAAACTGTTAGAAAATGTCAATGCCAATGTGCTTAATAATGTCGATAATAAGTTTAGACTGAAGCGTCCAAAGGATGATTCTAGCTCAGATTCTGAATTAGAAGATTCACAAGATATGTCTTTTGACTATGATGACAGTGTATCCATTGCAGAGTCCGATACTTCTGTTAATACACAGGTTCCTCAGAACAGTGAAATGGTTCTTTATTGGTCAGAAACAGAGCAAGTGTTGATTCCTTACATCACCAAAAAGGGTGTGAGATATCGACATTTGCGCACTGATTCTGACATATCGAAGTATCCGCATCTTAAAATCGTGGATCTAAAGTGGTCTGAGTTTAACGAGAGGCGAAAAAGAATCTCAGCAAGAAAAACAAATCCAATTAAGAAATGGCGGGTTTGCCAAATTTATTATTAATGATGCTAATATGCACACTTAACTGCAGAGGACTAAATGATGAAATTAAACAACAGGTTCTCCTTGAAGATTTGAAAGACAGGAATATTGATATTATCATGTTGCAGGAAACAAAGTTACAATGCCCAGGTCGTTTAGAAAAATGTAACCATTTAGCAAATGGCGAATTATTTTATTCCGTCGCCACAGAACCAAGTGCAGGTGTTGATATCTTGTTCCTGCCTAAAAGTTTAAGTTCTGTCAATATTATTAATTCATCATCGGACACAAGTGGACGTTGGGTTACGGTCGTTGTTGATATAGCGGGATCAATTTATTCTCTGCTGTCTGTTTATGCACCAGCTTCCCATGCACAGAGATGTCAATTTTTTTCCGACCTTTTCTCTGTGATTAGTGATAATTCTGAGAATATCATCATCGGCGGTGATTTTAATTGTGTTATGGATGGAAGACCGGACAGGAGTCCATCTACTTACAGGGACACATCTCACCTTAGATTATGAGAAATTTGTGATACAGAACATTTATTAGACTGTTATCACATCTTATATCCTGAAGAACGAATCTTTACATGGCATTCTGCTAATGGACAACATTCCTCTCGAATAGATAGAATATACATCAATAGATCTTTGAGAGGGAATTTAGTAAGTACTGGGGTGTATCCTGTCACATTTTCTGACCATGATATATTTTTCATCGGCTTAGATAATGCAGATTGGATAAAACGTGGTGCTGGATTCTGGAAATTGAACAATCCACTTTTAGAGGATTTAGAGTTTCATCGTTGCATTAAAAGCTTCTGGGAATATAAGGTTCGGAATCAATATTCCCAGGTAAATTGTATATCATGGTGGGAAGATGTTAAAAATGGCTTTGCAAGTATCTCCAAGCAATATTCGATCCAAAAAGCGCGGAAAATTCGTAAAGAGGCTAAAGCCCTTGCACGTTTATTGACATTACTAACTCGCAAAGTTGCAACCGGTGATATTCACCTTATGGAACAGCTCAATGATATGAAATCTAAACTGTATGAGATCGAGAAATATAAAGCTAAGGGTGCAATAACTAGAAGTAGAGCACAGATGTATACTGAAGGGGAAAACCCCACAAAATTCTTTTTCAATCTCGAGAAAGCAAGAGGTGTTAATAAGTTAATAAGGTGCTTAGGTAACAACAATCAGAAATGTTCATCTCAACATGAAATCATGGACATTGTTGAGACATATTATCAGGCCTTATACACGTCGGATAAAAGTGATGAAGGAAAGTCATCTGAGATGTTGGCTAATGTTACGGATGCTTTCTCGGAAGCGAGCAGTAATTTCTGCGATGCTACATTAACATTAGATGATCTGGGTTTGGCTCTAAAAACATGAAACCTGGAAAAGCACCAGGGGGTGATTGCCTTAGTGTTGAATTTTATCAGACGTGTTGGTATCTTTTGGGACCCGAATTAGTTAAAATCGTGCAAAAAAAATGTTCACAAGAGAAGCTCCCGCTCACAATGTGTGAGACTGATTTAAAAAAAAGGAGATCGTAGTATATTAGCAAATTACAGACCAATTTCACTGCTATGCGTAGATTATAAAATCATTTCGAAAGCTCTTGCGAAAAAACTCTCAAGTGTCTTGGATGAGGTTATCCACACCGACCAAACCTGCTCTATTCCAGGTAGATTGATTTTAACAAATGCCTTTTTAATTAGAGCCATCCTGCACTTGGTAGAAAAAGACAATATTCCCGGCGCTATCATTGGATTAGATAATGAAAATGCCTTTGATAGACTTGAGTGGAATTTTCTTTTCAAATCACTCAGACACATTGGTTTGGGTCCTAATTTCATCAAATGGATTCATATCTTATATGTTAATATCAGTAGTAAATATCTGGTTAATAAATATATTAGCAAACCAGTAATTTTAGGACGAGGACTGAGACAAGGGTGCTCTCTGTCCCCTTTATTGTTTATAATAGTGATGGAGTCCTTAGGGTCGACCATTAGGGAAGATCCTGTTTTTAAAGGCATTGAAATTGAAGGGGTGAACAGACCCATAAGTGTCTCAGTATTGTGATGACACAACAGTTTTTGCTGGATCAGATTCTGATTTTAAAAGATTGGATCAAGTTTTAGACGACTTTCAAAAGGCCTCTGGTTTGAAAATTAACAGAAATAAATCAGAAGGGTTATTTCTAGGCAAGTGGAAGAGCAGAGCTGATAAACCTCTCAACATAAAATGGGCAACTGACTCGATAAAGATTCTAGGGATACAGTTTAGTAGGACTTTTGTGGAAACACTGAACTGGCATGATAGAATATCCAAAATGAAGAAAACATTAAATTCATGGAAATGCCGACGTTTGCCAGTTTTTGGAAAAGCCTTGGTCATGAATACATTAATCCTACCAAAGTTGTGGTATACCGCTTCTGTAATGTATATGCCTCAACATATTAAGACTGAAATTAATAAACTTATTCAAGGATTTATGTGGGAAGGCAAAACGTGTCTAGTTTCATAAGATGTGTGCAGGAATGAATTTCATCAGGGTGACCTTAACCTTGTCGATGTCAGGACAAACAGTTTTGCATTACATTTCAAATTCTTAAATATGCTACTTTATTCTGACGTCCAATGGGCAAATGTATCCAGGGCATTAATCGAACGTTTTATAATGCCATTTCCTGCAAAATGTATCTTTTGTGCAACCAGTCCGCTGCTTAATTATACACGTGTACCTAGGGTGTTTTTCGAGTTGAAATATTCTCTTGATGCTTTCATTAAAATAGAAAATCCACCGCAATGTTCGGAGGGTGTTTTAATGATAAGTCTGTGGGGCAATAATGATATATGTCGTGAAAATAAAGTGTTGAATTTCCCCTCAATGGCTCAGAAAGGCATTAGATACATTGGCGACATTATCAATCGTAGGTCCAGGAAATTGAAATCCTTAGCTGAAATTGCACACATTACTCAGCTAAGGCCATAGACACCATGCGATTATTGATCCGACTTTACCAAGCTATACCAAAAGAATGGCTCACTTTTCCTAATGGGCAAATCAACAATGATGAACCTACTTTGAAACTAATGTACAATGATAAAGAATTTTCTTGTCACATGGCGGCTAAGAATTGGTATTCATTGCTGAGAGAACCCCTGCTTAGCCTTCCAAAATGTATAGTGTCATGGGAGTGGCATGGATTCCATATTACAGATTGGGAATTGGTATGGAACAACGTACATTTGCCAAATATACCGAACCAGGCAAAAGATTTAGTCTGGCGATTAATTCATCGGATACTTTGGGTAAAACACCTTATGAGTAAGGCAAACATGTTGTAGATATGGGATTGTCTTGTGGGAGTCATGCCCCCGCTGGATGTCTTATATCTTCGAGTAAGTACCAAGAGAAATTTATGATTTGAAAATACCAGGTGAGCTAATGGACCGGTTGACTTTATACTTTTAATATTTAAATTATTATTACATCAGCCAGTGCTGATGATATTCAGTTTATGGTAAATGGATGGTGTGCAGATATAGCACACTCGAACTTGTTGGATAAAGTTTTATCATCAAAATTGAAATAGTCGAGTTGATTAGAATAGTTCTGAGTTGATGTGTATTTGGAAATAGTTTAGATGAAAGTTGTTGCTGTTCAGTCGGCACACACTTTTATAATATTCAGCAGTTGTTTGGATCGATGGTTTAGAAAATAATCGAAGCATATTAATCAGTGGAATCGGACGTGACAAATGGACTTAGTTGATGACGTAAGCATTCTAGATTCTCACATGAGAATAGAACAACATCAGCTGGCAATGAGATCATACAGCGCATGTGCCTATTAACTCTAGCATCCTACAGGCTTATTCATGGTAAGCAATGGACAGGGCATGGACATTGTAGCGTCCTGTAGGAATTAATAACATAATCGAAATTTGTATATCAACTATATGTCACATGTTACAATGGCATGCAACGACAGCACATTCTATAATGTTGTTAGTTAGCTGACAGATCGCATCAAATCAGAACCAGCTACCACCGCTTTGTCTATGTGAGGCATCATCTCCATAGAAGAATGGCACAGAGTTTGATTGGTCAGAATGACGTCACGATCAATGAGCGTCGATCAAACTCTGTAGCAAAGAATTATACAGAATAGGTTTTGAAGTTGAAATTGAAATACAGGGATCGTTGATTGGTCAGAACGACCAACATTTATTAGGTGGGAACTTCTAGGAAGGAATAAGCAGAAGTTGATTGGCGGACTGATTATCCTGGCCAATCAAGCTGTGCTTATATCGTACCTAGAAGAATCATTGAAACGAATGTCTAATTATCTAGATATGTATAGAATCTCAGAATCTGAGATGGCTATGAAAGATACACTTTCAGTTATAGAAAGTTAATCAATCCACCATCTCGATTCACTGTACATCTCGTTGATGTTCAGTTAGCAGATAGCTATAGAAGTAGAGTAGCCGTAGAACTTGCTTGTTTTGTACCAGTAAGGTATTAGTTCATTATCTGAGCGATTTTGCTCTAAGTCTGAAATCACTTTACAAATCTTCTGTATAGTTAGCTTAATAAAATACATCATCTTACGTATATGTGAGACAGTAGTTCGATTTACTCTTTCCGTTAGCAGTTTAGTAGTTAGGAATCTGATCAGCGAGTCGGAAGTAACATTCGATCCTTACTCGATCTTCTTAGTCAGAATAGGCCCAGCAGTCTTTAAATAATATCGTCATCACCATCTTCACGACGAGGCGAGCCAGACTGTCCTGTATCCTTATCCGCCGTTGGCAAGAGGTTGTCGCAGCAACCGTCACATCATAATCTTACCGATAGCGAAGCGGGATCGTCAAGTAAATAAATAGTCATAATCCGGAGATCCGAAATCTTCAATGTGTACCGAGGATGAGAACAACTGTATTTTGCACAAATTCAGAAGAAACATTAATGCATCTGTTCACTGATTGTCCTGTAATAGTTCAATTCTGGGTATATGTAGAGAAAACAATGTCACAGCTCTGTGTGCCTAGAACTGATCTAACCACTAGCACAATTCTGTTTCGTGAATTAGGAAATGGCATGTTGAAGAATGATAAGACAATCACCATATGCTGCTTAAGCATTGGTGTTTGGAGTATTTGGAAACACCGTTGTTCATTTATATATGATAGTAACATTTGCCCTACTTTGGATCATTTGAAGACATTGAAGGCGTTATTTGATGGATTGCTCCCGCATAACATAAGAGGGGAATTTTATAAATAATAAACAGTCGGAAGTTAGAAA
This sequence comes from Chaetoderma sp. LZ-2023a, assembly GCA_034401795.1. NCBI lineage: Eukaryota > Metazoa > Mollusca > Caudofoveata > Chaetodermatida > Chaetodermatidae > Chaetoderma > Chaetoderma sp. LZ-2023a. The sequence continues at coordinate 68,055,471 of CM067365.1, forward strand.
CCTTTAGAAATATATGGTGCAGAGGCGACCTAGTATGTCTTGAGAATGTGAATCGTGTCATTAAAAACCGCCTTGACTAGTAAGACCTATGTTTGGCGCATTCTTGTTTATTTTAATTTACATATGTGTTAATAGGTTTTTTTTTATTATTGTAGCAACATTTTTAATCGGTGTCTTGTGTATTAATATGTGGATAGCATTCGTTGGTTAACTTTGAACCACAATCCTGTTTGTAACCTTTATAATTATATTGGCTGGAATTATTATTTGATTATACATATGCAGTATCAGTGGATTTCGGTGCGTGTGTTTGGTAGGTTGCTGTGTGAAGCAACAACATCTGCTTCATGTAGCAACGGCTTCAGCAAACGCATATTCTTCAATTCTCACAGCTAATCAGATTATGAATGTAACCAAAAGGTGTTGGAGCATTTGCTCTGAAAGGGTTAAAATGTGTACCAAAAGGCAGGTGGTCACTTGAACACGTTAAGCCATATTGTATTTGACAGTTAAATAAATAGTTGTTTTATATTCCAATGCTTTTATTACTAATGTTTGTTCTGGGGTAATTTTAGAATCTGAATCCCAAAGTAAATTGCATTCGACGAAAATAAATTTTACATTCAATCTAAGCTGTTTCCTAAAAATAGATTGTAAATACTTAGCTTGTATACACATAATTGTGTTTATACCGGGATAATTACAGAATCTCTATTTCAAAGTAAATTGTAATGTTATAAATCGTTTGTTAAGGTTCAACCCTCTTCAACTATGTAGGTTGCATTGTCGCTTCACTGTGCTCAGTGTAATATCTTAGCGTATACATTTTATAGATTATCCTGCGGGGCATTGCTTATTGATTAATTTGTTCCCGATTGACTGTGTGTCTTAAATACGTCCGATCGCTGTGTTTATTTCTCAGTCTATGCTCGCGTGAGCTTTTAAAATTTTAATGGAATGTTATTGGGCTAGTAGCTGGGAATTTTTAAAGGGAAACATCTAGCTCTTTTGGATTTTTAGATTAATCGTTTGACCATCATATATTTATTGTTTATTTATACATATGACTGATATAATCGTCTGTTCTCTTGATTTATTCTATGTTTAATGTTCTTTTCAGTCAGTATATTTTTGGGTACTATGGATTTCCACACGATCCATTGATCGTGCTACCCAAAAAAAGAAAAAGAGTCGTAGTAGTTTTCAATTGTTGGACAGTTGCACTCGCCACATGGGCCTACTACCACACCTGGATTGAATAGTAATGCCTTTGTTAAGTTTTGTTTTGCTATCGGATATTTATCAGCTTATTGTTTTGTATCTATACCATTTAAGCGGTATGTATTTATAGATTGTATTACTGTTCGTTAGTTAGATATGTTATTTATTTTTTGTATATATTAGTCAGGCTTACTAGTTCGCCACTTTTTTTCTGGGGGTTTGCAAGCCTTTTTAAAGGAGTTCCTCCATGAAGTTTGTCCGACTGCGTCAGCGTCGGGTTTACAAAAAAAAAGTAGTAGTAGTAGCAGCAGCAGCAGTAGCAGTAGCAGTAGTAGTAGTAGTAGTAGTAGTAGTAGTAGTAGTAGTAGTAGTAGTAGTAGTAGTAGTAGTAGTTGTAGTAGTAGTAGTAGTAGTAGTAGTATAGGTGGTGGTAGTAGATGTAGCTGTAGTGGAAGCATCAGTCTGAAGATAGATCACACATTCATTCCAGTTTAGCTTGTTTCTGGCCGCTCGTCTCCTCAAATAACGGGCAGGATCAGAAATGTCCATGGGGAGAAGTTGTCTATTGGTAATAGATTTTCTAATGAAAATGACATTTTATTGTCTGGCTGTTGCTCTATATATCGGAGCCTGGTATCGAATGTTGCCTGTGTGTGGAATCTATTTGCCACATTCTACCGGTGGTTAGGCGATGCTGGACGTAAACTCTACAACACATTTAATCTTTTTTGGCAAATATACAATGTGTGAAAGATTCAACACAAATACTGCCACATTGTATGCCACAGCAAACGATGAGGGGATTGTGTGAGAATCAAACAAAAGAAAGGCCCCTGACTTCTACCGATATATTGATGACATCTTCCTGATGAGACAACATTCAAAAGATCATATTTCAGAATTTCTCATGTTCTAGGCCCTATATTACTTAGAACGTTTAGAACAAAACAGAAGAACACATACACACCGCGATAGCGAAATCAAATCTATCGATCAATCATGTAACGTCATAATCCAAATGAATGACGTAATTAAGTACGTCCTAAATACTGACATATCTGTCAAGTTGTTTCACTTGTATATCTTTACAATTTAATAAACGTTAGGTTGCCGTGAATACTTTGAAACTAATTTAACTGGGCGCTGTTTAGCACCCAGTAAATTTAGTTTATAAATATTAATCAGCCTACGTGTATTGTTTTCTGGAAATTGAGTTTCAGAGAGTGCAGCGATCGATCGGTCCCAACGCGGGGAAATCATGGGTCTAATCTAGTGATGGGCGTAGCAAAGTTAAAATATGTTTCCTCCATTGTGTGACCTAAATAACAGGCCATATGCCATTAATTGGACAAGATCAAGTCACATCGAAACCACTTCTATTTTTAAAAGTATGCTGACGTGAGAATTACAACGCACGCAGTGGCCCTTTCCATTTTAGCTATGCCCCGCCCATCACTAGCCAAGCTCCATCCACACCGTGCTCGTGTTGGGATCGATCGATCTTTGAACGCCCTGACTATCGATTTCCAGAAAACTATACAGGCAAGCTGTTGAATATTTTGAAACTAATTAGACTGGGCGCTGTTGCTGCCTACGGAAGCGACAACGTCCAGTCAAATTAGTTTCAAAATATCCAACGGTATATTTATAAATAGTAGAGTTAAAGGAAATTTCGCCTTGTCTTATGCGAACTATTCAGGTGATAGAATTTGTCACCCATAATCCGTCCATGGCATGTTAGCGTATTATCACCCCGACGACGAACGATATTCGGGCTTTAGTAGCTAAATGTTGATATATTTCTGCAGCCTATGAAGGATGTCATGATTTACTTTTCAACCAATCAGAAAGAAACCTAGTGTGTCTGCCGCGGTATTTACGCTCACTCGTAGAGGCGCCAGCTATAATTTGGCAATGTTGTATAAAAGCAATCATACACGTAAGTTGGTGAATATTTTGAAACTAATTTGACTGGAAGTTGTTACTGCCTGTGGCAGCAACAACTTCCAGTCAAAATGGTTTCAAACTATTCAACGAGATAAGTATTACATAATAAAAAATGTAATGCATTGGCACTTACATGACATCATTCACTATCGCTTGAAGAGACAAAATGGTGACGATCACCGGCCAACATTTACGCGCTGTTACAAAGCAGATAATTGTGATACATATAAGGGAATGTGACAGGGTATGAAGGATATGGAATCTATAAAACATAATCTATCGGTGCCATACAACATTTGAGATGAGCTTAGCATCCCTTTAAAGTCGGGCTATATAGAATCATTTATGACGTAATGATTATGACGTCATTACTGTGGAAAGGTCCATGTGACCCGATCTAGTCACATTGAAACCACATGTAGCTTACAATATTGCGCTAACGTGAGAATTAGGACGAACACATGTAGCTTATTGACAATTCACCTTTCCAGAGTATCCATCTGTCAGCTGACGTCATATGGCGTCATAATCAGCCAAGCGGCGTGTAGAATGGCGTCACAATCATTACGCAATATATGATTCTATTTGGCCTGTCGCTTAACAGTCCGTCGGACGACATGTATGTCTCCTCTATTCAATAAACATGCTGTTGAATATTTTGAAACTAATTTGACAGGGCGCTGTTGCTGCCATATAATAGCTTACATGTATAGTTTTCTGGAAATTGATAGTCAGAGAGTTCAGACATCGATCGATCTCAACAGGAGTGAGGTGTGGGTGGAGCTTATCTAGAGACATGCGGGGCATAGCTACAAATGAAAAGGTCCTTTGGTAGTTAACAAAATAAGCCTGATATAATATACCAGACGTTTGCTAATAACAAAGGTATTTCTAAACATAAACAATTTCTAAAAAATGTAGAAATACGTACATGGATGATAGCATGTTTGAATATATCCAAAAACATCTTGATTCAGACGACATCGACGTGTCATTGTATGCGAGAAAAGTGCGGGTTCAAATAACTAATTCAGGTATGTATTCTTGTATGGGAAGCGAAAGGAAATTATTGACTAATGATTTTGCAGATAGGTAGCTATTAATTCTACAGCATAGACCGCATTGATAGTGTCAAATATGATTAAATTCACTCCTTTGACACGAACAGAGAAGAAATGACAAACTGTTTATAATAAAAATAATATTCTTCTGAATATTTAGAAACTAATATGATTGGAAGCTGGTTCTGATTATTTCCTTCCTGTATTGTTCAATCTGAGTCGCTGTAATTCCTAAGTGTTAAAATGTTACCAAAATCTCACGAAACGCGTCTATGATTGATGGATAAACTGGAATCTTCCATTGTATATATCATTCGGTGATGTTGATGACCTACTTATCACATTAATAGGTTATGACATCACGCTACAGTCTCTGTGTTTTGAGCTTGCCACAGCAACGGATGAAAGGCAAGACGCTTATTAAATTTCTATTTGAAGGCCAAGACAAGACTGTTTTTGCAAATTTACCATTGGAATGACTGGCTCGGTTATCGAGCCAGTTATTCCAGTGGTAAATCTTCAAAAATAGTCTTCTCTTGGCCTGCAAATGGGCACTCCCCAAGACCACTACAGAGGCCGGTTTTGGCCGACTTCGTCGCGAAATTGTTAATTGATAATGGTGTTTTATTGGGGATACGTTCTCTTGATTTGGAACAGTTTCAAATGAGTCTCTTCAATGATTCTCTCTCACACTCCATATAGCTGGCTGTGCTGTGTATGAACCGAATACATGGACGCTATTTTGTGAACGTGTAAAATATTATTCCTGTGTGATGCAGAGTCAAATCAGGTTTAAGCCATAACACCCCGGGCTTGGTACCACCAAAAGAAACAGGATATTCTGGCAACAGCTTCGAGAAATCTGCCATTACAATCTATTTCCCGATCAGAGCATATATAAAATCGTGTCTCAATACGAGAAAAAGAAATATTCTCTTGAATTCATAATTTTGCCAAAAGAAATTTGATCAGATCCAGCCCAATATGTAAGAACTGAACTCGGCTCGCGTGGACATGTTTCTATAGTCAATGTGTAGTTGTTGTGATTATTTTGAGTGGGAATGTAAATGCCAACATTTACATCGGGCCACGGACATCGTGGAATATACCTAATATAAGATTAACGTTGTTTTGTTGGATGTTATTATGGTCGTTTAAGGCAGGCACGTGTGATTGAAGGCCAGCATTTTCATTTTTAGCGAGGGCTTCAAACGAAAATGAAGGGCGCCAATCACACAAGAAGGGCCTCAAGCGATCATAATGGATAGATAGTTTATTTCCAAAATAGACCATCGGTCCTTGAGTGTACAGCGATACAATTATTATTGCCGGATGACTAGGAAAACATATGTATGTACAGACTCGCACACACGTGCACACGCACACACATGGGCACGCAGGTGCAGGCGCGGGCACACGCACACACGCGCGCGTACGCACCACCCACCCACCTACCGTCACACACGAACGCATACACAATAAATGCTCGCGTATACACACTCGTACATTTATACATATATACGTAAATATATAATCATTGTAAATAATATATAATATAAACATCAATGCAAATATATAAATTGCGCGAAGTTTACGGGTTAATAAATGTTGAATATTTTGAAACTAATTTGCCTGCCGAAGATTTTCAATGTCTATTCTCCTTGTAGCATCCCCAAGTGTGCGAATTGTATGCTGTTGATAAACTAATAACCTAATCGCTGTTGAATGTGTGAAACCACTTTGACTGGTGACCTGCTCAATTTAATCTTCTTATCCTTTATAGTATACGAATTGTATTATGTTGCGTATGTGTATGCTTACTGTATTCTTATTTTCGTGATAAATTTAATTGATGTTGAATATTTTGAAACCAATCTGATTGTCGAAAGTGTTACGTTTATTTCATCGTGTCATCTTAAAGGGTATGAACTGGATGCAGAGTAATAAATTCACAATTTGGTAACATTTTGAAATTATTTATACAGATGAACTGACCAATTTTTGTTCTCATTTTCAGCATCAAACGCTCACTTATACTCACTCCCCACTCCACGAAACCCTGCACACAAATACACACGCACACATGCGCGCGCGATCGCGCACGCACGCAGACACTCACTCACGCACGCACGCACGCACGCACGCACGCACGCACGCACGTACGCACGTACGCACGCACGCACGCACGCACGCACGCACGCACGCACGCACGCACGCACGCACGCACGCACGCACTCGTTTAAGTCGCACCCCTACCCATTCGCCCTGACGCATACAAATTCCCCTCCCATGACGCTAGACTATCTTACAATGTGATTCTCAAGATAATGTCACTGCGTTGTCAAGATTTTGGGAGAAAATGTTCATTCGTTGAGTTCGTTACGCTTCAGGAATGCACTGTAAACATATGCTGCCAGTTTCTTTAAAACATTGGCGTTAGTGGACTGCAATAGCTGTGATAGTATGTAAACATGTGGACGAAACCAGTAATACATTTTGATATACGTTTTCCTCAAATCTAAATACATTGGACATAAAATAATAAAATGAAACTCGTTTCCAATATCGTTACAGAAAGAGCATTTTCGTTCACTTAGTGGAGTTGAAATTGGTTTGTGCCATCTACCCGTTTCTACACGAAGTCTATGAGATCCAGTTCGAATTCTTCTTAAAGCTGGCCGATGTTTTTCAATCCTTACCTTATCTAAATAACATGTGTATGTAAGTTCGTCAGAAATATGTTTATACAACAAAGTGTTATTGCTTAATTCGAGTCGCCCCTCCACTCTTAGCGGAACATGTCTAAAGACCTTTGTTTGTATAACGTAATAAAATAATTCCTGTCCGTATATTGACATTCCGATTCCCAAATGTAATTAAAACCACGTATACATAACATATTGTACAGTGCCATATATACACATTTCGCTATCCTATTATTCCCAAAATCTAAAACCTTAAACCAATATTTTATCATTCTTATCTCTCTTAAAACACGAAGTGGAAGTCTTCCTATCTCCACGTAGATACTGTCATTTGGCGTGGCCTGTTTTACGTGTAACTGTTTTTTGCAAAATCTAAGGTGACATTTTTCTCTATCGTATGATTGATGACATCCCCAAACCTCGCAGCCATATGACAGTACAGGGACTACCAATTTATCAAAGAGCTTACAATAATGACCAGGTGTTAATCCAATAAATTCGCTACATAAGATTTGCATTGAGAAAAGGGCTTTTTGCCATTTGTCAGCTAGACATTTTTGTGCTTCTGTGAATGAGCCAGTGGTGGTAAAGAGTAAGCGTAAATATTTAAAGGGGGCTACTATTTCTATTTCGATTCCGTTGTAGTGCCATTTATCATCTCGTCTCAATCGTCCCCCTCGTCTAAAAACCATAGCCTTTGTTTGTTCAATATGTATCGTTAGACACCATTGCTTGCAGTATTCAGAGAGTATTGTAGTTCGGATCGACCAGTCGGATACCGCCCGTACCAGCTGAGCTGGGTACGCGCTGCCCGTCCTGGATTCGTTTCTTGAACACGCTCCTCTGGGTAGAGCCATAAGCGTATATAGGCCTATGGGAGAGATAGCGTGTCGAAAAACGACTAAGTTCGTTAAAATGCATGATGCGCATGCACTCGCTAGGACGCTGTTTATATATGAGCGCGTAGTTACAACCTAGATAGGATGTCACTTTTAGTGTACCGAGATGGTACCCTGTAATCTTTATTGATTGCCTGCCCCCGTTAAGTCTGGCATTAATCGAGACCAGAATTCAACGGGCTTTTTAAATCTGCAAACCATTTCAGAATCGGTTGAGAAATGGCTGAGTTATCCAGGGAAAACTCTTCATGATTATCTTCAAAATATTGCCGTGACGTCATAACCACGTGGACGCAAAGCTTCTAGAATGTTCTAGAACGCTCGACTTCGCTATTATTAGCTGCGCGCTGATTGGCTCTTGCTCGAACGATGAGTGGATGGAGCCTGCGCCTGTGACGTCGCGAGGAGTATAAAAGGAGAAGCGTTCCAGTCTTCTCGGATGGGACTTTAAACTGAGGTCCCGTCACACAGTGCCCATCACTGTGTGAACGTGAGCTAGGGTTAGGTAGGCAAGAAATTTCGGCATAGTCAAAGTAAACCGGATGCTGAATGGATCCCTCCTCGGATGGAACCACGCAACATACGGATTACAAAACCAAAACCAAATTGCTAGAATTAGAATCTTTCGGAATTTTCGAGGGGACTATGGAGGGATGTAACCCGGATGACTGACCGAGTTCGTCCTCGGACGGACACAGTCACCATACGGGCTACCTAACCAATCAAAATCAAACAAGTGCGCGCTGGTGCCTGCTCGGATGATGGCCAGAAGACCAAATGGGTCCCAGGACCCGAAAGACCCCACACCCCAACCTCCCCACTCCCCCCAAAGGGGCCGGGAGGTCTCTGACCTAAAGCCCCCCCCCTTGGGTGCATCAGGTCATAAGACCGTACGCACCTCCCCCGACCCAACACCTACCCCATCCCTTACCCACCCCTGTTAGGTCCAGGTTAGGCCATCCCCATTACACACGCCCAAGCATGAGGAGCAACAAAAAAAGCCATGGAAAAGAACAGCAACATGAGACAAAATCGAGAGACAACGATCAACACACACACACACACAGAGAGAGACACAAGCTAATGCACAAACCGACGTCACAAGAATTCACAAGAATTCAACAGAAACCATAAAGGCCAGGCGTGAGTCTAGACCCTAGCATTGGGAACTAGCATATAAACGCCTCAAATATTACAACACACACACAGTGATCGAGAGCATCGTCTGCCAGGGGCCGAACAGGTTGGATCTGTAGCAGCTACTAATAAGAGCGACAGACAATACGCGTCTTCCTTCGCTATGTGTCGGGTTTTTATCCCGTAGCGTGCAGTTCCCCAACAAACCACACTATAACAATTTTGTAGACTCCCTACTTATGGGAGTAATTTGGAACTTCTGATAATTGTTCACGAATACCAACAGCCACATTCGGAACACAAATTTGCGGTAAGGCCTTTATGGCCTGAATATGTGAGTCTACAGATGTAGAGACGGGATGTTCTTTGATGGATGACTCGCCGAATCTGCCGGCCACGCCTAAAAGTGGTATTTCAATCATTGCCGCACTAATATCATGTCGGTTCTTTCGACTTTCGACCGCAGCAAGTAAACTCTGCCTGGTGCATCTTCCTAGCCGGTTGACGTACCCAGCACCGTGAAGCTTTGTTTTGTATCCTCGTTTGCCTCTGACAACCCCCACTAGTGACAGGTTGTTTACACCATCCGTCCATGCCATCGGTGTAAGGGAACTTTCTTCACCACGTAGTACTATCGTATCTTTTACTGACAGCTCGTTAGACATTCTATTAGGCCTACAGTACTAAGCGATGCACTCCCGCCATGAGTGTTCTTGCGGAAGTCTTGCTTGCGGAAAACATCTTGTGGGAACCAACCTGCGGGAACTTTCCAGCTTCCGGAGAGCACATCATTTCACGTCAACTACGGATCAACGTATCAATTTCAGTAACACGGTAGCCTAACTTAGGAATGTCCACCAAGTATTCAAGTAACTATACTTCACAGTTTCATTATTTCTCTATATAGGTTTTGTTAATTATATTATATCCGCAATAACGGTCCTGATGACTAAAAGGAACCGTACCGGTCTTAGGACCGCTAGTTATAATTTCTTTATTTGTTAATAATTGTTCTCATTTTCCTCAGTGTGTTGCTAACCGCACTATAGTAGGTTCGTTAACCTGTACTGTTATATATATATATATCTTGATCACTCGACACCGTATTGATTGTTCTGGTTAGATTATGTATATATATGGCCAGTGGCCATCCGTTCATATGTTTTGTTTATTCATAGAAACCATAAGATCGCAGTGCAAGTAGGAAACACTATACAGCAACACTTATATATGCAACATTTTCTCCCGCCACCAACAATTTTTCACTGAAGGCGCTGTCCATGCTATAACTCTGTTTATCCCAGCATGCTACCGACTAAACCTTTTCTATTCAGCTCAATATGATAGGTTCGAAATGATTAGAAATATTTACTTCATTACATACTGTGTAATATACTCTTCTCTTCCGGTAATACGGTAATCTAGCCCCGCACTCCGGTAAGACTCATAAGTAAGATTTTGTCTCTCTTTGTGTTCCACTCAGCCTTGTGGCTTCTTAATTGTGTGGATGTCCCTATCCACACCATGGGCTGATCCGGCTCTGGGAAACTATTGGGGTTTCCGAGCGGTGATGGCCAGAGTGCGGTGTCACATACATTTCCCGTGTATCTTTGGATACTTAGTAGTTAGCACTTTTAAGCCAATGTAGGAAAGCACTGCGAAAACACATGTATTAATTATTATCTAATTTACTGACAATCCTCCCGCACCGCAGTGCAAAACTGCCAACTTGTATATGAACCTAATGACAGGTAAAACGGTTTGTTCCATAGGACCCGGTGGCGGGAGAAATGCGCATCACCAACTGAATTCTGTTAAAATGTCTGGGCATGATATTTAGATCCGCCACGCCCTTGCGGGAAGGACATTTACGGTGGGAATTCGTCTCTCTTACCCCCACCATAACAATAGGAGAAATGGTCTAATAATGCTTTTGTGAAATGTAACCCATGTCTTGTAATGTTTATTGTGGTTGCGGGGCGGGATGTCCGGATTCTTATCCAGTTCTTAACATGTATGAGCGCTGTCTCTAGTATGGATGTCTTGGGGCATCTGTTCTCCGTGACAGCCGTGTCTAATAGCTAGGTGGAAATCAGCCAGTCGTGGCCTAAACTAATTCTCGTCCTAAAAACAACTAAAAAGAATTAAGCAAAGCAGAAGGCCCGCAGAAATAAAGCGGCAACTACTAATGCAGCAAACCAAGAACTACATAAGACGGTGACAAGGGAATCCATCGGGAATCCTCCACCCCGTCTTCACGTAAAGCAGTGCGCATCCCTATAGTCATAATCTCACTAGGTATGGTCTTTTCTTTCTAAAGCCGTTTTGATTGAAATATTAGGGTAAGCCCATTTTGACCTATTTTTCCTCTTCTGCTTTAAGCAGTGGCGATACCTTCCAGAGACGGAGGACCGCGTGAGGCACTTGCCTCTCGCAAGGATTCAGCGACGACGGTCCATGCCAGGATAATACTCCTCACCAAAAACTTGCATTAGGAGTAGTGCCCGCGTGAGGCACATTACTTTTCGTCTGAGATAACCATCTTCCTTTCAGCTTAGAGGTATAATAACTTATATTAAGTTAACTAGTTAAGTCTGGTGTACGGGACCCTGCCTTACGGGGATACCTCTGCGGACCTACGAGTCTGTGTGATACCTCCGGGAACCCCATGTTTAAAAGTTCATCTACCTGTCCCTATGTCTCGTATTTTCGTATACTCTGCTTGTAGATTTATCTAGCATATTTTTAATTGTTTAGGTAAACTCATTGTATAGACATATTTGTTTAGGTCACCAAATCAAATCTTGTAAGTCAATAGATCACGAAATTGCTATGGACAGGCATACTGGTGACACAAACTCATGGGATGAGACCGTTGTGTTCAACGTTCGCAATGATGGTCGCACGGCCCCAACCGGAACGATTGAGTTCCACCGGCCTTAGGAGCTGGTTTTTGTTTCCCACAGGGCAGTCTCGTACAAGCTCCGTCACCCCGAGACCAGATGCTAACCAGCGTCATCACTCGTCATGCACTTGCAGCGTGGCGAGTCGACATGATACACTGGAACGGCCCAACACTACCCGGCGAGCTACTGTATGTCTATCCCATTTTGTAAATCGGCCCTACTTTCAGACAGCAATATGATGTCATCAGCATACAGAATTAGAAGCAACTTTAAAAACACTAAATCAATACCATCCAAACCTGTTCTAAGTATCTCGTTTTCCAAATCATTTAAATACATCGCGAATAGGAACGGTGACAGACTTTCCCCTTGTCTCACCCCGGTTTTGCATCCAAGTTTTCCAGATAATGTAGAATTTCCTCTCACCGACGTCTTAACCGTTTCATACATTGACATAAGAATGTTTATCATATTGCCCTCTACCCTCAATTTTAACAATTCATACCATAAACTATCTCGCACTACATAATCAAACGCTTTGGTGAAATCAATAAAAATACAACACAGTTTTTTCCTTTATTCATCAGATGGAAAATTAAACCGTTCAGAACAAACAGATTGTCTCCAGTACCTAGCCCCGTCCTAAATCCCGCCTGCGCTTCTACATATTTACCATTTTCCTCTGCCCATGTATTTAGCCTGTTGCTAAGAACTTTTGTAAATAATTTTCCAATTGTAATTAACAAAGTTATTCCTCTATAGTTTTTGACGTCGTTTATATTTCCCTTTTTATGTAAGGGTACTAGAATACCCTCAGATCATGTTTTCGGGAAAATGCCACTCTTGAAAATACCGTTGAATAGTATGAGTATATATGGCACCAATTCATCAATTGCATTTGAGTAAAATTCGTTTATTAGTAGATCAACTCCAGCACTTTTCCCATTTTTAAATTGTTTTATTGCTTTTGAAATTTCAATTTCGGTTAGGTCTCTATTTAACTCATTATATATATTCAGGGTGTTATGTTCCAATTGATCATGTAATGACGCAACTATTTCCGGATCTGCTTCATAAAAATCACCCTCAGGATTGGTTACTTGTTTAAAGCATTCTGCAAATTCATCAATGTTAATGTTTATTCTATTTGCCCTCTTAGCTGATTTCTATATTTTCCAATATTGTTTATGATCTGTGTTCTGTGTGTTTAGCAATTCTTAAGTGATTTTGACCAATTTCGCTAAATTGTTCATTTTAAGACTTTTCCTGAATTCAGTTCTAGTTCTTACCAGATTTATGCGCGATTCGTCTATTTTTCTTTTCTATGCCAATCAAGTGCCCGAAACATCGCAGATCGTTTCCTTTCACATTCATTTGAGTAGTGCCTAATATTTAAGTGTCTGTTGTTGTTCTTCTTATTGAGACACTTTGGAATGCCTTTCAGAAAACGCTCTTCTGCTGCTTTTGTTATTGCCCTAGTAAAGCTTTCTACTGCTTCTTCAATACCAGTAGCGTCCAGAATATGTTTGCTCATTAAACTAACCATATCATTTAGTAAACTGTGTACTTCTTGCTCAGTAATAGTCATCTTATAATTTCTTGTTTATTAATTTACAATTTTGATTTCTGGATTTATTTTTCTCTGGCATATTATCTACAAATAGTTCACACCTGACGACTTTATGGTCTGACAACCCAGTGACATCATCAATTTTAAACTCTTTTATTACATCTAAATTGGAACATAAAATATAATCAACTAGACTTTCCCGATTTGGAGTTATGCATGTTAATTTCCCAATACGATAGTCAGATCCCACCCTGCCATTCACTATTCTTAATCCAGACCCTTTACAGAAATTTAATAATTTATGTCCGTTTTTATTTGTTTTAAGCATATCCTTATGAAAACGTGTAATATTATTATCCCCTACATAGTCATAATCTCGTGATACGTACCTACATAATCATGAACTCGTGATATGTACCTAGCATTATCATTTTCAACAAAATCTGCTAACGCTTTTGTTCTAGCATTAAGGTCACCACAAATTAGGAAGTTGTAATTATCCTCATCAGCGCGTTTAGTATTTACAAAGTCAGTCAGTCTGTCAAAATCATCAACATCTACGAGCGCACTTCTTGGGGGACCCTTTGGTAAATTTCCCATTAATTCAATGCCGTTTTCCAGATGTGTTTTGTAATATATTATTAACTCCCCAGAATCCTTTTTTGCGCGTTTATGTCTTTTTCTATTTAATACTATGTGATTAAAGCCAGGTATATCCATGGTTATGCTGTCTGATCCACATGTCTCTGTGAGTAATATAATGTCACATTCTGCGCTAATGCGATCAAATACCACTGAATTGAGTTTATATTGGCTTAAGGTAATTATACCATTTGCGTTCCAGAGTGCGATATTGAGCACTTTCTCCTCTCTGTCCTATTGGGCCTCAATCTCAGACGGTCCAGGATGATAAGTGAGTGGTGTTGTTGGCAAGGTTTGTTCGCCTGTGGAATGTGATAAGGACGCGTGACCATTGTCATTTGAATCAGGTTGTATGCCTATCTGAGCAGCGTTCACTACAGGTTGCTGATTGTTGAGTTCACTTCGTTTTGCATCTACCACTTTATTTTGTGTGTTTGTATTACTGATTATTGGTGGCTGTTCTACTACTACCGGCTGAGAACGTCCATGATTAGGTTGGCTATTTATAGGAATTTCATTAAGAACATTAAAAGCGAACGCCATATAAAACAGAGATATTGCTATTATTATTATTATTATTATTATTATTATTATTATTAAAGGATAACTAATCCCATCTCTTGATAACTATTCAGGTGATCTAACACGCCGCTCAAAAACTATCCCATGTAATTTTAAGTTTTTCATCATGGCGCTAAGGAAAGATATTCAGGGTTTAGTAGTTAAATGGTGGTACATTTCTATACCCTATGATGGCTGTCATGATTTACTTTTCAACCAATCAGAAAAGGTTAGTGTGTCCACCTCGGTATATACGCTCAGTCATAGAGGTACCCACTATAGTTTGGAGATGTGGTATAACAGCATTCCTACAGGTAACCTGCTGAATATTTTGAAACTAATTTAACTGGAAGTTGTTGCTGCCACAGGCAGCCACAACTTCCTCTCAAATTAGTTTCAAAATAGTAAACGGGATGCGTATTACATAATAAAGAAGGCAATGCATTGGCGCTTACATGCCATCCCGCACTATAGCTTGAGGAGACAAAATGGCGGCGATCACCGTTCAACATTTACTCGATATTACAAAGCAGATAATTGCGATACAGATCAAGGGAATGTGACAGGATATGAAACATATGGAATCTATAGACCATATTCTATCGATGCAATACAATATTTCAGATGAGATTAGCATCACTTTAATCAACCGAGTACGTTTAGCCATTTAGTACTGTAGCGCTAAGCCGCTCTACTATAATAAATGCAATGAGTAATCCATTTCATATCGATATGTTGATTTCCGGATTTGGCACGCTTGAATTGCTGAAAGGCGACAGATTGTTCCCAGGTTAATATCATAGCATCGTTGTCATGAAAGCTACAACATTGTAATGACTATAATTGACATAAGCCTGTGACGAACACTTGTATTACTAATATTCTCTTGGAATATAAATCAGGTGTTTTCACAGTCATGCAATGCGTGACGTCAGCGGCGGGAAATTTTTTAGTATTATTGCTCGCCGTTGAGGTCATTGGCTGGCGGTTATTGACCCGCAGTTAACTTCATAGTTTGGCATTACGGAAATTTGAGGCCCCAGTTTCGCTATTACTTTCATTTGTAAGTCAGCCACTCGTATAACTGGCCATACATATTGATGTTACTGTGCGGTAACGCCCACTGTTCTAATAATAATATTCAGTCTCCAGCCAACATCCCAAAATGCATTGCGCTTACAGCTGTTTAAATTGAAGCCGGAACCGGTACCAGGAGCAGTGTTCCGGTTAACTTTAAACTGTAGTAAGCGCAATGAATTGTGTGATGTTAGCTGAAGACCGAATATGATAGTTGCTCTCAACATTGACCTCATGACCGGGCTGATGCTGAGTATTCAAATGCATCTATGACATAATGTGCAAACGTCTGTAAAGGTATATCTAAATAAACTGCAAACCGTTTCGAGCCTGTTGTTAAATATAGTATTTTATGGACAATAGATGAATCAAGCGTTAGCTCTGTCCTACCCATACCTAGCATAGCTCTGCCCACGTTTGTCCGTGTTGGGATCGACCAAACACTGAACCTCAATTCCCAGAAAACTATGCAGATAAGATGTAGAATATTTTGAAACTATTCGTAAAACTTGACGGCCTATTAAGTGTTTATAACGCAGTTAGATCCGCCATTCATGACGTAATTGATTGTCTAACCCTATGCAGATAAGATGTAGAATATTTTGAAACTAATTTGACTGGGTGCTGTTGCTGCATATGGCAGCAGAATCTCCCAGTCAAATTTGTTTCAAAATATTTAATAG
The DNA here is from genome assembly GCA_034401795.1 of Chaetoderma sp. LZ-2023a. Classification (NCBI taxonomy): domain Eukaryota; kingdom Metazoa; phylum Mollusca; class Caudofoveata; order Chaetodermatida; family Chaetodermatidae; genus Chaetoderma; species Chaetoderma sp. LZ-2023a. Next base: position 68,071,880 of record CM067365.1, read on the forward strand.
AATATTGATTAAAGAGTAAAGACATATAATTCGTAAAACTTGACGGCCTATTAAGTGTTTATAACGCAGTTAGATCCGCCATTCATGACGTAGTTGATTGTGGCATAAACCTACATATAACGTAATTAATTATGACGTCATATACTTGATTGAAAGACTGTATTCCTCTATTTTAATAAATAATTTTGTGTTTGTTGTCCATATTTATTGGTACCTAATGAATTTAACACTGGCATGCCGAATTAAGCCTTCATATAATCACCTATTCAATGTGTGTCGACGTTGTGAATGTACGTGCGTGCATACGTGCATGTGTGCGTGCGTATTTTCGTGCGCGCGTGTCAGCGTGTGCGCGTGCAAGTGCACATGCGTACACGAGTGCATGCATTCATGTCCGTTTGTGTGCGTGCGTGGTCTACATGACGTATGTGCGTGTCTAATGTTGTTGTACAATGAACCTTTGGACCTGGTGACGTATAGAAGGTTCTCGGACCGGGTACGACCTGAATTCAAACTATATCCCGCCACAGACCCGGACGTATATACTAATTCCTGGACTCGGGCCAGGACACTGACCCAGACATTACAGACCCACCCACATGCTCACCTATCCAACCTATACACCCACAGACCGAACCGCTGTCATATTGGCTGACTACGACACACTCTAATTCTTAAACTGGAGCTGACAGCATGGTCTCCCTGGCATATGCAATTTAGTGAATTGCTTGCACTAACATGATTGCTTATATGTTAACTTAATTCGCTAAATTACAACGTGTTGAACAGAAATGGGATAAGGTCGTTTGAACCTATTTTGTATTGCAATTTAATGGCATTACGTTACATGTAATGCCAGTAGCACGTTGACATATGCCGATGATTTATTGTGGGGCTACCTGACCGTCACGATGGTGGCGAATTAGACATAAATTTTAAACAATGCGTCTAGAAATCGTACACTTATTTGTCTTTTTGTGTAGATCGTAGCTGGCCTAGCATCTCACCTAGAGATGATTGAGAGGAGAGTGATAGGAGGACAGAGCAGAGTGAGACTGATATACCGACCGCCGACTGACCGATAGATGCTGAACAATGGACGTTTGCCACGGCATAATGTCACTTAATCATTCTGGCTTCTAAGGCTATTAGTGTAGGATTCCAGGTTAACATCTGTATATCTGGAATCCATGTATTTGATATTTTCCCTTTCAATGCAACAACGCAGGAAAGTTGCTTTCTTAAAATAAATTATTTGCTTGGATTCCAAAGCAGCAACAAATTCGAGGGTTTATGGAGGGGTCATAAAAGGGGAGGGTGCATTTGCTACCCCACCCCATTCCGAGTCACCCACCCATTGGTATAGTATGGCCCACCCGATAGCCAATGCTGTTTTCTTGATTTGCACACTTTTTGTGATTTAATGGAAATTGTATAGGCACTGGATCTGCATTCAATTAAGTTGCACACACCCTACACCTGACTAAATTCCTGAATAAAACCATGACTTCCTATCAATATCACTTCAAAATGTTCAGCAAAATAGGTATTAAGTCAGATTAATTTCATGTCACACTTAAACTATTGTTTATTTGTGTTAACCAACTTATTTTGCTTAATATATAGATAGACATGATTTGTATTATTTATCATTAATTTTCAAAATTATCCATTTAATTTTATTGTATGCTTATATATCCAAATTATATTCTAGGGTTTAATACTACAAATATAATTTAAATGCGGTCTCAGTGATCTTGAGAAATGATACCCAGACTGCCATAGATCAAAGTAGACTTTTGAACCAAGCGGCACAATGGGCAGCGCGGGCCTGTATCACTCACCTAGGATATCAGTATTTGTATAAGAAACATTTAGAATTGTGTTTCAAACAATCATTATGGCTGGAATCATGGAAGTTTGTAGTTAATACAGAAATTGGTGTTGAAATGCAAACATTTCTTGTTGAAACTTGTACATTTTGTGTTAAAACCAAAAATTTACAGTTAATGCGCGTATCTGGGCTCAAAATGCTAAATCTGTAATGGACTTTTTCGTCAAGTATCAGCTAATGTTTAAAATTTAACAGCAAATTAGAAAATTTTGACCGAAAATGCAAGAATGTGTGCAAAAATTTGGTACTGATATCTGTGAATTTGTGATTATCAGCAAGTGTTTAACCAAAAACATATGTAGATTTTGACAGTTAATAAGAATATCTGCGTTCAAAATACTGAATTCATTTCAAATGACTAGTAATCTGAAGATTTAAGCTGGAAATGTGAAGATTCTTGTCAGAAACATGCAAAGTCTTTGACAGGAAACAAGAAAATTTGGACTAAAAAGCAACTGCTTTGTTTAGAATCAAAACATATTGGTGCAACATGCAGGCTGGACATACAAAGATTTTTATATGAAGAATTTAAGAATTGATATCTATGTTCCAAATATGAACATTTTAACAGGAACATGACTATTTTGCGTAAAAAATGAAAGAATTTAGGCCCCAAAATAGCAAAACTTTGATATGAAATGATGGCCACTGACGACTATTGTCAAATTCCCATTCAACAGGCGCAAAGCCTATAATTATTGCCATGTTCACTGTGAAAATTCAGCAACTAACAGAGCCAAGTCTAACCCTTTAATGGTGAAGCCAGCAGAAACACACATTTGCAGTGGTATTGAGTATATTTTTAAAAAATGTATCACTGTAATGCCTGACTCGATGACTGCACCAGTCATTGCAGTGATAAAATTTAATTTATTTTCTTGGCCTGCAAATGGACATTCACCATGTAAAAATAACATTTTTTCTAACCAATCTTTACCATTAAAGGGTTACTCAAACAGATTCAGCTGGCTAGCATCCAGAATGCACACAGTAATAAAGATTCATGCTGAAATGAACACCGCTATTATGTCATGACCAATACAACAAGATTGTGTTGTGGACAAAACAGCCAGTCAAATGAGATAATGAATATGCATGCATTTTTCATATCTATGTTGGTCTATTGGCTAAAATATAAACAGCCTGTTAAATCTTTAACCCATAAATGGTCAAGATTATTCAAGACAATCTAAATTGTCCATTTGCAAGCCAAGAGAAGGAAATTTACCACTGTAATTGTCCAGTAGAAATTGACATGGACCCGGACATTTTAGTTAACAGTCCAATTTTTGTTTTAATTACATCAGCATGACCTAAAATAGCTGCCAGAAAAATTCTAAAAAATTCGCACTTGGGGAAATATGTTTTTAGGGCAAATTAAAAATGGCGGCCAATCTGAGGGTTAAAATTCAGGGAATATCTCATTTAGATAGACCTGCCAATTCCCGGCAGGCTTACCAAAGAAACTTACTTTCAACTAATGATAAACTGTGTGATAAATACAAACTAAGCAACCTTTATGTGTAAATCTATCAAAAACCTCTCAATAAACTTAGGAAATACAATGAAACCATACATAACGGATGAGTCATACTTCATCATGGTTTGAGCTGTTTTGGCACTGACCTTCGCATTTACAGTGAATGCTACAGGCAATGCCATTCTTGGAGCAGCTACATGACACACATAAACGTGTACCGCTAATACACTGACATCGTATATCTATAAGTAGCGCCGGTGGTGCTGGCGCCTTGTCGGTGATGATTGAGGACACTGTTCCATTTTCTACCTTATATCCATATTCTTCCTTCTTCAACACAGGTTTTAGGTGGCGCCATGTACTGACTTGGTGATGTACACGAAGGCTATGGAAAATGCTGCTCTACAGGTGGGGTGGCATGCGCTCAATCAGTACATGCTTAGAAGAAATGGCATTCAGGTATCTGAGATCGTCTAACCCCTGACTTTTCGACCCTCCACTGTACAAAGCTTTAATAAATTTTTCTCCAATTACATGTACATCTTCCTTTGATGCGGAGATGTCACCAAATATAACTATATCCTCTCGCAACTTCGGTGAAGACTGAAGCTTTTTAAGTTGCTTTACCTTGCCCATGCCATACAAAGCCGATGCAGTAGCACAACCAGACATACTGTGGCCAAATGGCAGACACATGCACAGCTAGCTCTCTACCTAAAATATCTTTAGCCACTGTAATGCATATCTTTTGCTGCCTAGTTTGTAGGAAGATATTTGAAGAAATGCTTGCATGATAGAGTAGCAGAATCAAAATATCCGTATCATCGGCAACAACTACCGTGGGTCGCTCTGGTTGTGACAGTGCTAATGCCTTTCTTACGATCATAACATCAGCATCACCTTAATAATAATAATAATAATAATAATAATAATAATAATAATAATAATAATAATAATACAGCATTTGTATAGCGCCATTTATCAATTTGACCAATTTTCAAAGGCGCTTCGGTACATATGTGTTTTAAGTTTTTCTTTAAATTTCTCCCTAGAGCTTATCGTTTTAATATCCAGTGGTAGGATATTCCAAAGTTTTGGCGCGGCGATGCTGAAAGCTCTGTCTCCACATGACTTCAGATTGGATCGTGGAATGTTTAGCAGGTGTTGATCTGTAGAGCGAAGAGCAAGGTGCGGATGGTGGGGCATAATGAGATCCTTCATGTATTCTGGAGCTTCATCGTGCATGCATTTCCATGTTAGGAGGATAAGTTTGAAGTCAATTCGTTGACGGACAGGTAGCCAGTGGAGGTGTTTCAGTACAGGGGTTATGTGATCACGTTTCTTGATCTTCATCAGGACACGGGCTGCAGAATTTTGAACCTGTTGTAACTTGTTCAGTGACTTTGCCGTTATACCATATAGTAGGCAGTTACCATTATCCAGACGTGATGTTATAAATGCATGGATAAGCGTTTTTGTTGTTTGATGTGTTAAAACAGTTCTTATTGAATTAATGTTTCTTAGATGGTAATATGCCGCTTTGCAAATAGATGTTACCTGCGCATCCATATCCATAAACTGATCAAATATTACACCTAAATTTCTGGCCGATGGATTTGCCGTAATCAGACTGTTTACTAGTTGGACTTCGGTAGTATGAACCTTACTACGTTGATGTTTTGTCGATATCACGAGGAACTCGGTTTTGTCTGGGTTTAGTTTAAGCTTGTTAAATGTCATCCACTGACTAATGTCTGCAACACAATTCCGTACTTGTTCAAGAGCCATGGTCTCGTTTGTATGCACGTTGGGTTGGAATGTCAGGTAAAGCTGCGTATCATCCGCATACATGTGGATCTGGAGATTATGTTGTTTCGCAATGTTTACAATAGGTGCCGAGTACACAGTGAAAAACTTCGGACCGAGAACTGAGCCTTGCGGTACACCGTACTCTAACAGGACACTAGCGCTGGAGGAGTTGCAGATAGTCACAGCTTGGTGTCTGTCTGTGAGGTAGGACCAGCACCTTCATCTCCAGCATGCTCTACCTCAACACCTGCATTTGTTAAATGTTCTGCCAACAAATTTGTGGTGCTCTGCTTATTGTGTGTGTTTGACAAAAATCCAGCCTTGTTTCTTGGAACAGGTGTGTTGTTTTTTTAACCGCCACATCAGGGAAATCTGGTTGATTAACTCACCGCCTCTTCTGTTCTTGGTCCTTTGTTGTTGGTGCATTTTAGCTATCAATGATTACGCATATCGGCACTCCAACCACTCTACAATGTATAACCGCAGACACAAATGAGCTAAATACAGTTTCCATCGTCCCGATCTTCAAAAACTATTGCTGCTGGCTCTAGGATCAGTTGCTGTACAATCGCAGTGTCCATGTCAACTATGTACTTTGCCAGTTGTGACTTTTGGGATTTCCTCATAGTACCATCATCGTGGAAAAGGGCTGGACATACTGTGGCAAGTTCATATTCAAATATACTTTTATCTAAAGGGCCGGAAACATAGGCGCAGGACATTAAGTGATGGTAGAGTTCTTGAGAAGACATATGAACGTATTCGCTTCCGATGTTGACCACTTTTCGCATGACAGCAAAAGTCACAGCTTGGTCTGTTCTCTTTAGGATAATATCACCAAACTTTCTTTCATTTAACTTCTCGTGAATTTTCTGGCCAATGTTAATTGCATCATCAACAGTAACACGATGATCTGCAATTAATCCTGTAGCAATGTTTCTCAACTGATGCTCATTAACCGTGAAAGGATTGTGTTCCATAAGAAACAATTTAAGCTTCCTCACGTCTTCTAGATCGCGTTTCATGTTTGCTGTGTGAATTTCCCTATGCTGTTCTGACCACGTTCCCCTGAATGTGTCAGTAAACGATCGCAGAGCATGTGTGTACTGTGCTATGATATGTGCTGTGAGGAGCCATTTTGTTCTAGCAAATTCCTTGTGTGTTATGTCGATCAATCCTCCTTGAGTTTTTCCAGCTCTCATAAGGCACTGCTCAATGGTCATATCCGACCATGTACCACTCCAATACACCTTTTCATTTCTACGGACGGTAAAGTATCCTTCGAGCATGGGCCCTTCAAGGCAGGGGCATAGTTCAAGAGAATCTTGAAGATAAAGCCGACAAAATTTCGTGAATGGTTATGCCCAGTGGCAGCAAAGAATGGCAACAGTAGCTGTGTAGCTTTCAGATGGAGTCGCCAGTCACCAGTACGTTCAGCTCTAATGAACAACCTTACAATTGCTACAAAGTCCATGAATAAAGACCATAATGTGCCTGTTCTGGACTTTTTTATATTCTTCCTCAAATCACAAACTTGCTTACACAGATTTTGCAAATGTTCATTGTTACAAACATCATCTGGTGGGATACCATGTGACATGAGTTCGTTACATAGATTGTGTAGCTGTGACCACATGTCATCTGTTGCCACATGGTTTTGAGTTTCATGTGTTGTAGCAATTTCGTCTTCGGTTGGCTGTTCATTTGATGAGCTATGACTATCATCATCAACGTCGCTGTCTTCATCTTGCAACTCGGAAAGTACAGATTCATCATATGTGTTACACGAGATGTTGTCAGCTGTACCGTCGTTAAAAAATCCATCATCTTGTGGTTCAATTAACAGAAGATGCAATGCAGCATCTGTCATGAGACATGCCCTCAGTGTCTTTGTGAAGGCTTTTCCCTCCATCATTTTGGGGAGAGAGTTCCTAGCGTAGACAGTTGCCCACAAATCATCTAGCCCACTCCCCTCCATGATCTTACAGCCAGCGCCAACATAAGACATTAGTTGGTGGAAACCACCCATACGTATGTACATATTCGCAAACTAGATGGAGTTGTCTTGCTTAATTGTGTAGCTTTTCAAGTACAACGGTCGGTCAAATGTTATGGCTGCACAGCACATCCCTGCTTTTCTGGCTTGTGACTGCACAGACATCTTAGTACTATGAATAGCTTCATTTGTTCCTGGATTCAAAGGAACCATGGGTTGTAAACTATTGCAGTACAGTGGAAATTGTCAACTGTATTTACTTCAGACATAAAGCCCTGCCAGTTTAGTGGTTGAGCTGTGAGAATGCTAGAGTACAGCCACAGTGTGTCTAATCTGCTATACTTATCAATAGATAAGCTGATAGGCTTAACTTCTTTGATCTTCACATCCGATATTGGTGATTTAGTTGGACATTGGTATGGTAGAATAAAAGCACCAAAATCCCCGGCTTGTTTGATTTCATCAGCAGTTAAATTTCTACAACATATTGCTTTTACAGGATCTGCTCTGCATTCAGTCACTGTTTGACATGCAATACTCCCCATCACATGAGTTGTATCATGACCAGAAATTGTATCCTCGTTGTAATCAAAGTTGTCAGCAACGCATTGGCAGAACCCACCCCCTATCCTCTTCTCTATGAGCCCAGGACAGAGTTCTTCAACAGATGGGCTTCCGACTGCAGCTCTCTGGAAAGCAATGACTTGGTCATAGGATGCTCTTAGTCCGAGCGACGAAAGTACATCAATGATCACGCGAGACCTGATAGATTGGTGGATAAACAAGCCAATGGATAACAGTAGCGGTGATATAAACGACTGCTTCCCAGCTGCTTGCATAATAACATGACATACACACACCAGCATCAGTTTCTTATTTAGCTTAGCGGATTCGCTGCGAGGTTCAGGATATATACATGAAATTAGTTATTTTAGGGTATCTGGTACCTCACGCTCAAGCTTTTCCAAGTCTAAGCTCGACGGCTCTGGATACACATCTGTATTTTGATCTATATCCTTGATACTTTGATTAACCAAGGACCCCACCAGTCTGAGTAGTCGTATATTCTCATCTTGATCATTACGTGTTGATGCTGCATCATATGAATCATGTATGATATATGAGGCTGCATACGTTAGTGTGACAACGTTTGTACGGCCTTCAACCTGAGCTATTGTCACGTCTTTCCCAAAATGATCAACAAGACGGCGTTGGATGTGCTTTATGCTGTACCAGGGGACACCAGTCGCCAAGTAACTGATTAACTGTAAACGAAGATCTTGCAATGTAAACTGTTCCTGTTGCTGTTCTGGCGTTGTTGGCCAAGCACACAGATGTGTGAATGCTGCATCATTTATGTCAACAAAATTCCGTTTATTAGACAATAAAAGAGCTGATGCTTTTACAAGATATGAATTCTTGCATGCACTGTCGATGGTATTTTGTCTCTACCACACAGAGATCACCCGCAAAAAGTATCCTGGCCTTTAAATCGTCTGCTATTTGGTCATGCCTTTTCTCGCAAGTTTACAGCAAGCTTTCTTGGATTATGCTGTGTTTATCTTTTCAGAAAAATCCTATGCTGCTGATGGGAGAATGTCGTTCAGGGTGACGCTGAGCAGCATCAAAATCAAGTTCATTAGTGCAAATTAAGCAATGTGTATGATAATCATATGGGGTACATTCTGATCGCAGTGTAGGCGTGGATGCTCGTAGTCTACAGACTTTTGGGCCTTTGGGGTATTTTTGGATAATGTGTAGTCCTTATAGCATGTATCGTGTACATAGTGTTCATTCGACAAAGATAAGTTGAAACGAATATCATCTCCACGTCTTTCTGACGCGTCAGTCAATGTTGAAAGTCCTCTAGGACCAGCTTTTCTACACCTGCAATCATTATACTCATTACAAACGACACGAATCTCTTCATACCGCGTGTCAGCCATAGTTCATTTCTTTTGAAAATTGATTGAATAAGTATTTAGATTCGATAGATCGAATTATAAATCAAAAGTGCTTTTAACCTTACTTTGATTACCACTTTCTAAATATACACCAGTCTATATATTAGTGTAAAAATAAACGTACTAAGATCAGGAATATTTATGTTAATCATATTTTAGCTTCGGGCAGTAACTAGTTTAAATACGTCTGATTGCCTGACCGTCAACTATTTGAAGAAACATTTTAAATCGCTGCATATAGCGCTATTCTTAGGCATTCGTGTTGCCAGAAAAACAGAGGTTGCTACTATATAGATGTTTAATGCTAAAAATCCATTTTGTTTTATTATACATGAAATTATTTTAAGTAGAGTGTGTGTCAAATACGGCAATACAGCATTGGTTACTGTGAGCACCAATAGTTATCGGTAAGACCAATTTCAGGAGTAGTTAACAGAATACTTACTAAATTATACATGTTTTTTCGTATTTCGCACGTCATGTTATAAGGGTTAAAAAAAACCATGTTTCCCCAAGTGAGAATTTATGAGAATTTTCTGTGTGCACTTAGGACTGTCATATGAAGAATCTGACACCAACATGTGGATGTTAACTAAAATGTCCGGGTGCACCTATTTTCTCGTAAATTTCTACTGGTCTATAATCACTTCTCAGTTTATCGATCCAGTCATTCCAGCCGTAATTTTTCAAAGATTACTCCTATCTGGGAAAGCAAATTGGCATTGATACCACTGCAGAAGTTGGTTTTGGCCGTCGTATTTCATTCACCTATTATCCAACCACTCACCTACGACTACTGGTGACGACATCTTTCTACACCATTTCAATTAGAATACCCACTTGTATACCAGCAAAGCGGCAAGACGATCGAAGTATCGTTGTCTATTCCACTCATTGTATAGAGAATGCACTCATTTCATTTTAAACATTTTACAATTCTACAGGAGAGAATGTATTACACGACTTACTTTGTCGACATCGCCCTCAGCAATGAAAACAGAATTATAATAGACTTGAGCCAGTCTAGAACGTGCCTACCGTTACCTTTATCCAACTGTCTCCGCCTGCTGCTGTTGACCTCATAAGACAAACCGATCAGCTAATGCAGGACACAGAAGTCTGTGACTCATAGTGCAGGCTTCATAGTGTGCCATTTACAGTGTGTGATTCATGTGGTGTGGATGAGTGAATGTGGTGTGGATGGGTGAATGTGGTGTGCATAAGTGAACGTGGGGTGTGGGCTGGCACCCAGTGGAGGTGAACCACTACAGCTAAGCTTCCTTGGAAGAGACGAGCTGCAACTATTAAGCACCTTGTAGGTGCAATGCACGTGCCACAAGACATGTGAGGTGAGAGAGAGAGAGAGAGAGAGAGAGAGAGAGAGAGAGAGAGAGTGGGAGAGGGAGAGGGAGAGAGAGAGCGAGAGAGAGAGCGAGAGAGAGAGCGAGAGAGAGAGCGAGAGAGAGAGCGAGAGAGAGAGCGAGAGAGAGAGCGAGAGAGAGAGCGAGAGAGAGAGAGCGAGAGAGAGAGAGCGAGAGAGAGAGAGAGCGAGAGAGAGAGAGCGAGAGAGAGAGAGCGAGAGAGAGAGAGCGAGAGAGAGAGAGAGCGAGAGAGAGAGCGCGAGAGAGAGAGCGCGAGAGAGAGAGCGCGAGAGAGAGAGCGAGAGAGAGAGAGCGCGAGAGAGAGAGCGCGAGAGAGAGAGCGCGAGAGAGAGAGCGCGAGAGAGAGAGCGCGAGAGAGAGAGCGCGAGAGAGAGAGCGCGAGAGAGAGAGCGCGAGAGAGAGAGCGCGAGAGAGAGAGCGCGAGAGAGAGAGCGCGAGAGAGAGAGCGCGAGAGAGAGAGCGCGAGAGAGAGAGCGAGAGAGAGAGAGCGAGAGAGAGAGAGCGAGAGAGAGAGAGCGAGAGAGAGAGAGCGAGAGAGAGAGAGCGAGAGAGAGAGAGCGAGAGAGAGAGAGAGAGAGAGAGAGCGAGAGAGAGAGAGAACACTAGCCAGTGCATGGAAGTGTGTGTGTAGTGAGTGAATTCTCCTAGGGCATTAATCATATATTTGTCAAATATAGTCTTCTCTTGGTCTACAAATGGACATTTTCTATGGGAAAATTGAAATTTGCTTCAACAAATTCGAGGGTTAAAGGGTGAGATTAAAAGACAGACATACAGTGGGGCAGGCAGGCAGACATACAGACAGGCAGGCAGGCAGGCAGGCAGGCGGACGGGCGGGCGGGCAGGCAGGCAGGCAGGCAGGCAGGCAGGCAGCCAGGCAGCCAGGCAGTATCGACGGCACTACTCACGCCGACGTCGGTGTGAGTCATCAGTTGTATGGTTGTCTCAGATTTTTCCCCATTCATGTTGGATTGAGAAAGCACGTATTGCGCAATTCTAAAAATTGCTGTTACATTAGGCAGCAGCAATCAGTAACTTTCAATCAAGTTCTCACTAAACAAATACCAGTAGCCTAGCTCTTCGCCTACTATGAATAAGTACAATATTCAATACTTTGAAACCAACTGACCAAGACAACCAAAATCCTTTAAGATTCTATTAATATCCAGTTGGGTGTTTGAAACCAATTTGAGTATGCGCTTTTGCTGCCGCTGACTATGTTCATTTTAAATCCATTTCAATGTTTTCAAATACTTACCTTGCGATTGATAACCTCGAAATTCAGACATCAAAGCTTTAAAATAAAATAAATCTTTCATTTGTGTTAATGTGTTTTCCCTAGAAACGGATGGCAGAAAATTGGCATCATTACAACACGATTTCGTCTGAGGCATTTGAGAATTTCGCTGGATAATTTTCGCCAGATGTTGCAGACTTGTCTCAGATTGTGTTGATGTGTGTGACGATATCAATACACCGGACATAAGTCAGGGAATCATATTCACCCATTAACTCAGTCAATCTGGCACTAGTGATAGCTAGTCTTTCAGTAATCAGGGAATATTTTCTTATAGATGCGGCCATTCCATGACTTAGCTTTAATCCATTTTCAGTCCAGCTGGCTTAAAATAAAGCAAGAGAAACGTATTTTTGAAAATTGATCACTGAAGTGACTAGCTCAATAATCGAGCCTGTCACTCCAGTGATCAATTTTTTTTAATAATCGTCTTTTTGTCTGCAATTGAACATTTTCCTTGAGAAAATTGAAGTTGTTTTGTACAAATCTCAGGGGTAAAGGAGTAATCGTGATGAAGACATGACTGTATGTTTTTAATTAAAGCACAGATAGGTTACCATAGGATGTGATAAAAGGGGCTTTGATTGAGTGAACAGGCACCGCGCGTTTAATCTGAGCATCCTAGATTCGTGGCTCAGTGGTGACTTTAGCATACCCATTGCCAACTTGGTCAACCTTGTTTATTCATTGGTGCGTCTCTCTTGCCATGTGCATGAATTTGTGCAAGTTACCTCCAATTTGGTGCTAGAAAACGAGTGCGAATTAAAATAGATCTAGACACCTAACCAACGTTTGAAATACAACGAAACACCCCTCATTGACAATAGGTAGTTAGTAAAATAATTCTGATATGAAATACCTGACCTTTGCTAATGACAAAGATATTTCTATCAAAGATATCAATGACAAAGATATTTCTATAAAAGCCATTTAAAAAAGTTGAGAAAACGTGCATGATCGCATGTATAAATGTATGGGAACACATCTTGATTCATACGGCATCGCTGTGGAGAAAACATGACCTATGACATTTTTAGAAAAGTGTGGGCCCAAATAGCGAATTCATGTATGTATTGTTATAGGAGAAGTCAAAGGAAAATATTGAGCAATTTTATTGCAGATCTGTAGCAATGCATTCTACAGTATAGACAGATTTGATTTAAACATATTTTCTCTCTCTCTCTCTCATCATGCACACATGCACGCCAATACGTACGCACGCACGCACGCACATATTCACGTACACATTCGTAAGCGTGCGAACTACCTAGAAAATTGTAATCAGTGGTTGATATAGATTATCAATTAACTAGTTATACATACGTTACTATTTAATTATGTTTTATTATACCCCATTTTGATGTATTTATTATTGTATTGTATTTGTATGTATGGGAGACACGTGTATAACACTTATGTCTTACGGTGCTCCCATTGAACAAAATAAATTCTGTTTAAAACAAGCATATTTTATTGTAACAATTGCACAATGGGATCGGGCACAAGTTCTTACAACTTAGATTTGCCCTCTCCCTACATAATTATTATAAGCAGCCAATGATTGAGAACACTAAAACGAGGTGCGAGAGAAACAATAAATTAAGAGGTATGTGTGTGGGTGTGTGTGTGTGTGTGTGTGTGTGTGAGTGTGTGAGTGTGTGTGTGTGTGTGTGTGTGTGTGTGTGTGTGTGTGTGTGTGTGTGTGTGTGTGTGTGTGTGTGTGAGAGAGAGAGAGAGAGTGAGAGAGAGAGAGAGAGAGAGAGAGAGAGAGAGAGAGAGAGAGAGAGATGTAGGGGAGCAAAACAATGTAAACAGATTAAAAAAGAATAGGGAAGAAAAGAACAGCTCCTTCAAACACGTTCAGACAGATTCAGTAGCATATGGTCAACATTACCACTTTGATAAGTACAGGGCAGAAATAACAAACTATTTATGATAAAAAGAATATTCTGCTACATATTTGGACACTACTATGATTGGAAGTTGATGCTGATTATTTCCTTCGTGTATTGTTGAATCTGAGTCACTGTAATGGACCTTTCCGGTTTTAGCTACGCCCCGCCCATCTCCAGCTAAGCCCCACCCACACCTCGCTCGTGTTGGGATCGATCACTCTCTGAACACCCTGACTATCAATTTCCCAAAAAACTACACAGGTAAGCTATTGAATGATTTGACACTAATTTGACTGGGTGTTGTTGATACCTAAGGCAGCAACAGCACCCAGTCAAATTAGTTTCAAAATATTCAACAGCATGTTTATTAAATAGCAAAGAAATACAAAGACATACAATTCATACAACGTGTTGGACTCTGAGATTTTATGACGGTCTATGTGGAACCCTTTGTGACGTAATCATTGTGACGACATCACACACGCGTTGAGAAGATTATGACGTCATACGAGGTCAGATGAAGGATGCATTTCTAAGCGTGAACGGGTTAACATAGGCTCGTGAATAGGCCCTAAACACGTCAAACGAGAGTGTATTCATAAGCGTAGGAATTCTAAATTTTTAAGTACAAAGCGCATGTGTGATAAGGCATGCCAACAAACATACAGCTCGAATAATGGAGAAATCCAGTTTTAGCCATGTTCTGCTCATCTTTAGGCAAGCTCCAATCAGACTTCGCCCGTGTTGTGATCGATCAATCTGTGAACTCCCCGAGGATCAATTTCTAGAAAATTATCCAGGTAGGCTGTTTAATATTTGGAGACTAATTTGGCTGAGTGCTGTCGCTGCATATCAACAGCACCCAGTCAAAGTAGTTTCAAATTATTCAACAGAATGTTTATTAAATAGTGAAAACACACAAAGTCATACAATAAAGCTTAGTTCGTCATCGATCAATCAGTTGTGACGTATCTACATTATTAATGACGTAACTGAGTATGACGTAAACCTACACGTCGCTGATTATTAGGTCATATGATTGATGGATAAACCATAATCCTCCATTGCAGATATCATTCCCATTAATACGTTATTGACATTACAATACCGTCTCTGTACACTGATTTGCACTTGCCACAGCAACGAATCAAATAGATTATCTGTCAATCAACCACTAGAGCTCTGTTTCCTGAAATGCGATCCTCAATTCATCCCCACTGGCTGTTTCCAAAGCCGTGACAAGTCGTGACGAGTCGTTCCGGGTTTTGCCATTATCTGAAAAACACCTGGATTTACCACAATGCATATTCAGAGGAAGGCAAGGCAGCACATTTCTTATGTTCATAAATAGACAATATTTTTTTATTGGAAAGGAGTCCGTTTGATCTGGCACTATTTTAAATAAGTCCCTTTCAACGATTCTTTCTTACACTACATATGCGTCTAGTCGTGTCCTGCCTGAACCGAATGCATGGGCGGTATTTTCTGATTGTGTGAAATATTATTTCTGGGTTACAAACAATCAAATCCTGTTTAATCCCGGGCTGGGTATCACCAAAATATAATGGGCAGTGGAAACAAACATAATCGTAATATACGTCGTGTGGGATAAAACAACTGTGATCGGATAAGTTGAGGTGGAGTGAGGGTGGGGTTGGTGTGCGCGTGAGCTAACTGGAGTTTAAGAAATATTTTAAAAGGATTATTGTCAGAGAATGAAATACATTGATCAGAAAAGCAAGTGTTTATGAGAAACGGTCATGTCAATTATGGAAATTCTGTCGAAAGCTTCGAGAAATATGCGTACCATCTGCCACTACAATCTATTTACTGATCAGAGTACATATAAAATCGTGTCTCAATACCAGAAAAAGAAATATTCCCTTGAATTCATAATTTTACCAAACAGAAATTATGATTCAGATCAGATCCAGCCAAATATCTAAGAACCGCGCTGGACACAATGTAGCATGTTTCTATGGTCATTGTCTTGTTAATGCGACTGCTGTGAGTAGAAATGTAAATGCGATGACTTGAAGTGGTAGCGGGATAGTGGAACAGCCTTAATATATCATATTTGCTCTCGTAATTGACCTCAGGACCGGGCTGATGCTGAGCATTCAAACACCTCTGTTAGGCAATGTACGGTTGTCTGTGGGGACGTCTGTGAAAGTATATCTAAATAGACTGTAAACCTATTTGATCCTGCTATTGACATGGCAAATTGTAATAATCGTCTGATTGACTGATCGACTTAACGAACGACCGAACGAACGAATGAACGAACGTACGAACGAACGAACGAACGGACGAACGAACGAATGAACGAATGAACGGACGACCGACCGACCGACCGACCGACCGACCGATCGACCGACCGACCGACCGACCGACCGACCGACCGACCGACCGACCGACCGACCGACCGACCGACCGACCGATCGATCGACGGTCCGACCGACCGACATGTAACGGATAATGTAAAATCGCGTCGCTGTCGCGTCGTGCCGCCGCAATGCACGGCGGGCTTTATTCTAAGTATACACCAACCGATTTTAGTCGGCCAGACAGATAATTTGGCGACCAGTTGGTCATAATCGTGTTATAGAAGCAGTGGGGTCTCCCAAACTGCCTCGGTGCACTGGCTGGGAAACACGTAACGAGGATTACCAGGATTAGGTTCACATTTCTATAATTACAAACATACATTCAATATTGCACTAATCGGACTTGTTAACACCGACTACCAAATCATCTACATGAATGTGAGGTATAATGGCAGGATTAGCGATGGTGGTGTGTTTGATGGTTGTAGTCTGCAACAGACTCCTGGTCGTAGGTCTTCCTAGCGCCCTGCCCAGGAGATGAGCGGGACAAAGGTTATTACGTGTGTGCAGACGATGCATTTGCACTCAAGGAAAACATGATAAAGCCCTCAGCTACAAGGACGTGTTAGTGGAGCGTAGAATCTACAAATATCGGCTTTCCCGTGCCAGAAGCGTGGTTGAAAATGCATTTGGCACCATTGCAAACTGGTTCGGAGTGTTTCACATCAGCATTACCTCAGTGAAGGTTGAGAACATTGTTATCGCCTGCTGCGCACTCCACAACATTCTCCGAACGAAATTTGGTTTGTCAGCACGCGGTGCGACGAAGAAGGCAATATGACTCACCAGGTCAGGCATGTAGCATGGAGGATGGACCCTGTCCTCAGCCAAGCACATCGCCTGCAGGTACGAATGTACTTATAGCGCAAAGACACAAAGAAAGTACCTTGTGAATTACCTGAATTCAGAGGTGGGATCAGTGCCATGGCATAATGCGAGGCTCGATACTGAAGGCAAGAAATACACAAATATCAATTACAATCACAAAATGTGTCCTTTTCATCATTGCAAAAGAAAAATACAAGATGGCCATATAGAAGCCGTTCAAAATGTTAAAGATTTATTATTATATCATGTTCATTGTGTTTAGAATATTAAAGGTGGTGTTTCATGGTTAAGATGAAAAATGTTTAAACCATGTCGTTATGCCTAAATAATTTCACAGAAAATGGGCCCGTTTTTCACATATTTGTTTAACATAATGTATACGAATATACACGTTCTTGTTATTATAAAATCAAGGTGAATCACTATTCTCTCAAAATCATTTCTTCACCAAGCAAGTGGCCCTTTAATTGGAATGACAATAATGAAATAACATCATTTAGTTCACCGCACATAGGCTAATGCATATCACACAGCGTTCTAGCCGTGGATACCGCGTGGCATGAGTACTACAGATGTCACTGTGTGATATGATATATATGCACAAATCACATAGCACTTCCACATTTATCTGCACATTTTGTGAGAGATGCCTACTTTGTCCGTTGTCTCAAGTAGCTTAAATGTGTACTATCATAGAGTAGCGGATGGTGCTTCCATATCTCTACAAGCCCCTTCTCGATCTATGGCGTGCTCCAGTCCGACATATTGCTGTTGATGTTGTTGTTGTTGTTGTTGTTGTTGTTGCTGCTGCTGTTGCTGCTGGTGTCTTCATGTAAATACCGTCTATAGCAGGCGCACACCTGAGACAGAGATACTATTTACACTATTGTGGCAAGCTGTCAACTATGACAGGTGTGTGTCTGGTTCCAGCGCTATGAAGCGCGCCTTGATAGAATAGTCCTATTAACAGACTTCAAGTTTGACCATGGGGGGCACTGATTGAAGTGATGGCATGGCATCTACTATTTACATTGTCAGAGCGTATTTACTACCAGTGGTCCTTGTACACTAGTTAACAGCCCTAAGTCCTATTGAGTTCATTTAGGTCACATATGGCACAGACACCACGAGAGACTGCATCGACTACTTAAAGTCCACCCCACCCCCACCCATCCCCCCACTCCCCTGAAAGGCCAAGACTATCCAGATGTTTACACATATGCACATACCAGCATGCGCGACGGATCCTGGAAGTTAGGTTTAGAATCTACTGAGAAAGTACAGCGACTCTAACCACTGATCCTCATTGCATTGAAGATAGCTCTATGTAGTGTGCACTTTTCACGTCATGAAGTATGTGGTTCCCAGTTTAAACGCTAGGTAAAGGCATTACCGCCGACAACATGGTATGTTGGTGTATGACCTCCCGTTGGCTGACCCCACTGCTGTGTGCGATTCCGCCCGACATCCGCCGACAGCAAACAGTTGAGTCCGGTCTGTGATGATCGCGTGGTGTATACCTAGCATAGACCAACCAGTTGGCGAAACACTCTCCTGTGTGCCAAGCTCCCCGACTACCACCGACAGGAGACTGTTCGGTCGGGTCGGCGATGATCGGTGTGTGTATACCTAAGGCGATTAAACCCCGAAACACATTAGCACGATTGCAAGCGCGAGAGCGAGTGTGAGGGCTATAGAACGTGCATGGAATTTATGTCAAACACGAACAAATATTGAAAGAAAATTCAAAATTAAACACAAATATGTCTATATGCCAAGCTTTCATAAATTCCAAACAAATGAATATATGTACTGCATGTCAGCTCTGCGACACCACGCAGTAACTATCGCCATCACACTTGCTCCCACACTCGCAATCACGTTAATGTGTTTCGGGATTAGGGCCTGCTTTCCACGTATGCGATATGGTGCGAGGAAACGTGCACGTTAAAGTCGAGATGAGTACATTTCCCTGTATGCGATAACGTGAGTGAAAGTCCATTGTGCACGAAAAAATCAAGCGATGACTGATTTTTTTCCTCACGTACGATGAAGCACTGTGCATTATCGTATATATGGAAATGCACTAAATAAACTTCCTCGTATTTTGACTAATATCACTTACTTGGAAAGTGGGCCAAATAGGCCTGTGTCCACGCTAATTTCGCAAACATCGAAATATATATATATATATATATATATATATATATATATATATATATATATATGTGTGTGCGTGCGTGCGTGCCTGCGTGCGTGCGTGCGTGCGTGCGTGCGTGCGTGCGTGCGTGCGTGCGTGCGTGCGTGCGTGCGTGCGTGCGTGCGTGTGCACATGATCATGAACGTGGACATCCCTGCCTTACATGTAATAGATATCGCCACGTTTAAACATCCACACGCCAGCCCACATGAAGATTAGTTTCCATTTCACGCTTTGTAGCATGCGTCATAGCTCCAGGGTCAATGCCTCGTGTAACTGAGTATGCCTTATGTACTGGACTATTATTAGGAAGGCAGGGCATTATAGGGACTGCTTGGTTCATATTCTTTATCAAATTTGGCCCAGATGTCATATCATAATATTTAGATTTCTGATGGGCGCCAAGACTGGCAGGTCAAAAAAAAGTTTAGGGTTGGCAATTGAGGAGTTGCGCATGCGCTGTGTGCTCACCATGATCGGGGTGGGGTATTGGTACCAACGAACAGCCATCTCGAGGTCTTTACCATCCACAGTGTGGGTATTATAGCTAGCATGTCTCAGGGCCACCTATCACTGGATGAGTTCCAGGGATATGTGATGTGCTTGGCCAACCATCCCTCGCGGTATAATCCTGAAGTGAAGCAGGCTCCCATCAAACTTGACCACTCTGACATGTTGACTCACACGATGCAAGTGTCCTACGTGATCCAGGCCTTAGTAGAACTAACTCAACAGGTGTTTTTGCACACAAACTCGCCAGCAGCGAGGTGAGACCACCCCTTGACATGCGCGGTATCAAGGCTAAGGATGAGGCATGGATGGCACTGAAACAAGGTGCATTTGCAAACGGTTGCATCATCATCACCTGTTCATGGTACAATTTGTTGCCAAGATCGGAATCTATCCCCACATCTACACTGAAGTACGAGGTGGAGCTGACGATGTAGGGCACTGAGTTTCTCAGCCCGAGCCAGACTAGAATTCTCGGTCCAGATCAGCCACTGGATGCCATCATCAAACTCATCTAATGGCAATACCCTGGGAGAAGACACGTTGTAGATATTGTCTTGTGGGAGTCATGACCCCGCGGGACGTCTTATATTTATGAGTAAGACCTCAGTGAAATTAGTATTATTTGAAAATACCAGGTGAGCTAGTGAACTGAGTGAAAATGAATAGCAGTTAGGTATATAGTAGGAAGCTGCACTGGATGACTTCAGCCAGTGCTGATGATAGGATACAGTTTCGCGGAAATAGAATAGGTTTCGCAGAAATAGAATAGGAACCAGATTGAAACTGTAGTAGTATATTCATCATAATAAGCTAGAAGTTAGAATAGAGTGAAATAGGAACGGCGGTTCTGAGTTGGTGAAATCTGTCAATAGTTGATGATAAAAGTTGTTGCTGTGGGATCGGCATACACTTTTATAGTATTCAGCAGTCGTTTCGGCCTTTAGTTTAGTAAATAGTAGAGTGATAAGAATAGATACGAATCGATGGGAATCGAGAGAATTATAGGAAACAGACTGACATGTAGTTGTTGACGGTCGGCATTCCGACTCCCTTAAGCAAGTACAACAACACCAGCTGACAATGAGATCATACAGCTCATGTGCTTATTAACGTTTATTTCCTACAGGCTTATCCACGATAGGCAAGGGACAGGACAGAGGCATTGTAGCATCCTGTAGGAATTAATAACATAATCGAAATTTGTATATCAACTATATGTCTGTCAAAGAGAGGTATGCAACAACAACACATTCCGTGATGTTGTTAGTTAGCTGACAGATCGCATCAAATCAGAACCAGCCAACACCGCTTTGACCCTGTTTTAAGTTATCTCCACAGAAGAGAAGCCCAGAGTTTGATTGGACGGGATGACGTCATAATCAATGAGCATCGAGTCAAACTCTGTGGCAGAGAAACAAAAGAAACTAAGTTTCAGAGTGAAATCGAAAGATAGGCGAACAGGGATTGGTCAGAACGACCAACAGGAATAGGTACGAACTTCTAGGAAGAGATAAGCAGATGTTGATTGGGGGACAAGAATGTGTGTGCCAATCAAGCTGTGGTTATGTCTACCTAGAAGGATGAAAGGAACAGGAACTATGTATTACGATAAATATAGATCTATATATCGTAATATGTATAGAAGTTAGTAAAATGTAAATTGTATATAAGAGGCACTTCGTCTCTTAAATCTTTAATCTTTTAACATCGTTGATTCGGGTAGTTACTGCTACTTGTCAGTGATACAAAGCAGTCGTGACGTTGTCGTTTATTCGTATTGATTAGTAAGCCGTACTAAGTTGTCATAGACTTGATAACATATCAGCTATAAGTTGGGAGTAATCAAGTTGCAAAGTAATTAAATCATAGTAAAATATAATCGTGATATAAGTATTAGATATAACTTGTAGTTGTGACAGTATAAGTCACCCTCATTTAATAGTGGTAGTGTACAGTTAGTGTCAGAATAAAATCATCACCTTGTATATATTCAAGGCACGAGTTTGAGTAATTATTCCAGAAGTACAGGGCAACCCTGTACCTTTCCTGAGAGCTTTTGATCCGTCAGATAGGCCCGGTTACCAATACAAATATCTTCATCTCTCGTGGTGAGGAGGCGAGCCGTAACCAGAACAGTGGCGTCATCAGAAGATAGATTGTCGCAGCAATCACAACATCATAGTCTTCTGAAGGCGTGACAGTTTAGGACAGTAGTTATAGGAAGTTTTCAAAGTGTAAGATCGAAAATCTTCAGTGGCGAGCCTGCCAGGATCGGAATAATAATAAAAACACAAACTGTAAGTACATAAGACGTATGGCCCAGGCGCAAGTGGGACGACCCACTAAGGTAGTGTTAGACAGCGTTGCAGATAAAGTACAAGTATTTATAAAAGCGGTAAGGCAGTCAGAGCACACGAGGGTAACTGAGCATAGAGAGTACCGAGACAGTTCAATAGTAAAAGTTACCACCGACATAACCTGCACAGAGCAACCCCGACTCCAGAGAATAATTGTCTGTTTTTACTATCAGTAGTAAAGATGGCCCGTAAACCTGACCCTGTATTACCATGCCTCACTGACCCTCAACCCGGACCAGAATTGCAACCCGAAACAGTGGCCGCCATGTGGTTGATGGGTACAGCCATGGCGGGGGCTATCGTAGAGAGTAGCGGGAGAAGAGAGACAGCCCGGGTGTACCGAGAGGACATACGGGAAATGGTGCAGAGGATACAGCCTTGCGACGGACTGATTCCGGAGCAAGTCAGGGTCTTTGTAGATGAGGCAAAGAGAGTATGGGTGGCGAATGAGGGAAGACTTGAGGGAATCCCGGTATACATAATAACTAGAGCTGCCCGGGGGCAATTGGCGCGTGCAGTGGATGGATTTCTCGTGGGAAAAGGTGCGAGAAGATGTCGCCTTTGCAGAGATAGAAGAGTATATCACCACCAACTTCATTTCTTCCAACGAAGATGAGCGAGTGAAATATGCCCTGGAAGGGGTGCATCAGCGAAGAAACGAAACGCTTATAACTTTTAATCGCCGTTACAAGGAGTTGGCGCTCAGAGCCTACCCGGAAGAGAACAATGACAATAAAAGAACTGTGCTGGCCATATACTTAAAGGCCCTGAGTGACCGCAGCCTGAGTAAGAGAATTGTGCGGAAACATACCACGACATTGGCCCGTGCCATGGAAATATCTGAGGAAGAGGAGGTATGTAATGATCTCCTCCGAGCAATGAAGATAGATGGGCGATACGAGGAGCCGATGGAGGTAGGCGTATTGGATGCAGCGGAGGAATGCTGGGTGTGGGCGGTGATAAATTCACTAAAACGTCAGACGGCTCAGCAGAGCAAGATGATAGAAAAGCTCTGTGGTATCATCGGCACCCTGAAGAATGAACGAACGAGTGAGGAGAGACCCCGTCAAACAGTGGTCAGAAGAAAGCAAGAGAAGCCAGCAAGGCAGACCCAGTCGCAGCGACCACCGCAACCAAGCAAGCCGGGCAGGGCTCAGCACATCACTTGTTTTAATTGTGGATGGGTGGGGCACTATAAGAGTGACTGCCCGCAGGCTGTTCAACCCTCACGAAATCCAGTACAAGGGAGGGCCCCGCCGAAGCAACAGCAACGGGGACAGAGACCACCCATAGTGTGCTTCATGTGTGGAATAGAAGGGCACATGGCTCGAGAGTGCCATATCGTGATTAAAGACAGAGAAGAAAGACCCAAAACCATAAAGTGTTTTAGGTGCGGTGAAAACGGTCACATCGTTCCCGATTGTCCATTAGCAGTAAATCGGGCAACCAGACAGGCAAATCCAGAACGTCGTCGAGTGCTAAAAAGGCCGAGGGAAGAGGTCCGGGATGACGCCATGGACGTTGACGCGTTGGAACTGAACTATAACCCGTCAGAACGGAATATAACACCCCGTTCGTGTTCGCGAAACGTGCGCAGAGACATAGCCAATAGTTTAAGGGCGCACGACGAGTATGAAGACCAGGACGGTTTCGTTTTAACGGGGGAGGGCACGGATGTGTATGGCCGGTATCATCACGATATTGGGGGAGACTCATCCGGCCGACGGAGTTCGTACGCAGAGGTAGTGGATGGACGAAGGAGTCCAGGAAACTGCGACGGAGGAAACCGTTGGTGAGAACACCGACCGAACGGTTTCTGATCCGTCTGTGATTAGAAAGAGACGGTCCGAAGGATCAAGGTGAGTACCTGCATGCCCTAGTAGATACTGTTGCTAGCACGTCCTTGATCCGAAAGGATATTTGGCGTAGCATGTTAAATGCTAGGCCATTGAAAAGAGCCAAGACGCTCTTAGCTGTAAATGGTTCCCCGATAGAACTTTTGGGGGAGACTCAAGTCAAATTCAAGAATGCCCGGCCTATTCCGAGTACGGTTGTAGCCAGCATGCGGCATGAATGTTTGATTGGAGCGGATGCTTTGCACTTGGGAAATGCAAAGATTGACTATCGGACCAAAGTTGTAGTATGGTTTGGTCAGGTATATCCCTTTAGATATCCCTATAGGGAACAAACGCGATATGTATACGCGAGTTGTAAAGAAACGACCGGATATAAAGATATCGACAAAGTTCTAGATGACTTTGCGGATATCTTTGATACGGCTCGTCCAAACACTTTAGGATTGGTCCCCAAAGTAAAGTGTACGGTGCCAACAGGAGATTCGTATCCTATAAGGCAGAAGGCCTACCGTCTACCGCTGGCTAAGCAGTATGTGGTCAAAAACCAGGTAAAAGAGATGCTAGCAGCGGGCGTCATAAGACCGTCGTCATCACCCTGGGCGTCACCCATTACTTTGGTCCCTAAGAAGGACGGTGACACCCGGTTTTGTATTGACTATAGGAAATTGAATTCGGTATACCATAAGGACAGTTACCCGCTACCGAATATCTCTGACATTTTTGACTCGATGCGAGGCGCAACAATCTTTTCTACTATGGACTTGAAGTCTGGATATTGGCAGATACCAATGGCCAGCCAAGACATAGAGAAGACGGCGTTCGTCTGTAGCGAAGGTTTGTACGAATGGATTCGTATGCCGTTCGGTTTTTGCAACTCAGGTGCCGTATTTCAAAGGGCAATGAATGACATTTTCCGGGAATTTGTAGGAAAATGGGTGCATGTGTTCGTAGACGATATAGTCGTATATTCACGAAATCCAACGGAACATGCACAACACTTGCGTAAGGTCATGCGCAAGATTCGAGAATATAATTTGCAAGTGAAAAAGAAGAAATGTGATTTCGCCAGTAAGTCAGTGGACTTGTTAGGCTATCGCATTTCAGCACAAGGGGTAGCTCCTCAGGATCAGAAGGTCAAGGTCATTAGAGAAATGTCTCCACCCCGAGATGTGGGTGAAGTGAGAAGTTTTCTCGGAGCTACAGGTTATTACCGATCTTGTATACAAGGCTACGCCGAAATTGCAAAGCCTTTGATAGAATTGACCAAGAAGTATAAGCGTTTTGAGTGGGGTAAGGAAGAACAGCAAGCGTTCAAGAAATTTCAGAACTTGTTGTGTAGTGAGACGGTTCTCACCTATCCCAATTTGAATGCCCCCTATAAGTTGTATACTGATGCTTCTAGCTATGCGATTGGTGCAATTCTAGTGCAAGTAGATGATAAAGGTGTAGAGCGGGTGATTCAGTATGTGAGCTCTACCCTTAAAGATAGTCAGCTTAATTGGCCCGTAATAGAGAAGGAAGTTTACGCTGTGATTTACGCGTTGAAGAAGCTCCGACCATATTTATTTGGCGCACAGTTTACGGTGTACACTGACCACAAACCCCTAAAGAGTTTGTTTGTTGGGGAAGTGAAGAACACCAAAGTGCAGCGCTGGGCCATGCTGATCGCAGAGTACGGATGTAAGATTGAGTACATCCAAGGCTCAAAGAATATTCGAGCGGACATGTTGTCCAGGTTACGTCGACCGGTAGAGGTCGCCACGTTTGACACGGGCGATTTTGTCATACCTGATGTGGACGAGGGGGCGTTACCGCACGTCCCTCTCGAGGTATTTGGTGTCGACTACAATGAATTATGTACCGAGCAGACCAAGGAATACCCGGAGTTGTTTAAGAACACCCCGGAGGAGTACATGGTCAAAAACGGTATATTGTATTCGTTAATTACACCTTCAGCGTTAGACGCTGAGTACCCCCGAATTGTCTTACCTACCCTGTTCCATGAGAAAGTGCTCCGGATAGCTCATGAACGAGCTGGTCACCAAGGTCTGAAAAAGACTATAGGTATGGTAAGAGATTCGTTTGTATGGACGTCTTTGAGGAAAGACGTGGTGAATATGTTGGAAAAGTGTACAACGTGTCAGGTCAACCGACCCATCACCACTCGACCTAGGTATAGTGAAATGCGCATGGCTGATTATCCAAGTCAGATAATAGGCATGGATTTGATTGGTCCACTACTAGAGTCGAGCAAAGGTAATATGTATATTATGACGATAATCGATCACTGTTCTGCATGGGCAGAGGCATATCCGATTAATGCCAAGACTTCTCAGAATGTTGAAGACAAGTTTTTCAACGAGTACGTCGCTCGTCATGGTGTCCCTGAGATAGTGATTACTGATCAGGGTAAAGAGTTTTGTTCAAATAGTCTGGAAGAACGATTTAAGGAACACGGTATCGATCATAGAAGATCAAGTCCATACCATCCGCAAACGAATGGACGTACCGAGAGGTTCAATCGTACGCTCAAGGAGCTAATCCAGAAAGGTGTGAATAATGAATCTCGTGCATGGGAGGACGAATTGGGCGCGGCTTTAACAGCATACCGCAGCTCCCGTCACTCCACAACCGGATATACGCCATTTTATCTGACGTATGGTCGTCGTGCAAGACTTCCGTTAACCATCCCACTGGATGCCACGCAGGATCTTGGCGAAAGACTTACATGTCTTAATAATGCCTTGCTGCGCGCTCGTGGAGAAACGGCTAAGTCTCGAGAAGTTCACCGCGAACAAATTAACAAGCGTGCAAACGCTGGTGAATTTAAGGTGGGCGATTCAGTGGTTGTGAAGGCGGAGGTGAGGATGAAATTGACCTCTCGCAGTGACCCTGAGTACGAGATCTTTAAGATCAATGGTCCCGTGGCTCATGTCCGACATCAGAGATCTGGGAAAGTACGCGTACTTAATATATCGAAGCTACGTGTAGTGGACTCAGAGATGTGTTGGGACAAGGTCCGACCATGCCCTATTCGTAACCCTGCTAAAGGTACGAAAGCCAGCCATCACCCTCGAGTGATGGTACCCGAGTCCAAACCTTTGCCGGTAAACGACTCCAGTGCGACATCGAGTAAAAGGGCTCGTAGGAAGCGACCAGCTTCTGATGAGGAGCCAAAGATGCGCAAGGTGGGTAGGGAGGTTGATGTAAACATAGATCAACCTGGGATGAGTAACGATCGAAACTATGGGTCACCGAGGGAAACCCCGGAGACTCGTCGTACCATTATGATGGACACCTCGGAGGAGATACCCGAGCCTACCAATGAGCCAATGGAAACGCTTCCATCTCATCCCTACTTTCTGCGCAAGTGCAGTCTCGCTCCTGATGTCTACTCAGACCCTAAGAGACTCAGGATTGGCGCGTTTGGCCGTGCTCGATATGATGATTTCATCGGTCGTATCAAAGCGGTTATAAGCCGACGCAGCTAGAGGTAAAGTCACTCTCTGCCTACACGCAGTACTAGTAACCCGCGCCAGATAATCATCATGTATACCTTCCGAATCGGTGTGGTCATGGTTTTGTGTATAATGTGGGTGGGAGTTGAGGGACGAGCGGGTACGATTCTGAGTAAGTTTATTGAGGTTGATGGACCTGCAACTGTTACCCGGATGTTGCACATAACGTCGGCTGGGTTATCACTGATCAAAATGCAGTTATGGTTATATTACCCTTGGGTAATGGTTATGTCTTGCGAGAAGTGGGTGCCTATTAATGGGAGGTTCTCGGAGGAATATCACAATTGGGCTGGAGGTGACTGGCATTACGGACCGGATATGAGTCTTTGACTTGGTCAGGGTGTGTGGGCCTCCTAACCTCCGAGGGAATCACTAGTAAAGTTTTGCCAACAAGAAAATGGGCGTCGTGTTGCAAACGTTCGGGGAAACTATTGAAATACACTGCGGAGGACGACCGACTGACAGATGTGTAGTTGAGAATGGTGTGTTTGCGTTGATGTCTGGTGAGTGCGATTATAGTGGTAAGGGTTGGCATTTTGAGCCAGTTTTGTCTTATAGTCGGACATACACTCGAATCAGTCTGGCCATTGATACACCAAGATTGGATGTGGCCGGCAGTTAAGTGTGCAAAAGTGGGACCATTTGCATAAGTCTAAGTACGTGCCGCTAGCACCATTATCTGCGATCGACCCAGTGATGGTCGATGGCATGGGGGTACGTTCGTTTGTTTCGTATTCGACGGGCTCCTTCGTTGTGATAATTGTGATTGTGATTATGTTATATAAATGTGGATTACTTTCTCGTCTGTGGATTTGGATTAGTTGCAAGCCACATGCGGCCCATAGAAGTGCGCCACGGATCATTCCACCTCAGAGGCCTCGGAAACCTGCAGCCCTACCGGAGCCGCTGAGGATGTCAGCCGGGTCGTCGCCTAACATTGAGACCAGGACTGTGATCGACCCGACGGCTGATGAATGGGTGAACGTGGAGTTGGATGCCAGTCCTAACATCAGCATACAGTACGAGGACTTGGGATAATATTGGTATTGTAGCACAGACTTTATAATGCCATGTAATGATTGTTTATCGTATTGTGGATGTCACTATGACCTTATTTGAGATGTAATGGTGTTTGCATTGTGGATTAGGGTTTGTTTTTGTATATCTGATTTAATGTTATTTCAAATTGTTTAGCTTTTGGTTAGTAATCGCATTGTATTTTATTTTTTCTTCTACTCATGAAGGATCATAGTGTTATTGATTCAGTATCAGAGAGCCCTGGTATGGTGCGGTTTGGTTGTTGATGTTGCACAACGAGTTAATTATCAATCCCTTAAAGGCCTTAAGAGATGGTTAATTAACTTCGGTTGAGGGGCATGTGTAGATATTGGATTGTCTTGTGGGAGTCATGACCCCGCGGGACGTCTTATATTTATGAGTAAGACCTCAGTGAAATTAGTATTATTTGAAAATACCAGGTGAGCTAGTGAACTGAGTGAAAATGAATAGCAGTTAGGTATATAGTAGGAAGCTGCACTGGATGACTTCAGCCAGTGCTGATGATAGGATACAGTTTCGCGGAAATAGAATAGGTTTCGCAGAAATAGAATAGGAACCAGATTGAAACTGTAGTAGTATATTCATCATAATAAGCTAAAAGTTAGAATACAGTGAAATAGGAACGGCGGCTCTGAGTTGGTGAAATCTGTCAATAGTTGATGATAAAAGTTGTTGCTGTGGGATCGGCATACACTTTTATAGTATTCAGCAGTCGTTTCGGCCTTTAGTTTAGTAAATAGTAGAGTGATAAGAATAGATACGAATCGATGGGAATCGAGAGAATTATAGGAAACAGACTGACATGTGGTTGTTGACGGTCGGCATTCCGACTCCCTTAAGCAAGTACAACAACACCAGCTGGCAATGAGATCATACAGCTCATGTGCTTATTAACGTTTATTTCCTACAGGCTTATCCACGATAGGCAAGGGACAGGACAGAGGCATTGTAGCGTCCTGTAGGAATTAATAACATAATCGAAATTTGTATATCAACTATATGTCTGTCAAAGAGAGGCATGCAACAACAACACATTCCGTGATGTTGTTAGTTAGCTGACAGATCGCATCAAATCAGAACCAGCCAACACCGCTTTGACCCTGTTTTAAGTTATCTCCACAGAAGAGAAGCCCAGAGTTTGATTGGACGGGATGACGTCATAATCAATGAGCATCGAGTCAAACTCTGTGGCAGAGAAACAAAAGAAACTAAGTTTCAGAGTGAAATCGAGAGATAGGCGAACAGGGATTGGTCAGAACGACCAACAGGAATAGGTACGAACTTCTAGGAAGAGATAAGCAGATGTTGATTGGGGGACAAGAATGTGTTGGCCAATCAAGCTGTGGTTATGTCTACCTAGAAGGATGAAAGGAACAGGAACTATGTATTACGATAAATATAGATCTATATATCGTAATATGTATAGAAGTTAGTAAAATGTAAATTGTATATAAGAGGCACTTCGTCTCTTAAATTTTTAATCTTTTAACATCGTTGATTCGGGTAGTTACTGCTACTTGTCAGTGATACAAAGCAGTCGTGACGTTGTCATTTATTCGTATTGATTAGTAAGCCGTACTAAGTTGTCGTAGACTTGATAACATATCAGCTATAAGTTGGGAGTAATCAAGTTGCAAAGTAATTAAATCATAGTAAAATATAATCGTGATATAAGTATTAGATATAACTTGTAGTTGTGACAGTATAAGTCACCATCATTTAATAGTGGTAGTGTACAGTTAGTGTCAGCATAAAATCATCACCTTGTATATATTCAAGGCACGAGTTTGAGTAATTATTCCAGAAGTACAGGGCAACCCTGTACCTTTCCTGAGAGCTTTTGATCCGTCAGATAGGCCCGGTTACCAATACAAATATCTTCATCTCTCGTGGTGAGGAGGCGAGCCGTAACCAGAACAGTGGCGTCATCAGAAGATAGATTGTCGCAGCAATCACAACATCATAGTCTTCTGAAGGCGTGACAGTTTAGGACAGTAGTTATAGGAAGTTTTCAAAGTGTAAGATCGAAAATCTTCAACGTGGTTGCCATGATGTGCGTTCTGCACATCGAAGACAAGACGCATCTTATGATATGCATGCAGCTTCACAACTCGGGATATCCGGCCATTCACAGTCTGAACTCAATGAGCATCAGATCACGTGAACGAGATACGTCCATCAAGTCTCCCTCATGACGCCGTACCTGCTCAAGCAGACAGCGAGAAGTAATGGGTCTACATGAGTCATTCAATATCTGGAATCGACGTACCCATATTGTACACCAGTTAAAGTTTCTGGTCAACTATTACTATGGCTTGGTTTTGTGGTCACTGTGGGAGGTGTGTTCGTGCGTGCGTGCGTGCGTGCGTGCGTGCCTGCTTGCCTGCCTGTCTGCATGCATGCTTGTGTGCATGCGTGCGCACGCGTGCATGTGTGCATGTTTAGCGTGCGTGCTGGATTTACGCACTGGATCACATAAACAAGCATAAAAGCTGAATTGAGTAGGTCCGTGATCGGTTTTGAGATAATGTCACTTGCATATTTGAATAGTTCTTTGCTCATGCCATCAGGTCCAGATGCACGTCCATTTTTCAGGGCTTTAAGTGCCGTCTCAACTTCTGCTGTTTTAATTGGTGTTAGTAATGGCCTGGGGTCTCCTGAGAACTGGTGCAAGGGCTCATCATCGTTGTCAGTGAACTGTTCCTTGAACCATTCTCGGATCGCCTAGTTTTTTCACTGGTCAGTTCCGATAAAGGGTCCTTCAGAGTTGTGTGCAGTGAGTGGTGGTGTGTAATCAGTAACTCTCATGGCTCAGGCTGCCCAAAACATGTTGTGACAGTCATCAATGGCAGTGATTTAATCTGCTAGGGAATCTACCTGTTGAATAGCATGATCGCTTAAGCATTCGCTAAAATGGCGCAGAATAAAATAGCGCTCTTGGCATAGTTTGGTGCGGTTTTCACTTTGGCCACTTTGATGGATGCGCAGCCGTAATGCTTTCTGCTCTCTCAGTATACATAGTTTGGTTGTTTATAAGAACACCTATGGTGCTGGTAGCAGTTGATTCCATAGATTTCAGTATTTTTGTTAGGGCATCGTTTGGCTTGGAGCTTGGCTCGATGTTAGCTATCTGCTCCCGAAGGGCTGATGAGCTTGGGTAGGTTGTAGGTGACACTACCCTCTTGCCTGGTATGGTGTTTATATATTAGGTAGAGATCGTACATCTGAAGGCGTGTAATGACTAGCTTATGGTCAGAATTGAGGTTTGTGCCTCCATACGAACGAGTGTTCCGGAGTAAGGGTTGTGCTTCTGTCTTGCATCGTATGAAGTCTATTTGGTTGAAGACAGCTGTTGTAGCCTTAGAATCTTTTGGGGCTTTGTGATCAGTAATGTGTCCTGTCCATGTTGTCCGGTGACGGCATAGATGTTTGAAAGCCGTATTTGTGACAAATAGGCTATTGGAACTAAGGAATGCCACCAGTGCATCTCCATTGCTGTTGCGTGGGCCCTCTCCATAGGATCCCATGCATAAGCCAAGTCTTGAACATTTGTCCGCAATTCCGAGTTTACCCAGCTTGGAGTTGAAATCCCCACCCAAATACAGTTGCCATCTATCTAAGTGTAATGGCGGAGCTCAGTTTTGCATAGAAGGAATCTAATATTTCTTTTATTCTCTTTGACATTTTCGGTAGTTGGGTCATATGCGTTGACTATGCGACACTTAGTGGTGGTGTGTTTTCGCGTATAGCCAGGTCGATGAATGCAACGTGATCACTGACGTATCCAAAACTAATGACATGATCCAAGACCCTTGGTCCGATTATGAAGCCTCAGCCCCGATGTGTGGCCTAATTTTGCTCCATGAGCACTAGCTTATGGCCTGTTGCTGCTCTGAGTGCTTAGCTAATTTAGACTCTTGAATGCATGCAATATCGATGTTATAGTGTTAACAGTCTGCACCTAATGTTTGCTTCTTTGATGTTGCACTCAGACCACGTATATTCCACGTAGCTATGGTAAGCTCCTGGGAAGATTGCATCGTCCGAGCATGTCGAGTACAGTTTCTTGTTTGAAGAAGGGTAGACATATCAGAATTGCCTCTGTACCCGGATGTCAGCCCACAATCCTTGATGACTTAGTTCCCCAACAAAGTTGGTACTTACGGAGGAGACCGGCGTGAAGATGTCATTTTTCTTCTCCACGGTTGCAGCACCTTCCCATCGACGCTGTAGGCCAAGGGACCTTTATCGCACTACCCAAGTCCAAGAAGCCACCTTGGCCCCAAGCCAATCTGTGGCCCATTGTGCTCCTCAACAGCATATGGAAAATCCTATCCAATGTTACTCTATGCTGCATCGACAAGATCGATTACCTCACCAGATCATGTCAAAGTGGCTTCAAACGTGGACACACCTGCTCAGACATTGTATGGGCTCAACGCATGCTTTTCTCAGCAGTCATGTCCGAACACTGGGACTTCCACAAAATGGGCATTGACATGCCACGAGCTTTCGACACGATTAAACACTCAAAGATCCTAGATGTACTATGCCAGGCCAGTTGCGATGAAGATGAGCTACGACTAGTTAGACCACTACCTGCAGACACCAAGCAGAGAGTACGAGTCAAGTCAGTCAAGTCTGTAGAGTTTGAGACATGAATCGGCTTCCCACAGGGAGATTGTCTATCTCCGGTGCTTTTCACCTGCTACCTTGCTGCCGCATTGAAATCTGTGTGGGAAGGTTACACATGACCAAACCCCTCAGTGTCAATACTGGGCATGCTGCTAGAGATAGAATATACCGCCGATGTGGACTTCATAGACGAGGAAATGAAACCACTTAACGAACTTCTCCAAATAGCTGCAAGCAATCTAAAAATTGAGAATCTCTTTATGTATGAATCCAAAACAGAGTTCACCCACATAAACCTATCGACAAAGCAGGAAACTATAGAAAATGACAGCTCACTTGGTGGCAGCGAACCATGGAGGAAAAATAAAATCCTGGGCTCACTGCTTTGCAGTACTGCTGACATTTCTGCACGCTGCGTCATGGGGAACTTAGCTTTCCAGCCCTTATGGAAGCTATAGATTTGTAGATCAAAGATGCCCTTAATAAAGAGGCTATGGTTGTACAATATGTATAACTGTAACACCTCGGCAGCCCCAAAGACAAACTCGATGCCTGTCACCGCAAACACCTATGCACCATCATTGGACACCAATGGCTAGACAGCATAATTTCCAACGATGCACTATACAAGATGTGTAATATGCCGCCACTGTCTGTAAAGGTTGCCCAGCAAAGACGCTCCATGTTTGGCCATGCGCTAAGGATGCCAGAAGAGACACCAGCACAGAGAGCCTTGGAATTCACCATACTCGGAGCCAGCAAATACAAAGCCAGGATAGGATGTTATTGCATATATCTGCTAGGCATAGTATGAGGTGACCTCAAGAAAGTTGGACTCGTTATACTCAAGTCAAGAATGGACCTGAGGAAGCTAAGGATTTTGGCTGAGGACAAGACACAATGGGCAAAAGCGAAAAAGGACTGATTGCAGCTGTATGATCTTTCTACTACTACAGCCGCAGAATACAGTAATCATCACCATCATCATCATCATCATCATCATCATCATCATCATCATCACACGAACTACGCGCGTTGACTGCCAGCACATTTATGTGACATGTTACAGCTAGCTGGGAGACATCCTGATGTGCATGTTGAACTCATGGATGGCAATCTTGTCATGCAGAAATCATTTTAAAAGTTCAACCTCATGGCCAAGCTCATGATCAGTCCAATAAAGGCCTCTACACGCAAGGAGTAGTTGCTGGACTCTATGGAAACCACGGGACCCTTACCTGGTCCATTTTTGCTGGACCTGAATGCGCGTAAATAGTTAGGTTCGAGGCCATCCACGACCAGCCATCATCGTCCACTGCTCATCACGGGGAAGGGCACTTGCAAGTTAGGTTTTAAAGCGATATACTATCGTTCATTTGTGTGGTAGCGCAGCTGGGCAAACATTTCCATGCTGCAAGTCAGGAGGAGCGTGTAGCACTCGATACACAGATAGTCATTGAACAGGCCGTTGCTCCCTCCCTTTCTCAAAGCAGTGAAGCTGACCAAGCCATTCGTGCAACATACATCATGGAACCGCTGGAAATTGCTTCTGATACAATTACATGGAATAACTTGCTAAATTTGGCCAACCAACCTGACTCCAGCAAAAATAAAGGAAAGGCAATGGCATACAGAGACAGAACGTGACCTTAGTCATGCAGTTTCTTCTCACTCCAGTCGCGTCCTGGTGCATGCCTCCTTTTGGTTGAGATATTTAGAGAGCGACACTGAGCGGATCTGGGGTTGCTGCGATCTCGGACGAAGTTTGACATTGTTTAACGCCTCAGTGCACTCACTGATGGCGCAGTTGCTGCCAAACAAACCATGGTTGTCCTATTGGAAGTTCCAGAAGTGATCCACACGGTGCACCCATAAAAGCAAAGTCATTCAGGGAGCATGTGCTACTCCACATCGTACCATTTCTGGAGGCCCATATGAAGAGTTGTACCCAATGTCTCGACGATGTATGGGATAATTACCCCGAGGAAAAGAGCCTATAAGTTATCGTACAACAACGTGGGAATAGCCCACGGACAGGAGTCGGCGATGGCAGCACTGCAATCCGAAAGTGTGAATGGAACAGCGGCTTCCTAAAGGTGAGGACAACAAAAAGAGCTGTTCTCATTCATCAGTGCACAGCTCTTCAAGGCTGGCATGGGTGAAAATACCCTCATGAGTACGTGCTTCGAGACCATGCTCTCCATCAGGCAGTGTGACCTCACAACACTTCAGCCATGCCACTATTATGAGGTAGACACCAGATTCCTTGTGCATCTGGGACATGTCGCAGAGCAAATGCATACAACAGCCTATGTTCGCATGGAGGACAACGATGTCGTGGTTTTGGCAATCTGGTTTTTAGAGACTCTCAGAATATTGGCGCTCTGGGTGGACTTCTGTAGCGGAACCAGCATTTACCATCTACACTGATCTCAGTCCGCCAACGTCCTTGGCACTTCTTGTTTTCTGCTGGCATGACACAGTTTTATTGGATGTGGCAGGAGGATCGCATTGGCAGCCGGGACAAGCATACTAGACCTGAGCAACACAATAGTGACTCTAACTCATGATCCTAACATCTTCACTGGAAAACACGCCACGAACCCAAGCCACACTGATCCGGCATTTAAAGCGAGCCCGACTACAGGCAACTTTCTGCTGGAGTCAGGCTATCTCAGTCCAGCATGAAATCCCTGACTTCGGGGAATGGGGCGGGAACAAATATGGCAGCAGTACATGGCGACCACTATTTACTACATTCAGCAATGTGTTCGTGATATGTGCCATTCTATTGCACTGATATTTTACCTTTGACACCAAAATGGGGTGAACATGATCTCAAATCATCATGATAAGATCAGAATCGGATTCTCCGATGCCACAAACTCGAAAAAGGTGGATTTATTTGTGATTCTAGCCATTTATTTTTTTACCTCTGATTGACTTCTGGATCGGGCGACGTCTGTCCTGACCCTGACATGTAATATTGTATTGAATCGCCAAATAAGGCCAGCTTGTGGTTAGTCAACCACGGTAACCGATAAAATGAGGTACTGTTTGTTTATATAACTGACCAAAACAGTAAAAATAACGAATTTGACAACCAAATGACCATTATGTTGAGGTTGATAGGTGATTGTATTATTTCATTATTCTACCCATTTCGGGGTTTTTAAAACTATGATTGACATCTACCACCCCCCGCCCCCACCCCAGGTGGTGGTCATATTGGATTTAGCCAATATGGCTGTCGTGGGGGACGCCCGTCTTGGCGCCCACCAGAAATCGAAATACTATGCCATGGAGGAAATCTGGGTCAAATTTGCTGCTTTTGAAAAACCTGAAACAAAAGTCCCCCTACCCATTCTCCAACACCCCACACACCCCTACCCCCACCCCACCCACCCCACCCTCACCCACCCCTAACTATTATGACTTGCAAACTTGATAACATTCACTCGCACGCCAAAATAATCAATCACGGGTCGTTATTGCTTACATGGAAATGCACTCATAAGCGCGCGTGAAGGTTCGTTTTCATTGCATGTTTTATAGCGTGCCAGGGGGCAATGTATCATGTACCTGATTATGACTTGTGTACTGGGATTATAAGTTGGGAACTTGGTAACAGTCGTTCGCTAGCAAAAGAATCGGTTATCGATTGATCTATTCCCACTCGCACAATCGCTTAGTCTCACATCAATTATGTATTGACATCAGAATACAGTTTCTTTAAACTAGTTGTCAAACTAAAAATTGAAATAAATCAGGTATCGATCAATCAGCAGGTATCCATTCGCTGAATGTGATGCTCAGTTCGACCCCGCCATATAAGTTCCAAAGACGAGACGGGCCGTTGCGGGCTTTGGAATGATCTGAAATACATCCATACGAATCACATGCATGTGCGGAGGAAGGCAAGTCGTCAAATGTCTTCTCTTAATTTCATTGACATGGGTGTTTATTCGGGAGAAATTCCTTTGTCCTTGCATCAATTCAAATGTATCTGAAGCGAACGGGTGCATCTGATTTAGCGAGACACTCTGAGAGAGAGAGAGAGAGAGAGAGAGAGAGAGAGCCAGCGAGCTCGAGAGAGACAGAGACAGAGACAGAGACATAGACAGGGGAAGGGAGAGAGAGAGGAGAGATAGATAGAGGCATGTAGACAGGGAGAAGTGAGTCAAGGGGATGGAGGGAGGTGTAGGGAGGGAGGGGGCAGGATGGATCGGGATAGGGGAGAGCGAGTGATGGACGGAGAGAGCGAGAGAGAGAGAGGGAGAGTGAGACAGAGACAGGGTGAGGGAGAGAAAGAGAGAGAGAGAGAGAGAGAGAGAGAGAGAGAGAGAGAGAGAGGGAGAGTGAGAGAGTGAGAGGAGAGATAGATAGAGGGATGTATGCAGGGGGGAGTGAGTCAGAGGAGATGAATGGAGGTGTAGGGAGGGAGGGGACAGGATGATCTGGAGTGGGGAGGGCGAGTGATGGATGGGGAGAGAGAGAGAAAGAGAGAGAGAGAGAGAAAGAGAGAGGGAGAAAGGAGAGAGGGGGAGAGAGAGGGAGGGAGGGATGGAGGGAGGGAGAGATAGAGAGGGAGGGGGGAGAGAGAGAGAGAGAGAGGGGGGGGATTATTTTTCATCTCAGCCAATAGTGACATCAGGTTTAGTAGATGACCTAGGGGCAACGGAATACTTTAACAGTAGAGACAGGTGAAGCCGGAATACAAGTCACGTGGCAGGAGCATTGCCATTGTGTAGGCTAGTTGGGATGTGGATTCACAACAAAAGATCGCGCAGGGCAAACGGAATTTGTTTTTGCAGAAATTGTTAGTTCTTCGTATCATGATCACAAATGGGCACACATATAGACAATCAGAATTGAGACTGGCAGACAGATAGCCAGCCAGCCTTAGCAAGGCGTGGTTACTAACACACAGGTAAAATCGATCAATAAGCGTGTTCAGTCTGACGTCGAACATTCGCGTACTGGGCTATTATTACGTGATAATGGAACTTTCCAATGTATCCATCAATCTCATGACGTCATAAACAACTACTTGACGTGTAGGATGACGTCATAATTAATGGCGCCATGACTGACGAAGATAAATTTGTCACGAACGCTCAATTGTTGTCGGAGCGCCAGTGTACGAATTGCATGCTTTTACTATAGCTGTTGAATATTTCGAAATATTTAAACAGCTTACCTGTATAGTTCTACTGAAATGTATAGTCATGATGTTCAGGGATCAATCGATCCCAGCACGGGTGACCAGTGGGTGGAACTTAGCTAGAGATTGGCGGGGCATGGCTAAAACTGGATGACTCCGTTATTGTTTATTCATTCACTATTAGCCCCTGTTGTGTCAACGGCGCCTAGAGAGCGCTGAAAATACTGCTCATATAAATTAACCCTTTAATGGTCAATATCTTTCAAAAATAATTTGCTCAGTGAATAGTCATTGGCCCCCACATGTGTCAACAGCGCCTCAGAACGCCCAAAATACTATTTATATCAATTAATCATTTTAATGGTCAACACTTTTCAAGTAATTCTAATTTTATAATACTATTTTTTATAAATTTAACCACTGGAATTTTGGCCAACTTGACCATCAAAATGATAACGTTAAAGAAAATGTACGCTTTTAGTTACCGAGCCAGTCATTCCTATGGTAAATGTTAAAAAATATCTTCTCTTGGCCCGCAATTAGACATGCCTCAAGACCACTACATAGCTGATTTTATTTGGTTTGAACTAGAAGGTTTGAAGTTTGAAGGGTTAAGTTGACACAAGAGGGTTGATTGAATATTTGTTGAAAATGTATCACTATAATTTACAAAGATATGGACAATTTATCCATTTCAGAAACGCATCTGGCCGATCCTGAAACGGTGAGAAATGAATCGCAAGCAACATGTTACTACAGGGAAGTATCCGAGTATATAACACATTAAATGACTTGCATCTTCTACTGGTATGTTTAAATATATCCAGTTCAAATAACTGATATGTAGTTTATAAACTGTTAAAGTCATACTGTTTAGTGGCGTCAACCAATCCAAAAAATAACAAAAGCAAAATACTAATAATATTAATTCCACCCAGACATCTCTCAGAAAGGGGAATGGTCATTAGGGTTGTCTTAAAATCTTTGAAACAAATGTTTACCATCTGTCAATGCATTTTGCTTAACGCGTAACGCAAGTACAGAATCGTGTCTCAATTCCGCGCAAAGAAATATTCATTTGAATTCATAATCTTGCCAAACAGAAATTACGATTCCGATCAGAATAGACCTATGTAAGGACTGCGCTGGACACGTCGCAAAGTGGTACTCGGCTTGCGCGGACATGTTTCTGTGGTCAATGCGTTGTTAATGTGATTGCGCCGAGTGGGAATGCAAATGCCATCATTTGAAGAGCTCAATGGAACGTGTCACAGACTTAATATATAATATTTGTTCCCGAAATTTGGCATAGCCGGACTACTCCTGACTTATGTATATTCAAACGTATCCGTGACGTGACGTGCGGACGTCTGGGAAGCTTATGCATCGAGTATGTTCATCTGTAGGCGTATTTACTGATGTTGGTAACTTATTATGATATATCTGTCGTAATATTAATTATAATATGCAATAATAATCTGTAAAACATACAAAAATATTGTATGCGATTACCTATTTGATTACTTTTACAATAATCTTAGACGTCCATGCCATTGAACAACAAAGTTTTCCACTAAATAGCTGAGGTCCCCTTCTAGCTACGCTGATCCTATTTGGAGCTAAGCTCCACCCCATTCATACGCATGGTGGAAGCTGTTTTGGAGCTGTCAAATCAGTTTCGAAATAGTCTAAAATTCAAAATTTATCAAAGACGTACAATTCGTACTCTAGTGGGCCCGTCATTATCACTGTGGCGTATACTAAATAGTGACGTAAATGACTAGGATGACTAGGATGACAGATACGTGAGTGACAGATCGGATCCACCCATTGCCGTAGTATATCCATAAATAAATAATAATGGCAGTGTACCATACCATATAACATACATGTCACAATAGAGGAATCAAGTTTTAACTATGCCACGGCCATCTCTAGCTAAACCATACCCACGCCTCGCCCGTGTTGGTAATGATCGATCCCTGAACTCCATGACTAACAATTTCCAGAAAACTCTGCAGGTAAGCTGGTGAATATTTTGAAACTAATTTGACTGGTTGCTGTTACTGCTTATCAAAATAGTTTGAAAATATTCAACAGCATGTTTATTAAATAGTACAGACATGCATTCGTACAACATCGTCATCAATGAGGCGTTCGTGACCAACTTATCTACGGCATTCATGATGCACTTGATTATTACCGTATCATACAAGTCACGTAGTTGATTATGACGTCATATTATTGATGGATAAACTGGAATCAACCATTAGTAAGAAACCATCTTGTGTCTCTCATCTATATTTAGTAGTACTTTTTACAGTTCAAAACCTGGATCATGTTGGTGCCGCAACAACAGCAGCCCTGTCTGTTCAGTTTCAGTGAAACTGAACAGACAGGGGTGCTGTTGGTGCGGCAACAACATGTTCCAACTGTTTCAGATTATCCAAAAGAGTATATTTAGTAATCAGTAAATGGCGTCTCATTTTCGGTCATTCATGTACTAAGGGTTAAGTTTTAGCTCAATGCATACAGATAGGTGAAAATATTATGTATGGAGAATCCCAATCGTAGAGAACAGAAATCATTGATCAAGAAGGTTTCAAGCCGATCAGACGCATGCTCATCAGCAGATTGACCGGCACCACACAGCAATTTGGCAAGATAGGGTAGTCCTCATAATATGTTAGTAGTCAAGCATCACTCCATACATGCACGCGCGTGCATGCTCGCGCGTGTGTGTGCGTACGAAACATCGTCGTGTCGTG
>CM067365.1:68113381-68130881 GCA_034401795.1 Chaetoderma sp. LZ-2023a
CTTGTCTGAGCAAATATTGGTGCCATTAATCGACAATGTCACCCTGACATGTATTTGGAATCTAACGACACGAGGAGAAAGTTAATAGATTCTGCATCAATCACCTTCCAGAGATTACGTAACAATTGCGTGTATGCCCCCAATATTGGCACCGTTGTGTGCGTGCACGGAATAGGATACGCTCCACACTGTATGTGATGATCAAATAGTCTATCGATTAAGAAATTAAATTGTGCTCGATGGCAGATAATTCTCATATCAATCATAATTGTCAGCCTAAAGATTCCATACAGCTAGACATACGCCGACGGGCAAGGCACTTTTATTAGGCACGAACTTGCTGAGCCATTGCGTGTAGTGCACCATATAAACGGCATCTATTTATTAAAATACAGATTTATGTGGTCCCATAATGTGTCTTTTGTTGGCAAGGTGATCTATTGTAAACATATTAAGAATGCTCATACATGCGCAAATAGAAGGGCCCATCTCCAGCTATCCTCGACCATTTTCTTGCTAAGCTCTTCCCACTCTCCAGACGTTGTTGAATCAATTTGACAAATTTAAACATACATTCTCAGGATTTAACTTCTACGGCAAGTGTAATATTCCGTTACACGAGTGATCCATTTCCAGCTATGCCCCGCCCATTTCTAACTAAGCGCCGCCCACTTTGTACGCGTGTTGGAATCAATTTAAACACCGATCTCTGCACTACCAGAATATCAATTTCAAAGTAAATATACAGTTAAGCTTTTGAATATTTTGAATGTAATTTGTTTTTAAATATTCAACGGAGTGTTTATTAAACTCTAAATACACAAACGACATACAATTCAACACATTCGTGATGGATTATTCGAATTCGTGGCTGACGTAAGCCATTTTATTTGTGACCTCATGTGATGTATTTTGGAATCGGCATCAGCTACTTGAGTGACAGATGGGATGCTCAATTAATAATCCGTTCAGTATGTTGGAGGATATTAATATTCATTTGATATGCCGATGGTGTTGAAGTGGCCCAAGTGTAATAGTAGTTGTCTCTGGTACAACAAAAACACTTAGAA
This sequence comes from Chaetoderma sp. LZ-2023a, assembly GCA_034401795.1. Classification (NCBI taxonomy): domain Eukaryota; kingdom Metazoa; phylum Mollusca; class Caudofoveata; order Chaetodermatida; family Chaetodermatidae; genus Chaetoderma; species Chaetoderma sp. LZ-2023a. Next base: position 68,114,452 of record CM067365.1, read on the forward strand.
GTTGAAAGGTACAGTATGAGTGCGTGATCTGCAGACATCTCTTACAACCATACGAGATTATGTCTCCAGAGACATATTTGAAAGAGTTATCCATCTCTAACTAAATTCCGCACATCCGTTGCTCGTGTTGTTATAGATCGGTCCCTGCACTCACTGAATCTAAATTTCCATAAAGCGATACAGGTAAACTATTGAATATTTTGAATACAATTGGACTGGTTGCTGTTGCTGCACATGGCAGCTCAAGCGGTCCGTCAAATTAGTTTCAAAATATTCAACAGCATATTCATTACATAGTAAAGGAATACAATTCGCACAACATGACGACACATTAAGCGGACTTAATTAGGTATGACGTCAGCATACACGTGACGTTGTTTATTCTGACGTCATATGATTGAACGAAAAGCCGGATTTATCCATTGCAGAACCATTCTGACAATCGCCGACTGAATATGGCATGCTACACGATGGTCTGGTCCTCGGTGATCAGACTATTATCTTTGCTCATTGCTTACGAAGGTGTAATGCCCCTACATCAGGATCAAATGAAAGTCTCCATATGCAGATAGACAAACATATCATAAATTGAGACAAGGCACAACGACGGTGATTTCCTTAAGATGAATACGTGTACACTCTATGAATGGCACTTATGAATGGAAATTATAATCAATGATGAGACTGTTACTGAAAAGCAAGACAAATATTTCTGATTCTGGCAATAAATAGACGGGGATGGAAAGCAGGCGATAAAGTATCACCGATGCACTGTCAAATTGGTGGAAGGAATGGCTTAAAGTCGAACAAGATATCAAAGAATCCAAGCATAAAATAATCAAAAATTAATATTCGTTTGGGGGTAGAGGGAGAATCAGAGTGAGATTGGCATGGAGGAAGTAAATAGGGGAGAGCGATCGAGAGCTGGTGAGTAGGAACTGAGGGTTAATGGGAGCAATCGAATGGGTGCAGGGTGAGGGCGATGAGGGGCAGGGAGAAAGAGTCGGTGGTGTCTTTCCATCCCTGGCGACAATCCATAAAGTTTAGCATTGATCCAAGCTGTACGCTAACGCAGCTTGTATAAACACATCATTCGCACATGTGTTCCTGCTATTGCATGGGATGGAGGGAGATACCAAATCGATTCCTCTACCAGTTCGTTGAATTGCTGATTCTTGTGCAGTCGCGTGCTGGAATCTGTTGATGGCTAGTATAATGTAATCTTGGAATGACATCTTGGCTTATCTCATTTGACGCGTGATCAGCTTTCTTAGATCGCATCAGTGTGTCACATGGGATTTGAATATATATGGTTATTTCTAATGCGGCTTCGATAAGCGTGTGTCTGTAGACCGTGAGTATATTGATATAGCTTTTATTTTATAGTAATAAATTCCAATTATGCAGCTTAATATATAAATTTGCCTGAAATTGTGTGCGACTCTGCCCAATCTGAATGCTAAATAGAATTATATGTGAATTACATCGGTCTGAAACACATATGACCATTTGGATTTCTGGATGCTCTCCGAGAGCCTGTCATGCATTTCTGGATGTAAATATGCTAGCTATGTAGGTATCTCATTTGCTAAAAACATTATCTTAGTAGACTTCAAAAATCTTCGGAGATGTTGGTGGTGGTGGGAGGGGTGGGGTGGGGTATGTGAGGTGTGCGTGCGTGCGTGCGTGCGTGCGTGCGTGCGTGCGTGCGTGCGTGCGTGCGTGCGTGAGAGAGAGAGAAAGAGAGAGACAGAGAGAAAGAGAGAGAGAGAGAAGGGGGGAGAGAGAGAGAGAGAGGGAGAGAGGGAGGGAGGGGGAGGGAGGGAGGGAGGGAGGGAGGGAGGGAGGGAGGGGGGGAGAGAGAGAGAGAGAGAGAGAGCTGAATAAGAACAGTGTGTGAGAGAGAGAGAGGAGAGAGAGAGAGAGAGAGAGAGAGAGAGAGAGAGAGAGAGAGAGAGAGAGAGAGAGAGAGAGAGAGAGAGAGAGAGAGAGAGAGAGAGAGAGAGAGAGAGAGAGATTTACGGCGAGTGTTTCATAACTATTTATAAGTCATGGTTAGGTCAATATCAAGTCAATGTTTCCTTAGGTAGACTCAATTTCCGTTGAAAGAGATCGATCGATCCCAACACGAGCGAGGTGTGGGTGAAGCTTAGCTAGAGATGGGCGGGGCATAGCTAAAACCGGAAAGGTCCATTGTTAATTGCCAGAATCACAATTCCATGATAATCCTTTGAATATTTTGAATCCAATTTGACTAGGCTCTCGGCAAGTGAAAATAGTTTTAAAATTTTCAACATGCTGTTTCCTAAAGATTAAGCACATACATTTCATTCACCTGATGGACACATCAATGTTTATGACGGGGTTATTTACGTCATTCATTACGCATTTCAATTGTGACGTCATCATACATATGACATAATTGAATAATTTATGCCGGAATGTATTTGAGTGACAGGTCGGACCTCTCCATAGACAACTGAAATCCCTCCCTACCCAATGTTCAGATATGCATTGCCCTAGTCATAGTCAGGATTCTCAACTTCTGTCTCAATACATAATTATCAACAATGGTCATAACACTTGCAATTTGTAAGATTGTTAGTGTGCTACTCAGTGACTCGGTCACTTCTAAGACTATAATTTATAGTTTGCCAGATTTTACACAGATCTCTGAAAGAAATCCAAATGTGAATTATTCAAGACCTATGCAATAGCTTGATATAGCATGCTATTTATGTGGAGATGTGTAATTTGTATGGATGCTATCAGAGGGTATACCACCGCCCATAATGGATAGATGTGGATGCTATCAGAGGGTATGACACTGTTCAGGATTGATAGCTGTATGGATGCTATCAGAGAGTATGCCACTGCTCATGATGAGTAGTTGTGTGGATGCTATCCGACGGTATGCCTCTGCTTAGGAGGGCTACATGTGTGGTTGCTCTCAGAGGGCATGATCCTGCTCAGCTTGAGTAGATATGTGGAGGCTATCAGTGGGTATGGCACTGCCCAGGATGGGCCAGACAGAATAACACCAGCTTTCTGTGGAGAAATATATGGATGCCATAGTCACCATTTCCATACTTCATCATTATTTGTAGTACCCCATTTTCCGGGTACTACAAGATAAGTTATCGAAAGTTATCTTGCACGTATACTGCGCATAGGAGAAATATATAGATTTCTATTCCCGACAAATTAGATAGCATTCTATTATAGAATTTTCAAGAATATCAAAATAATTTGAAGAACGCTATTCTGGATAAGGAGAATCAATTGCACTACACAAATTCTAACACGATTTTGATAGGTGAATATTAACGCCTCGAAATCTTACAATTCGAGTGTGGTTATCATCTGATTAAATCTTTCTGGGAAGTCATAGTTTTCTCAATTGAAATATTGGCAGGTGAAATGGTGGCAATTGTATATACATCAGCTGAAGTAATGTCTGGTTATTGAGGCCATGTGCAGCGATATTCTTTCCCAGGTTAGTTACTTGCAGTTCTAGTGTTACCAGGTGCAGTGATCTTTGTTGTAGTGATGTTCTCAGCGTTCTCAGTTTTAGTGATGTCATTTATAGTGATGTCAGTTGCAGTGTTGTCACTGGTAGTGCTCCTAGTTGCAGTAAAGCCAGTTATAATGCTGGCAGATGTAGCACTGTCACTTGTAGTGCTGTCAGGTGGAGTGCTGTCAGTTGTAGTGTTGTCAGTTATATTGCTGTCAGTTATATTGCTGTCAGTTGTAGTGCTGTCAGTTGTAGTGCTGCCAGTTGTATTGCTGCCAGGTGGAGTGCTGCCAGTTGTAGCGCTGCCAGTTGTATCGATGTCAGTTGTAGTGCTGTCAGTTGTAGTGCTGTCAGTTGTAGTGCTGTCAGTTGTAGTGCTGCCAGTTGTAGTGCTGTCAGGTGTAGTGCTGTCAGGTGGAGTGCTGCCAGTTGTAGCGCTGTCAGTTGTAGTCCTGTCAGTTGTAGTGCTGTCGGTTGTAGTGCTGTCAGTTGTAGTGCTGTCAGTTGTAGTGCTGTCAGTTGCAGCAGCGCCAGTTGTATTGCTGTCGGTTGTAGTGCTGTAAGTTATAGTGCTGTCAGTTGTAGAGCTGTCAGTTGTTGTGCTGTTAGTTGGTTACGGAAAGACAGTTTGAAAGGTAGATCAGATCCATGACTTAGAACGGATGCTATCGAGAATGTCAATTTGAATGAATATGCCCATTTGTACACACAATTTCATGGTAAATCTGCATGTGTATATTTTGCGAATAAGTTGATACAAACATGTGACTCTCATACGTACTGCCATAGCTCCACAGCAAGTTAGTTCCAAAATATGCGACGGAATATTCTCTAGATTGCAAATGAGTATACATATTTGGTCTTTCGTGTTCAATTAGATAATTAGATTATGAAGAAAATTTGCCTAACTGTTCTTGCGTAATTCGATGGACAAACCAACATAACCCGTCTTATGTCACCCGCGCTTCAAACCCCTCCAAAATTCTACTTATCTTGTTTTATTAACACTTTAATAGTCAAGAATGTTAGAAAGAATGCTCAGTGAAAAGATATAGTGGGCAAAAGCGAAGAAGGACTGCCTGCAGCTGTAGGCTGTTTCTACTACTACAGTCGTAGAATACAGTAATCATACATTCGAAGAGGGTGGTTCGGCCGGTTTCACCATGAAATACTTAAGTGGTTTAATATCCCTTGAGCTAAGACAATACATATCTCTTTGAAAACCACTATTGTGCCATTACACCTTTCTGTTACAATGTTGTCAACGGACATTATTTGATATCTAAACAAACTTTGCCCACACTTGCTGCTCAATTGGACACGGTATTAGCCATATCTTGACGAAATCTGCTTGAAATATCGGATGGCGTCTTCATTCAGAGGGTGGTCGTCTTCGAATGCAGGTTGTTAAAAGGCAATATGATGAGTTTTCTAATGCTCACCTTCTGGCCACGAGTTAAGCAAGCGATTAGCTGCTATAATCATAATAACACCGCGGTTACTTGACCCGTACTGAGCAAGTATCTGACCAATACAGCCCGCTATTGACCCAGTACCGGCCCTGTAATCTGCGTCATCCGGCAATAGTTACTCGCTACCTGATGCATGAGTCCCACAAAAAACCTTGTGAGGAATATCTTCGCCACGCCTCTCCAACACCCGTATTTCACAATGCCACATTTGCCTTATCACTAATTCAGATGGATAATGACGGGTTGTCGTAGTCAGTTAGTTCAAGTCTGGTGATGGTTTATCAGTGTCTGGGGGCATTCTAGACGTATCACTTCTGTTTCATTCATGCCAGTCTGTAATCTGTTTAGGCCTTCTTTCCGCTTACGAAAACGATTTCACGTCGCTTTTAAGTACAGAGTGGTGATTATTTTCTACCCTGAAGGGCATGATCTATTCATCATTTCTGTACTAATGACACTATCTTGGAGACGAATAGACAGTCTCGTGTGTGTTCCGTGGGCTAAAACATAATATTGAGAAGAAGGTCTGACTTCGGACGATAGAATACATGACACATTAGTAATCAGTCCATTATATGGACATTATCGATTTTAGCTCCGATTGGTCCCCATTTGATCGATCTCTTATTGGTAAGTTCAAAGATCCATTAAAACCTCGTGAATCTGAACTGCCAAACACCACTAAACCATGCACATAATGTAATAATTGTACTATTGACAATTTTGAGACCAATTTGACTGGGAGATGTTGTTGCATAAGGCAGCAACAGATCCCAGTCAAATTAGTTTAAAATTATTCCATGGCTTACGTTGAAATTCATTTGAACTTCCGGACATGTAGGGTTCAATGGATTCAAGGAAAACGCATCGCTATTATGTATTAACATAATATGTATTAATACAGCCTGGTACATACATATGCATGTCATCAGAGAAGGAAATATTGGGGATTATATGCATATTTTACTGTATCTCTCCAGTCCATATATGTTGAGGCATGTCTCCACGCTACGATGTCAGGTATTATTTATTTATACAGTTACAATCGAGTTTGGCAAATAGTCTAAAACAACCGTACAAAAAAGATGTTGAACATCTTAAAACTAATTTGAGATGTCGAAGCTCTAAGTTGAAGCATAGCGATACGTAACTCAGTACCCTATGACTACTGATGGTTAGGTCTATGTCAATGAAATGTTTCCATAGCCAGTTGTCAATGGAAAATAGAAAGATATTTACTTTGGCATTAGATCGAGGCGCGACCGTCACTACACCAGGATACGGGAGAAGGCTATGCTCACGTGGTAGCTTTCTGAATTACCAAGGGAAATGTGTTAGCGATAAACATACGTCTCAATGTGATTTCACACTATGTCTGGTTTCAGAGAATGTGTATGGTATTTATATAGTTTTTATCTTGTCATCAAAGAAGGAACTTTTGTGTATTGTATGTATATATTAACGTATCTCTCCAGTCTATACAGGTTATTGCATCTCTTCAGTCTATATAAGTTAATGCAGTCTATATAGGCCAATGCATCTCTCTCTTCTGTATATGTTAATGCATCTCTCCAGTCTATATATGTTAATGTATCTCTTCAGCCTATATATGTTAATGTATCTCTTCAGCCTATATAGGTTAATATATCTCTCCTGTCTATATAGGTTAATATTTCTCTCCAGTCTATATAGGCCAATGCATCTCTCTCTCTCTCTTCTATATATGTTAATACATCTCTCCAGTCTATATATGTTAATGCATCTCTCCAGTCTATATAGGTTAATGTAGCTCTACAGTCTATATAGGTTAATGTATCTCTCCAGTCTAGATATGTTAATGCATCTCCCCAGGCTATATAGGTTAATATATCCTTCCAGTCTATACAGGTTAATGTATCTCTCGTGTATATATTTGTTACGGTATCTCTCCAGTCAATATAAGTTAAGATATGTCTCCAGTCTATATAGGTTAATTTATCCTTCTAGTCTATACCGGTTAATGTATCTCTTGCGTATATATTTTTTAATGTATCTCTCAAGGCTATATAGGTTAATGTATCTCTCCAGTCTATATAGGTTAATGCATATCTCTCCAGTCTATATAGATTAATATATGTCCCCAGTCTGCATATGTTAATGTATCGCTCCAGTTAATATAGGTCAATGTATCCTTCTGGTCTATACCGGTTATTATATCTCTCATGTATATATGTTAATGTATATTTCCAGTCCATTAAGGTTAATGCATCTCTGTATGTATGATTACTGTATTCTGCGGCTGTAGTAGTAGAGACATCCTACAGCTTCAATCATTACTTCTTCGCTTTTGCCCACTGTCTATTGTGCTCAGCCGAAATCCTTAGCTTCCTCAGGTCCATTCTTGACTTGAGTTTACAGAGTCCTACTTTCTTGAGGTCAACTTGTAGCACGCTTATCAGATCTATGCAATGACGTCCTCTCCTGGCTTTGTATTTTCTGGCTCCGAGTAGGGCGAATTCAAAGGCTCTCTATGCTAGTATCTCTTCTGGCATCCTTAGCACATGGGCAAACATGGACCATCTTTGATGGGCGACCTTTACAGCAGCGACGTATTACACATCTTGTATAGTGCATCGTTGGAGATTATGCTGTCTGGCCACCAGTGTCCAGGGATGGTGCGTAGGTGTTTGCGGTGGCAGGCGTCAAGTTTGTCAAGAGCTGCCTTTGGAGCTGCCCAGCTGTTACAGTTATACATCATCAAGGATACACCGGTTGCATTGTATAAATGTGCTAAGCGTGCTACGAGGTGATCTCAGTAGAGCAGGACTCGGTACACTCAAGTCAAGAACGGGGCTGAGGAAGCTAAGGATTTCGGCTGAGGACAAGCCACAGTGGGAAAAAGTGAAGAAGGACTGATTGCAACTGTAGGATGTTTCTACTACTACTGCCGCAGAATACAGTAATCATACATATGATTTAACCTATATAACTTGGAGAAATACATTAACATATATAGCCTGAAGACATACACTAACCTATATAGACTGGAGAGATACATTACCCTATATAGAGTGGAGAGATACATTGCCCTATGTAGACTGGAGAGATACATTAACCTATATAGACTGGAGAGATACATTAACATATATAGACTGGAGAAATACATTAGCGTATATGGACTGGAGGTATGCATTAACCTATATAGACTGGAGATACGCATTAACCTATATAGACTGGAGAGATACATTACCCTATATTGACTGGAGAGATGCATCAGCAGATATAGACTGGAGAGATACATTACCTTATACAGACTGGAGAGATACATTAACATCTATGGACTGCTTAGATTCATTAACCTATATAGACTGGAGAGATGCATTGACATATATAGACTGGAGAGATACATTGGACTATATAGACTGGAGAGATACATTAAAAAGATATATATATACTGGAGAGATACATTAACATATATAGACTGGAGAGATACATTAACTTATATAGACTGGAGGGATACATTAACATATATAGACTGGAGAGATACATTAACTTATATAGACTGGAGAGATACATTAACATATATAGACTGGAGAGATACATTAAAAAGATATATATATACTGGAGTGATACATTAAACTATATAGACTGGGGAGATGCATTAGCATATATAGACTGGCAAGATGCATTAACTTATATAGACTAGGGAGATGCATTAGAATATATGGACTGGAGAGATGCATTAACCTATATAGACTGGGGAGATGCATTAGAATATATGGACTGGAGAGATACATTGACCTATATAGACTGGAGAGATGCATTACCATATATATAGACTGGAGAGATACATTAACATATATATATACTGGAGAGATACATTGAACTAGATAGACTGAAGAGATATGTTCACGTAAGTAGACTGGAGATATGCAATAAACTATATAACCTGGAGAGATACATTAACATATATATATATATATTCTGGAGAGATACATTGAACTATATAGACTGGATAAATACATTAGCGTATATGGACTGGAGATATGCATTAACCTATATAGACTGGAGGGATACATTACCCTAGATTGACTGGAGAGATGCATTACCCGATATAGACTGGAGAGATGCATTACCCTATACAGAGTGGAGAGATACATTACCGTATATAGACTGGAGAGATACATTAACCTATATAGACTGGAGAGATGCATTAAAAAGGTATATTGACCGGAGAGATGCATTACATGATATATACTGGAGAGCTACATTACCCTATACAGAGTGGAGAGGTACATTACCGTAGATAGACTTGAGAGATACATTAACAGATATAGACTGGAGAGATACATTAACATATCTAGACTGGAGAGATACACTGCCCTCTATAGACTGGAGAGATGCATTGGCCTACATAGACTGGAGAGATACATTAACAAATATAGACTGGAGGGATACATTAACATATATAGACTGGAGAGATACATTGGCCCATATAGACTGGAGAGATGCATTGCTCTATATAGACTGGCGAGATACATTGGCCTAAATAGACTGGAGAGATACATTAACATATATAGACTGGAGAGATACATTAACATATATAGACAGGAGAGATGCATTAACCTATATAGACTGGAGAGATACATTAACCTATATAGACTGGAGAGATCTTTTAACATATATAGACTTGAGAGATACATTAACCTATATAGACTGGCGAGATGCATTACCCTTTATAGAATGAAGAGATACATTAACCTATATAGACTGGAGAGATATATTAACATATATTGACTGGTCAGATACATTAACCTATATAGACTAGAGAGATGCATTGACCTAAATAGACTGGAGAGATACATTACCCTTTATAGACTGGAGAGATACATTACCCTATACAGAGTGGAGAGATACATTACCGTAGATAGACTGGAGAGATACATTAACATATATAGACTGGAGAGATCTATTAACATATATAGACTTGAGAGATATATTAACCTATATAGACTGGCGAGATGCATTAACGTTTATAGAATGAAGAGATACATTAACCTATATAGACTGGAGAGATACATTAACATATATTGACTGGTCAGATACATTAACCTATATAGACTAGAGAGATGCATTGACCTAAATAGACTGGAGAGATGCATTAACCTAAATAGACTGGAGAGATACATTAACATACATAGACTGGAGAGATGCATTACCCCATATAGACTGAAGGGATACATTAACAAATATAGACTTGAGAGATGCATTAAAAAGATATATAGCCTGGAGAGATACATTGCCCTATATTGACTGGAGAGATGCATTACCCGATATAAACTGGAGAGATACATTACCCTATATAGAGTGGAGAGATTGAAGTCGAAGCACTGGTTCATGCAGCTAATACCATCAGCAGAACAGCAGACCCTATTGCACAGATTCTCTTTTTATCTGATGCCCGCTCCGTCATTGAGGCTATCACCAAAGGTAAGCTGCCACAATTTGAAGAAGCACTACAACCATCAAATGCTTTCGGATAGCACTGCAGTGGATCCCCTTACACTGTGGAGTCCAAGGAAATGAGGAAGCAGACAAGATGGCAAAGGTGGGTGCAGAAGAGAACCAGACGGAAAACATGGTTACCCATACAGAGATGAAGACTATCATTAAGTCCCTCTATAGAACACCTCAATCAGAAGATGCCTACCATCATCTCTCGAGGCCAGAGCAAGTGACCATTTTTCGTCTCAGAACTGGACACAACAGACTAAACCAACACATGTACAGGCGGTTCCACCTTACGACATCGCCCGCTTGTCCTTGTGGAGAAGCAGAACAGACCACAGAGCACATACTTCAATGTTGCAGTACGTATCAGCTGCTGAGAGAAGAGATCTGGCCTTTGTCAACCTCTATTCTTGAAAAGCTGTATGGGCCTGTGGAAGAACTGCAGAAAACCACAGATTTCATCTTGAGAACGGCTCTCCAAGTGTGATACCAGCGATCGAAAAGAAGAAGAAGAAGAGTGGAGAGATACATTACCGTAGATAGACTGGAGAGATACATTAACATATATAGACTGGAGAGATACATTAACACAAATATATATATATATACTGGAGAGATGCATTAACCTATATATACTGAGGAGATGCATTAACATATATAGACACGAGAGATATATTAACCGGTATAGACTGGAGTGATACATTGACCTATGTAGACTGGAGAGATACATTCACATATATAGACTGGACAGATACATTAACCTATATAGACTGGAGATACACATTAACATTTTCTATAGTTTCATGCTTTGTCGATAGATATATATTCTGGAGAGATACATTGAACTAGATAGACTGGAGAGATATATTCACTTATATAGACTGGAGATATGCATTAACCTATAGAACCTGGAGAGATACATTAACATATATAGACTGGAGACATACACTTACCTATATAGACTGGATAGATACATTACCCTTTATAGACTGGAGAGATACATTACCCTATATAGACTGGAGAGATACATTACCCTATATAGACTGGAGAGATACATTAACATATATATATACTGGAGAAATACATTAGCGTATATGGAAAGGAGATATGCATTAACCTATATAGACTGGAGATATGCATTAACCTATATAGACTGGAGGGATACATTACCCTAGATTGACTGGAGAGATGCATTACCCGATATAGACTGGAGAGGCATTACCCGATATAGACTGGAGAGATACATTACCCTATACAGCGTGGAGAGATACATTACCATATATAGACTGGAGAGATACATTGACATATATAGACTGGAGAGATGCATTACCCTATACAGCGTGGAGAGATACATTAACATATATAGACTGGAGAGATACATTAACATATATACGCTGGAGAGATACATTAACATATATAGACTGGAGAGATACATTACCCTATATTGACTGGAGAGATGCATTACATGATTTATACTGGAGAGATACATTACCCTATATAGACTGGAGAGATACATTAACATATATATATACTGAAGAAATACATTAGCGTATATGGAAAGGAGATATGCATTAACCTATATAGACTGGAGATATGCATTAACCTATATAGACTGGAGGGATACATTACCCTAGATTGACTGGAGAGATGCATTACCCGATATAGACTGGAGAGGCATTACCCGATATAGACTGGAGAGATACATTACCCTATACAGCGTGGAGAGATACATTACCATATATAGACTGGAGAGATACATTGACATATATAGACTGGAGAGATGCATTACCCTATACAGCGTGGAGAGATACATTAACATATATAGACTGGAGAGATACATTAACGTATATACGCTGGAGAGATACATTAACATATATAGACTGGAGAGATACATTACCCTATATTGACTGGAGAGATGCTTTACATGATTTATACTGGAGAGATACATTACCCTATACAGAGTGGAGAGGTACATTACCGTAGATAGACTGGAGAGATACATTAACCTATATAGACTGGAGAGAATCATTAACATATATAGACTTGAGAGATACATTAACCTATATAGACTTGAGAGATACATTAACCTATAGAAACTGGAGAGATACATTAACCTATATAGACTGGAGAGATGGATTGACCTAAATTGACTAGAGAGATACATTAACCTAAATAGTCTGGAGATATACATTAAGATATATAGACTTGAGAGATACATTAACCTATATAGACTGGAGAGATGCATTAACCTTTATAGAATGAAGAGATACATTAACCTATATAGACTGGAGAGATCTATTAACATATATAGACTTGAGAGATGGATTGGAAAGATAACAACTTCACGGCGGTCTCCTCCGTAAGTACCAACTTTGTTGGGAAACTAAGTCATCAAGGATTGCGAGCTGACATCTGCATACAGAGGCAACTCTGATTATGTCTACCCTTCTTCAAACAAGAAACTGTGCTCGACATCCTCGGACGACGCAATCTTCCCAGGAGCTTACCATAGTTAATTGGAATGTACGTGGTCTGATTGCAACACCAAGGAGGCAAACCTTAGTTGCAGACTGTGAACAATATAACATCGATATTGCATGCATTCAAGATACTAAAGTAGCTAAACACTCAGAGCAGCAACTACAGACAGGCCATACGCCAGGACTCATTGCGCAAAGACTGGCCACATACTGGGGCTTAGGCTTCGTAATCGGACCAAGTGTCTTGGATCATATCATTAGTTTTGGATATGTCAGTGATCACATTGCATTCATCGGCACGGCTATACCTACGTGAAAGCACACCACCACTAAGTGTCGAATTGTCAATGCATACAGCCCAACTACCGAAAAAGGCAAAGAGAATCCAGCAATATTAGGTTCCTTCTATGCAGAACTGGGCTCCGCCATTACAATCCCAACTAGATGACAACTGTTCGTGTGAGGAGATTTCAACTCCAAGCTGGGTAAATTCGGACTTGCTGACAAAGGTTCAGGACTTCGCTTATGCATAGGATCCTATGGAGAGGGCACATGCAACAGTAATGGAGATGCACTGGTGGCATTCCTTAGTTCCGGTGGCCTATTTGTCACAAATACGGCTTTCAAACCCCCATGACATCACCCGACAACATGGACTGGACACATTACTGATTGCAAAGCCCCCAAAAGGTTCTAAAGCTACAGCAGCTGTCTTCAACCAAAGAAACTTCAGACTATGCAAGACAGAAGCAAAACCCTCACTCCGGAATGCTCGTTCGTATGGAGGCACAGACCTCAGTTCTGACCATAAGCTAGTCATCACACGCCTTCAGATGAACGATCTCTACCCAATATATAAACACCATGCCAGGCAAGAAGGTAGAGTCACCTACAACCTACCCAAGCTCAACAGTGACACTGACCCTCAAATGTCACACAAAAAAACCCTCGGGGAGCAGATAGCTAACATCTATGTCAGCTCTTGTCCAAACGAAGCCCTAACCAAAATACCGAAATCTATGGACTCATCCGCCACCAGCACCATAGGTGTTCTTAAAAACAACCAAACTACGTATACTGACGACCATCTAGTAGTACAACTGTCAGCAGAGCAGAAAGCATTACGGCTGCGCATCTATCAAAGTGGCCAAAGTGAAGACCGCACCAAACTATGCCAGGGGCACAATATTATTCTGTGCCACACTAGCAACCGCTTACACGATCTTGTTATTCAACAAGCAGACGCCCTAGCTGATAAATTCACTGTCACAGATGACTGTCACAAAATGTTTCGGGCAGCCCATGCCCTGAGAGTTACTGACTACACACCAGCAATCACTGTACACAACTCTGAAGGACACTTTATCGGGACTGACCAGGGAAAAGCTGAGGGGATCCGAGAATGGTTCTAGGAACAGTTCACTGACAATGATGATGAGCCCTTGCAGCCGTTCTCATGAGACCCCAGGCCATTACTAACACTAATTAAAATAGCAGAAGTTGAGAAGGCACTTAAAGCCCTGAAAAATGGACGTGCATCTGGACCTGATGGCATGAGCAATGAACTATTCAAATATGCAAGTGACATTATCTCGAAACCGACCACGCACCTAATCAATTCATCTTTTATGCACCACCTTCCCGTCGATGCTGTAGGCCAAGGCACCCTTATCACACTACCCAAGCCCAAGAAGCCACTTGGGCCCCCAGCCAATCTGCAGCCTATTGTGCTCCTCAACAGTATACGAAAAATCCTATCCAATATTACTCTATGCCGCATCCGCGACAAGATCGATTACTTCACCGGATCATGTCAAAGTGGCTTCAAACGTGGACGCAGCTGCACAGACATTGTAGGAGTTCGACGCATGCGTGTGTCGGTAGTCAAGTCCAAACACTGGGACTTCCACAAAATGGGCATTGGCATGTCACGAGCCTTCGACACAATTAAACGCTCAAAGATCCTAGATGTACCACACCAGATACGACTAGTGAGACTACCACTTGCAGATACCAAGCTGAGAGTACAAGTCAAGTCAGGGAAGTCTGTAGAATTTGAGACATCAATTGGCTCCCCACAGGGAGATGGTCTATCTCTGGTGATGTTCACCTGCTACCTTGCTGCCGCATTGAAATCTGTTTGGGAAAGTTCCACTAGACTAAACCCCTCGCACACACACACCCCACCAGTGTCAATACTGTGCATGCCGCTAGAAATGGAATATGCCGACGATGTGGACTTCATAGACGAGGAAAAGAAACCCCTTGACGAACTTCTCCCAATAGATGCAAGCAAACTAAAAATTGAGAATCTCTTTATGAATGAATCCAAAACAGAGTTCACCCACATATATCTATCGACAAAGCATGAAACTATAGAAAATGTTAATGTGTATCTCCAGTCTATATAGGTTAATGTATCTGTCCAGTCTATATATGTGAATGTATCTCTCCAGTCTACATAGGTCAATGTATCACTCCAGTCTATACCGGTTAATATATCTCTCGTGTCTATATATGTTAATGCATCTCCTCAGTATATATAGGTTAATGCATCTCTCCAGTATATATATATATATTTGTGTTAATGTATCTCTCCAGTCTATATATGTTAATGCATCTCTCCAGTCTATATATGTTAATGTATCTCTCCAGTCTATTTATGTTAATGCATCTGACCAGTCTATATAGGTTAATGCATCTCTCTAGTCCATATGGGTTAATGCATCTCTCCAGTCTATATAGGTTAATGCATCTCTCCAGTCTATATAGGTTAATGTATCTCTCCAGTCTATAAAGGGTAATGTATCTATCCAGTCTATATAGGTTAATGTATCTCTCCAGTCTATATAGGTTAATGTATCTCTCCAGTCTATATAGTTTAATGCATCTATCCAGTCTATATAGGTTAATGTATCTCTCCAGTCTATATAGGTTAATGTATCTCTCCAGTCTATTTATGTTAATGCATCTGACCAGTATATATATATATATATATATAGGTTAATGCGTCTCTCCAGTCCATATAGGTTATGTAGCTCACCAGTCTATTTAGGTTAATGCATCTCCCCAGTCTATTTAGGTCAATGCATCTCTCCAGTCTATATGGGTTAATGTATCTCTCCAATCTATATAGTTTAATGCATCTCTTTAGTCTATATAGGTTAATGCATCTCTCCAGTCCATATATGTTAATGTATCTCTCCCGTCTATATAGGTTAATGTATCTCTCCAGTCCATATATGTTAATGTATCTCTCCCGTCTATATAGGTTAATGTATCTCTCCAGTCTATTTAGGTCAATGCATCTCTCCAGTCTATATAGCTTAATGTATCTCTCCAATCTATATAGTTTAATGCATCTCTTTAGTCTATATAGGTTAATGCATCTCTCCACTCTATATAACTTAATGTATTTCTCCAGTCTATATCGGTTAATGTATCTCTTCAGCCCATATATGTTAATGCATCTCT
>CM067365.1:68135881-68156932 GCA_034401795.1 Chaetoderma sp. LZ-2023a
CCCATTAGTGGCCCATTACTTGCCAAGTAACCTGCGCTTTGATGATTGTAATTGATTTATAGAGCACTAATCGTGCACATGCTGGACGCAGGACTGGCAATGGAAATTACTTGGAATAGCCATTAGCTAGCAGGACAAAATACTAGGCGCCGTATTCACGAAGGGTACTTACGTCCAAACATGTACGTAAATCCGTATTCACGAAAGGTGCGTAACTTACACGGGTGTCTAAATATTGTCGTAACTTACGCCACATAACACCCCCCCCCCCCCCCGCCTAAGTTAGGCGAAAGTGCGTAAGTCCCGAAATTCTCGTACAAAGTCCCGTTTACATTAGCGAGCATTTGCGATATTCTGCGAGATTAACGAAAACATGTTATTTTCAAGTCTCTATTTGTCTCTAATAATTCCCTCTGGGGATTTTACACGTTTTGGACACCTGTGCGACTAACACTAACAAAGACCTTTCAGAAAAGTGCAGAAAGGTGTGTATATAATAAACAACTGACAATAGTCAAGCTACATCACCTGTTTTCGTACTTTGCTATTGCCTGTCAACTGTTGCTGAGGCTTGCCCTTTGTTATGAAGCGAACTCAAGCTTCAGAAATGGACTCAAATTTAATCGATCATAGAAGAATAATGTTTGCTGTGGTGTTTGCCCATGTAAGCATTAAATAATATCTTTTCATTTCGTAGAAAGCATATTGATTGCTTCTCATTTAGACTAATCAGGGTGTAGGAACTTAGGAAGGTACTTGGACCCGGGTGTGTGTGCTGAAATATGGGTGGGGCGAAAAAACCTAGGTGGTCGCTATGGGGATACACCATGGGAGAGGCAAATCATGGGTGGGCTAGTCCCCCTGCCCCCACCCCACATCACCACCCATATGCTAGGCCATGGAAAAGTCATGACAATCACAAAAACATTACTGTGAAAAATTCTGCTATTGGGCTATAACAATTTAATTTCTATGACAAAGATAGAATGCATGAGATGCTATCTGAAGGCATCTAGATTTCAAAGGGTTCTCGTTTACAGACATCATCTAGGTCATTCTGTGAAATGCCATAACTTTCACATGCCTTTCCATGACCTATAAAAGCATATAATATATGCATAAGTCCTGGTTATGCCAATTATACATTATGAGCCTATGCATAACCCTTTAATGCTTAAATTACTTCAAGAAAATCTCGTTTTCATGTAAAGAAAATATGTCTGTTTGCAGATGAGATTCCTTTTTGAAAATTTATGACTGGAATGACTGGCTCGGTTATTGAGCCAGTCGTCACTCCAGTGGCAAGTATTCAAAAGTGGTTTTCCCTTGCTCTGCATATGGATTATTATTACACAAGACCACTGTATAAAGTAGACAGCATGTTCGTTATTAATGCTTAATAATTTAATACCATAGAAAATGGCTTATGAGACAGACATTTTAATTAACAGTGAATTTCCCAAACAGGCTGTCTTACTTCTAGTATGATTTAGATGTAGCAGGTTCAAATATATGATGTAGGCATACACATTTGTTCAACAGCAGTTCTAATTCAGTTCCTAGCTCAATCTGTAAATGACCCCTACTTGGAATGAAGTCAGTTGAATGCAATTCAAACTGACAGCCAAATAATGAGTGAAATTGAAATATATAGACAATTGAAAACAAAATTGCACATTCTTTGATTCATAATTAGGTTTTCCTGACCATCCTGTGTATCCTGTGGAATATCTTTTATTTAGGTGTTGATAATTTGCAATTTGTTGCTTCGATTTTTCAACAATAAAGGCATGTCAAACAGTTTTCTAATTTGTAATATGGTTTCAAGAGATTTATGGTAAATTAATGACGGCGGAAAAACATAAGTTCCATATAAAAGCTTGATTTTATATGGAATAATTATCCTTACTGACATGACTGGTATTATCTGGCTAAATTTGACATTGCCTCATCACTGTTTCTAAATTTTAAAGTAATTAGTATACATGTAAGTAAATAGTTGAATGTTCTAAAACCAATTTTACTGGGAGCTTTTGGTCATGTAGGACAGATTTCTTGGACACGTTAGAAAGAAAGTTTCCAGGTGCATTTAGCCTCACAATATTCAACATAATTTTTTATTAATTTAAATATTTTGATAGAAATTATATCACTCAGGTTTCCAGCTGAAATAAATTATTCAACAGCTTAACCCTTTAACACACATATCAGCCCAAAATGGCGTCTGCGGTGGTCTTCGGAACTGCCAATTCGCAGACCAAGTGAAAGCAATTTTTGAAAATTTGGAAGTTAAATAATGACTGGCTCAATAACCTAGCCAGTCATTCAGTGGTAAATCTTCAAAAATATTCACTTGGTCTGCAAATTGACATTTTCTTTGAGAAAATTTAAATTTTCTTGACATTTTTTTCATTTTCTTGAAGATATTTAAGTCTTAATGGGTTAATCATTAATGCTCTAGAATGTTTTAGAAAATCAGAAAGTTTGATTATTGAATGCCAATTTGCAATTTGGAGACCAAGATTAACCTTTACCCCTCTGATGTGAAAATTTACAGTTTTCAAATGAAATTTAAAAGCTGGTGGCTAATTTTTCAACAAATTTGATGGAATATGTTGCTGTGGTTGAAAAAGTAGCCTACAGCAGTTTCTTTGCTAGTGACATGGCAAATAATAAAATATTGACATCAGAGTGGTAAATGTTATTTTAAAGAGAATATTATTTTAGAAGATAGTCCACTGGACTGACTGGCTCTCTTATCGAGCCAGCCATTCCAGTGGTAAATTTTCTAAAATATCCTCTTGACACGCATAGGCATTTCTCAGGACCACTACAAAGGCAGTTTCTGATTGACTTGACCATTCTAAACAACTGCCCTATATTTTGCAGGTGCCAATGTGAGCCAACACCGACTGAAGCAGAGCCAGTGTTACAATGAGCATAATGAGATGCAAGATGGACTGAACAATTCTTCATGGTTTAGAAAGATCAGCACTTTTAAAAGACTGTGTCGATTAAAATGAATACAGGTGCCTTCTCAGATTACCAAATTTCCAAGAAGCATTCTCAATGTAGAAATCTGCAGACCATGTCAAATCAGTGTGTGTTCTCAGGAAATCATGATATGACAAACTGAACAGATAGATACTCTATGTGTAGCCAGACAGAGCCACATACATATTGATATGGATGATAATGTACAAGACACTCTTATCAGATCACATCATTAACACAGCCTAATCGATTTTCATTCAACACAGATGATAAATACCTGTATGTACTGCATTCTATGTGTTTTAAACATAAATGTTACTGTAAATTTGAATTCTTTTAAATGAAAGTAATAAAGTAAGTTTATATAGTCATGATAGTTGATTGTTTTTCAGTTTTAGCATTTAGTGTTAGATTTAAGTTATCATTTCAAGGATTTAAGCAAATTAACCCTTTAATGGCTAAGTTAGGTCAAAATTATCCAATAAGTTTCTTATATAATGACCATTTGCAGGCCAATATGTATTTATGAAAACTTACCACTGGAATGGTTGGCTTGCTAATCGTGCTAGTTATTCCAGTGGTGAATTTTCAAAAACAGTCTCTCGGTTTGCAAATTTATGGACATTAAAACATACTGCAGAGGCTGGTTGGGCTGACTTCTCCATGGAAAGTCTGCATTTGTAGGACGAGGTCAATGCCATTTATCTGTTAAAGATTACCACTGGACTGGGTGATTGGTTCAATACATGAGACAGTCATTCGACGAGTAAATTTAAAAAATAACCTTATTGGCCATGTTGGCAAATGGGCATTCTCTAAGAAAAAATTTAATATTCTTGACAAATCCTGACCATTAAACTGTTACATGCTTGGAAGCTGTTGAATGCTTTGAAAATGATTTAAATAGCAGCCAGTAATTTGTTAACTCTTTAATGTTCAACCCGGACAAAACCAGCCTGTGTAGTTGTTTTGGGAAATACCCATTTGTAGACCAAGAGAAAACTTGATATTTTTAAAATCTCTTGACCTGCCAATGGACAATTACTAAGAAAAGATTTAAATTTTCATGACAAATCTTGAGCATTAAAATGTTAAAAATAATAATTATTGCTTCTTTTATTAGATCTCACCTTCAGTGAGCTTAACCAATTTTCAATTCTTCCATCGGATCCTCCCTAAAAATAGTGACAGATTTTACAATTTGTTGATGGTCTAAAATGTTGTTTTAGCAGATAAGAAATAAGAATTTTGCATTGCTTGTGTTCCCAGAGACCATCTCTGCGGATTAGTGTCAAATTTGTTATGTTAATATATCTACTTTGTGGCAAGCCTGATTATATGCTAATATATCTGTCCATGAGAGTTATCTCCCTCTTTAGCATTACATACATTTTAAGTTAAGATTAGTAAAAATGGTCTGTTGTATAGATAACTTTAAAATGCAGGATAGTATGAAAGTAAATATAATTCTATTTATGCGTGCATACATTCTCCTGTCTTCAGACAGAGGATTCTGTTGAAAATTTCTGGACATTGTCAGCTTCTATTGTAGACAGCAAAATAATATTTGGGATAAGACCGCAGTCTGGATTGTCTCAGTTACTTAAAGTTAGTCAAAATATTGCTCTATGGTGGAATAGCTGGATAGCGTTAGTACATATTCCCATGTGAGATATATTTTGATTCTTTTAAGCAAATTTATGGTCGACGTTTCAACTGTTTGAATATTTAGTAGTCGACGTTGGTAAAAAATTGAATTCTTTCTTAGTCCATGTTAATTTACAGGCTATGAGATGATTAGCTCGTAAACGTAAAAATACCACTAGAATGACTGGCTTGCTTATCACATCATTCATTGCACTAGTAAATTATCTAAAATATTATCTTCTTTCTCAAGACCACTGCAGATGTGATATATGAAATTTTCAATTTTCTCATACAAAGTGCCCACGTATGCAGCCCAGTAGATTATTTTTGAAAACTCAGCACTGAAATGACTGTCTCTGCCCACCTTGAGTGTTAATGGGTTAATCCTGAACTTTCAGTCTCAAGGCGTGCAGATGAGCTGCTATGTACCCGCATCTTATTATTAGCTCACATGGCCTTAGGACAAGTGACCGTATGCCATGGCAACTATCTATCGTCTGTCTGTCTATCAACATTTCCTTATTAACTGATTGCTGGACAGATGAGCTGCTACGTGCATGCATCTTATTATTAGCTCACCTGGCCTGAAAAGCCAAGTGAGCTTATGCCATGGCGCCCCCGTCTGTCTGTCGGATTGGCTTGGTGGATTTCAACTTAATTTGGCTGCAAGTACCCTAAGGGTGTAGGCTTAACAACGTGTATACACAAGTTTGCTTCGTCAATTTTTTGGGGAAAAAATCTTCGATTTTATAAAAATTGTACGGAAAATTGTCAAAGCAATACTCATTTATCGCACGGCGGATTTCAACCCTCTTTGGCTAAGTGGGAGGGGTGGGGTGGGTGGGGGGGGGGGGGTCATTTCACCTCTTGTATATGGACTTGCTAATCCACATATCTATAGCGGAATATGTATCGGAAATGCTGGTATGCCATATATTATTAAAATCCAGGCCGACCAGTATTTCCGTGAAATAGTCTCCAATTTTCGCCCAGTCTCCTACAACCAAGTAGTTTGTACACTAGCAACGCCTATAATAACGTAGTCCTAATTTCGTGTTTTTATATTTCCAATTATTGCTTGCTAAATAGTCTGAAAATTATATTAAAAAATATGCAATCGTTAATTTAGAAGACAATGTTAATATATGTATACAGTTCTCGATATATGTTGTCAACGGGGATTGGGAAAACATGAAGTTAAGTAATGTTGTGATACTTTTACACTTCTAGGCGATCTAACGAAAGATTTGACAGCTGTGATCTCGTTTCCGTCATAAGCGCCGCTCGTGAACAGCTGATTCGCACCTCAAAACCCTAGAGAACTCCGCGCCTAACTGACGCTTTTTGACGTAAGTTAAGCACCCTTCGTGAATGCGGAATAAGTAGAGGGCGTAAATAGGTGCGTAACTTAGGCATGTACGTAAGTTACGCACTCTTCGTGAATACCGCCCCAGTAAAATATGTCACCCATAGTGTTTATTCAGTCCTTACGTAACAGATTTAACAATAGAAGAATCCGAGGTGTCACTCAAGTATCAAACACTGTTGTTAATATGATAATTATTATCTGACGTAACAATGAAAATTACGTAGATTCGTCAGGAAAATGACAGTTGTCCATTAAAAATATATAGTTAATTGTGTGTCTTGGAAGAATGTATAATTTACTAAACTCTCTGAGAAGCAACAGATCCCAAACCAATCAGTTTCGAAATATTCAACAGGTTAGGCATATAGTTAATTGATAATTTAATTAATCGTCATACCAGTTTGGTTACATTCTTGAAATCATGGAGCATTCTAAAAATTCGTAATCGGTGTGCAGTTTATATCTTGACTTGCCTGATTAAATAACGGTGTCATCAATACACAATGTTGCTCTGACAGGTATCTGAAAGATAATGACAATAGGAAAAGGTTCATGGAATCTGCATCCTCCAGAGATTTCGTAGACATTTTTAAGCGTTTATTCACCCAATATTGACACCATTGTATGCACGCTTGGAATAGGATTCGCTTTAGCGATGACCAAATCGTCTATCGATTGAGAAATTAAATTGTGCTCGTTGGCAGCTAATTCCCAATCATACGTGGGGCTACCAGACAGCAGATATAAAACAGCAGAACTTGCACCGAAACACATCGCTATGCACACGGCACTTGTATTAGGCACGAACTTGCGGAACCTTTACGCGTAACGCTCCATATAAAGGGCAGCTTTAAAAAAATTAAAATACAGATTTATGTGCTTCCCCAATGTGTCTTTTGTTGAGAAGGTGATCTGTAGTAAATTTATTAAGAAAACTCATACATGCGCAAATAGAGTGAGCCATTTTTATCTACGCCCCTTCCATTTGTAACTAAGCGCTGGTCACTTTCCACACGTTGTGGAATCAAATTGACAATTTTAAACACACATACACAGGATTTAACTTCTGAGATACTTGTAATATTTTGTTGCGCGAGTGGTCCATTTCTAGCTACGTCCTGCACATTCCTATCTAGGCTCCACCCACTTTGTAGTGTTGGTGTCGTTTTAAGCAATTTGATCTACCAGGATCTCGATTTCAAATAAGCGACCGTAAGGTTGCTGGATAATGAAGTGATATTGAGACGGCATAATAACATTTGGCATGTGCATCAACAAGACACAATGGCAAGGATAGGGATAGAAAAATCAGGTGCCACGCAATCAGTTTCTTATCAATGAATCGATCTACATATATAATGTTTATTTGACCGTTTGGCCCTCAAATTTGTTGGTAGATATATAAATATTCATAGAAAGTATTCATGTGGATCCCAAGAGAAGGACTTTTTAAATTTACTATATGGAATGATTGGCTCGATAACAGAGCCAGTCTTTTCAGTGGTAAATACAAGTTTTCTCATAGAAAATTGGTATGTGGAAACAAGGATAAAACTATTTTTGAAAAACTATCACTGAGATGACTGGCTCCGTTATAAAGACAATCATTGCAGTAATACATTTTCGAAAAGAGTCTTCTCTTAAATTGTAAATTGGCATTTCTCAAAACTATTGCATAAGCCATTTTTGTCAGCTGTTAAATGGTCAACATAATAACGTTGACAAAATAAACAAGAACGCTGAAGCGTACAATGTCTCGCCTGTAAAGGCATGGATAGGGTTGATTGACAAAGCAAACGTGGCATGGTTTGTAATACACATATTCAGCAATGCACCAATAAACAAGTGTAACCAATTAAACATGGACATTTTCTTTAACAAACTGCGGCTAGTCTGATCTTGACATATATTTCCAAATAAAACTAGTCTCGGTGCAATATTACTTCTTGCATAGTATATAACTCTGCTGTAAAATTTTGTTGTTATCTGGTGAGCCATTGTTGAAAAAATGTTCGATAATTACTGGCCAAAACTGCGCTTTTCTTGCACTTGATTAAAAAACTTTAGCGAAAA
Source organism: Chaetoderma sp. LZ-2023a (assembly GCA_034401795.1). NCBI lineage: Eukaryota > Metazoa > Mollusca > Caudofoveata > Chaetodermatida > Chaetodermatidae > Chaetoderma > Chaetoderma sp. LZ-2023a. The sequence continues at coordinate 68,143,965 of CM067365.1, forward strand.
CTGCACTGGCAAAATACATGGAAAAAAAGTCTAAATCCAAAACCGTGAAAAAAATAGTTAAAATGCCCCCAAAATTAAATCTATTGTTATGTAGATCACATCCCTGTATAGTACAGATCACTCCTGTAAAGTTCCATTGAACTCGGATGTCAGTGTTGAAAAATAAGTTTGACCCCTCGCCACTGCCCTCAGATTGACTCAAGAACAAAAAAGTATTGTACTGTAGTCTACTAACTACACGCTTCAAAATGATATGTGACATGACCACATTTGCTCAAATTTATTTTCTGCCCACCATTTCCACCCCTGGGGTGATATCAAAATTCCAATTTGTCATACACATCCCTAGCCATATGTGTAATCATACAGAAAGTTTCAAGTTTCTATCTGAAATGGTGTACGAGGAATTGCATTACAATAGATTGGTGCCCACTTTTGACCCTGCCCCCTACCCTCAGTTTGTGACCCAAGATCAATATAATTTCTTGTACTGGGGGTCATGTCAAAGTTCTAAAAGTGCCATGCACATCCCTCACCATATGTGTAATCATCCCTAAAGTTTCAACTTTCTATCTGAAATGGTCTAGGAGGAGTTGCATTACAATCGATAATTACTGGCCAAAACTGCACTTGCAAAACACATTAAAAAAGCCCAAGTCCAAAACCGTGAAAAAATTGGGTAAAATGCACGAAACTTAAATCTATTGTTATGTAGATTATATCCCTGTATAGTACAGATCACTTGTGTAAAGTTTCATTGAGATCGGATGAGCCAGTGTTGAAAATAAGTTGATTAAAAAACCTGCACAAATGACGGACGACGACGCCGCCATCGCCGCCAACGACGACGCCGGAATTAGTGATACATATGTCTCGCTTTCTGCTTCGCAGGCGAGACAAAAACCGTAATCATAAAAAACCTGTACATTTTCTATGTCGAAAACAATGGAAAATTCAGCAAAATGTTTTCAAAATTTTGTTAAAATAACGATGCAATGAGCTTCCCTGCATTATAGATAAGATGTCTGTAAAGTTTCAACAAGATCTGATGGGGCAATGATGAGAAATATTGATATTTAAAAACCTTAACCATAAGTACAGATATGGTGACGCCGACGATGACGACGGAAATAGTGATCCCTATGTCTCGCTTCTGCTTCGTAGGCGAGACAAAAATGATGAATCATTTCACGGTGAATGACCAATGCATCCGCAAAACATCATCTCAAACTAAAAACATGCCGTTTGCCATAAGCAGACTTTAAACCCCCACTTCGTGCCGTTGATGTTATAATGCAGTGCAGTTCAGATTGGGGTGGGGGTGGGGGGAGTAGAAGTTGGGCATATGGTCGCCTTTTTCACACCTTGTTCTTTTGTTCTTTCATTTGCTCTCTTCATTGTTATTTTGACAAATTTTTTCCTTTGATCCCTGCCGCCTTTGAAAAGGTGTGAAATAAGGCGACCCTATCTCCGCCATTCTGATTGGATGTTAGATGTAAAGGGTGTCCATAAACCCCCACCCATCGTTATATCACGTGACTCCTGTCATCCAATCAGGTTATCTTAAGGGTAATTAGCGTAATGATGGACAATGGTTAATGCATTGGTTAAGGATGATTGACAGGTTAAATGTCTGGACTTGTCTTTTCCTGGGAACTCGTTCAATCACGAAGCCCCACCCCTCATTAAATCAAGTGACTCCTGTCATCCAATGAGGTGAACGTAAGGGTAATTAGCATAATAATGATTGAGAGGTTTCATGTCTGGACACGTCTTTTCCTGACTCTAGGAACTCATTCAATTGCAAAGCCCCGCCGCCCCCACCCCACCACTCGTTAAATCATGTGCCTCCTGACATCTAATGAGGTGAGCTTAAGTGTAATTAGCATAATGCCACTTGACAAGGGTTAATGAATGTAATTAAGATCCAAGCTCTTCGAGGCAGGACAAATGCTCACGGTTTAATGATTTGCGTAATAGTTATTGACCGGTTGGATGTCTGGACTTGTCGTTTTTCTGACTCTGGGAACCCATTCAATCATGGGAGATTACTTCTAAATGGTCAATCTATTGCATAAGGACAATTGTCGAGCGATGCGATTGCTGAAGGCGACTTGGTTTGTCTAATGGGTTCATCATTAAACTGCTGAACCTCGGAACGTTTTAGCCATCACAATGTACACGGGTCAATGTATCGCATAAGGACAATCAGTTAGTTATTACTCCAATTAATTAAAATTAACTAGATGAACATTAAAACAACTCCACCCGTGTGTAACGATCATCAGAGTCATGCAAAGTTCAACGAATCATTTGTCAATCAAGTTAGGTTAATAACTACCGATTACATGTTTAACGTCCCACGAGTGGCCACGGAATATTGGGAATAATATACAGCCTAAGTTGACTCAGGGTTTGGACGGATTATAGGCGATTGTTCTTTCAGTTTAAAATTCAAAAATCAATATGATTCGTTCACGTTTCTCAATTTTTAATAAAATAAAAGTTGCAGTAAGCATACAGACGATAAAATATACAGAGATACATATACAGACGGTAAATATAAAGTAGATAAAATATACTTACGAATAATACAGATGAATAAGCCCAATATACAAACGAATTATATGTAAAACAAATAGAAAACAATGATTTATTTGTAATATAAAATGACAAATGTTTTCGTGTGGGATCCAGCGACCTGCAAATTTAATTGATAGACACAGAGAATGATGCGACTGAGGTATTACAGGAAACTGATTTTAGAGCTATTGAATTTGAAAACGTTCTAAGCGATAATGAACACCTAACAGATTGGGTGTAAAGATATGGTAGGGATTTTTACAGAGGTAGGGTTTGGAGATATTAATTTTCAATGTGTGGGAGGGTGTGCAGGGTATATTTTAAATAGGCTTAAATAATGTTTTAAAACCGAGCTCAATGTATGAAAATATCATAATTTACTTGAGTCTGGCCATTTCCCCCTCTCCACCACCCTATAACTGGGTATCGACCTCCCCATAATTCTAACCGATAATAATAAAGCAGAAGATTACTTACTCCCCCTCGATGAATGGTCTGCTAGTAGTCTTCTAAGTTACGGGTTAGCGTATTATACCCCATACAACAGTGATGGCTCACCCACACACACGCACCCATTTCCACCCACCCACAGGTTTTTTCCATTCTCTCAAGCTCAAACCCCGCATACCCCCAGGTTATGCGTGACACCCTTAACCTACCCGAATCCAAAAGCACACCTCAACATTCCTGCCCCCGTAAACGTAAATTTAGGTCCTAGGGATAACCTGAAAGTCATATGGTTTAGTATGATAGTCATTAAAAAGTATACGTTTTTGTAAGTAAATCCGAAACGTTTCTCAGGTATCCTTAATCAAAAGTCTATGATCCTTATTTCTAATGATATTATTAGTTTACTGAGTGAACGTTTCGAGATCATGATCTTTGACCATGGCTAACAGAGTATCCAACCCCAATTAATTATTCCTATAATTTAAAGTTAAGCCCTTAATTTTGCAGACATTCTTGATATCCCCAGTCTGTCCGTCTAGTTGTCTCTATGCATAACTCTTCGGGACAGTACTGACAAACTCGGTTATTCCACTGCGGGAAGGAACTTCGTCCTTGAAATAACCGAGTCTGTCATGGTAAAACGGGGATTAGGTGTGGTTTATCACTATTTTAAACATACATGATAGAATCTGTATCGTGATAAATGCAACTCGAGCCTAAGGCTACTAGACTTGGTAGCAAATGAACCCTGGCGTGACTTGTGACAAACGCATTGATCACAACATTGGTGTGATTATCAGAGGGCACGAATTTGTTCAACTCACGATAGCGCATTAACAGAGTGCTGTTGTTACAAGCACAGATCCCTCTGACAGAAATCGTTCTATCCGTCAGCACCTTCAACATGGCGCTATACGAATTGACGGATTCGTGCTTAGGGTAGGGGTTAAGCACGAAATAACCCCATAAAGAATTCAGAACCTGTTTTGCCAGGGTTCTAAGGCCCTTATTTTGAATGATCAAAGATTTCTCTAATTTATTCCCTTCACATTCAAAAATATTCCAGAACATGCACATCTTTCTGGTTATCGATGACAGCATCCTCGGGATACCCAGATGCTAATTGTTTAATTTTCAAAGAGTTATCGATGTAACCCTTGACAAGTGTATCAGCGCGCTCTTCATAGTGCCATATCTCGATAAACTCTAAGCTACGGTACTCGCTATGTACCGCCTCCGTCAACTCCACATATGTCCATACACCATGTACAGCATGCTCGCTATCACTATGAGTACATTCAGTACTCTGCAAATTGCGAGTGCATTTACTGTACAATGGAAAGAACAAACGTTCGTTGCATCTGTATGGGAGGACAGGAAATAATAAATCTTTAGGAGGCAAACAGACACCGAAGTAAGCCCCTAACTCCTCTACCAGTTTAAAATCTCTAACAATTACTTCTGGTTCGACTAGAGGGTACTCACAGGCATTGCACATGTAAGGATATAGTGAAGTGATATCCACGTACGCTATATACTCATCCGCTGCAGTCTGGTGATGCAAATGTATGACGTTGGTACGGCCACTGTAGAGGGCATCACACATGATAAGCGGTTCATGATATGTTCTACCATTCAGAAAAGCATTAATACTATGGTCGTTAAAGGGGAACACAAGAAGGGTTATCATCGTTTGCATAAAACACGCAGTTCTATTGTAGAGCCCACATTTAAGCTACTGTATAAAGCTTTCCCCCGACATTTGTATATAAATCCGAGTAAAATGGTGTTAAAAAACGCTATGTTACTATAATTTTCTGCGGGTTAATTAAATCTATGACGTCATAGGTTGAATCCCATCCGACAAGAACCATAATAACGGCACTCTGAAGACAGGAGTGCATGCATTTGGATGGTGATATCTCTATCGGTGATAATGCTATCGACATCATTTATATATGTACAGATTGAAGAGATTAAGACGCGTATCACACTATCGCAAATTTATGGAATGTATTTGTTATTTTCACACATTAATTGCCGAACCTTAAGATGGCCATTTTCTATGAAGATACCTGCCAATTACATTAACATTACAAAATCTCAGGAAGTTTTGAGGCTAGTATGAAAACATAAATACCTAAAGCTGGACTGGATGTATGTACAAACTATTTAAACTCTCATATTAATAGATGAAACATTATCTGCCGTAGCCCCAGTGAGAGCGTTGATTCAACAGTGGTAATTATATTGAATTGCCTATACTATCGCGTCATTCATTTATCTTAAGATCAAAACTTCATGCCAAAATTGGCACCATCAGAGAAATCAGACAAAGGACTGTTAGTATATATTCCTCAACATTTCCGCAAATATAGTTTATATATTCCTAAGACCGCTGAAGAGAATCCCCTTATAAAAACGCAATTCGCATTTTTATTGCGATAGCGTTTGTTGACAGCGAGAAAAACGTTCAACTTATGACGTCATACACCTTCATCCGGGAATAGAAATTTAACCCATGTACCACATATTTAAATAACGAAGATATATATTTCTAATTTGAGCACAGATCTTACAATTATATTTTTGAAAACGTTACGGTCTGTAGATTCATTTTATACACAGTAGTATAGAGGGTCTGGTGATTCCCTTTAAGCCTCTTGGCCTTAAAATCACAATCCCACATTTCAACTACCTTCAAATCCATACATCTAAGCTCACTAGATTTAGAAAGTGTCTTCTGATACACTTCCTCTAATGTTAAATCAGGCTAAAATGTGACTTGCCAGTCATACGCTTACTAGGCAGTCATTTCGGACGCACATGTACGTAACAGCTGTAGTACTCATCAATGTCGGGGCAGTAACTGTCCAACGATCAGTTAAACGTGTCAGGTTCGCTGCCAATTAGAGCGTCTTTAATGAACATGTTCTTAGAATGAGCCAGGTAATCTAGCCACTTAGACACTTCGACGGAGTAACGTTTCCTGTTACATCGGTTAATGTACCCCATAACAGGCTTATGAATATTTAAATAGTTAGCCCTAAATATATTATTACATAATGATGCTAGCATCATAGATGACACGAAAGGCAGTATCCCAGTGTCATGGATGAACATTTCATGAAACTTACCGCAAGCCATCCATAGAATATCTACGTCAGACCTACAGTAAAGATACATGGCATCCCTAAAATTGAAAACACTGTCTTTCACAGCATCAAACCATGCGTCAAATTCTTTACGGGCTGACACAGACATATTGTCAACACCGTAAGCATCAATCGAGGGGTACGCTCCGACGTAATCAAAGTATACATTACTTTCTAGGAGATGTGGAAAAAATCCTTTCTCACTAGGCAAATTGAATATTGCGGTTAGTTGACGTAGTTGAAATGGAAGAAACGGTAGACTGTCCTTAAAATGAATGTCATCAACATTCAAATACATCACTTTATTACCATTCATTATTACGTTCGACGGTTTAAGCTCTGTGTTTCTAAAGAGCCACTCCATCACTAGATGTAAGTCAAAACCATGATTGTTATGAGCTATAGTAATGTAGTCACGAAAGCATAGAACATTAGTTTTACGAGTATCCTTATGCTCAGATTTCGTAGGTAATAACCATTGCATGAAAGTAGTTAGAGCATTAGTATCTTCGAAGATGACATCTTTTCGACGTTCATTTCATTTCATGCAATGCTCGTCATGAGGTTCGCTAATGCATACGGATCAAGCTATCTGAGCTACGACATAAATAACCTCGTGACGCTTTGTCACTTGATTCTTTTCAAAATCATAAAAGGTGAAACGTTGAGGGATGGACGATACGTGCTTATCTATGTTTTAGAGTCGCGTGCCTTATGCTTTGCAGCTAAGCTCATATGTTCTTCGTTATAACTCTGCATATAACAAACGTGGTCCCGTAAATCAACTTCAGTCTTGCAACTAGGACATTTCCCCTTCCCGCAATGATGTTTAGAACGAGAATCAACATCTAGAAGTTTGCCACAGTCCCTGCAAGACTTACACATAGCGCACATTCCAGAGTTGGCATGATTGTTGTAGTGTAGTTCGGATCGACCGGTCGGGTACTGGCTGTATCAGCTAAGCTGGGTACGCGCCGCCCATCTAGGATTCGTTTTCTGAACACGCCGCTCAGGGTAGAGCTATAAGCGTATATAGACCTATGGGAGAGAGAGCATGTCGAAAAACGACTAAGTTTCATTAAAACGCAGTATGCGCATGCGCGCGCCGGGACGCTGTTTCCATGGAGCACGTAGTTGTGACCTAGATAGGATGGCGCTTATAGTGTACCGAGCTAGTACTCTGCAATTCTTATTAATTCTCGGTTCCCGTTAAATTTGGCATTAATCAAGACCAGAATTCGACGGGCTTTCTAAATATGTAAACCATTTCAAAATCTGTCGAGAAATGGCTGAGTTATCCAGGAAAACTCTTCTTGATTATCTTCAAAATATTGCCTTGACGTCATAACCATGTGGATATAAAGCTTCTAGAATGTTCTAGAACGTTCGACGACGTTATTATTAGCTGTGTGCTGATTGGCTGTTGCTCGAACGATGATTGAATGAAGCCCGCGCCTGTGATGTCATGGAGAGTATAAAAGAAGAAGCGATCCAGTGATCGAGAGCATCCTCGGCAAGGGGCCGAACAGGTTGGAGCTGTACCAACTATTATCAAGCGCGATACGCGTCCTTCTTCACTATGCGTCAGGTTTTTTATCCCATTGTGTGCAGTTCCCAACCCACCGCACTAACACAATTTTGTAACTCCCTATTTACGGGAGTAATTTGGACCTTTCGATAACCGTTCACCAATACTACATCTACATTCGGAACACAAACTTGCGGCAAGTCTAAAGATGTAGAGGCAGGATGTTCCTTGATGGATGACTAGCCGGATCTGCCGGCCACGCCTAAAAGTGGTATTTCAAACGACGACGCACCAATCACGTAAGTTCTTTCGACTTTCGACCGCAGCAAGTAAACTCTGCCCGGTGCATCTTCAGAGCTGGTTGACGTACCCAGCACCGTGAAGCTTTGTTTTGTATCTTCATTTGCCTCTGACAACCCACGCTTGTGACCGGTTGTTTACACCTTCCATCCATGCCATCGGTGTACGGGAACTTTCTTCACTACATAGTACTATCGTATCTTTACTGACTGCTCGTTAGACATTCTATTAGGCCTACAGAACTAAGCAATGTACTCCCGCCCTGAGTGCTCTTGTGGAACTCTTGTTTGTGGAAAACAGCTTGCTAAAACCACCCTGCGGGAACTTTCCAGCTTCCGGGGAGCGCATCATCTCACGTCGACTACAGATCTACGTGTCAATTTCAGTGACACGGTAGCCTAACTTGGGAATGACTACCAAGTATTCAAGTAACTATACTTCACCGTTTAATTATTTCTCTATATAGGTTTTGTTAATTACCTCGTATCCGTACTAACTGTTCCGATGACTAAAAGGAACCATAACGGTCTTATGACCAATAGTTATAATTTCTGTATTTGTTAAATAGTTATTTTCATTTTCCTCAATGTGCTGCTAACCGCACTATAGTAGGTTCGTCAACCTGTATTACTATATATATATATATATATATATATATATATATATATATATATATATATATATATATATATATATATATATATATATATATATATATATATATATATATATATATATATATATATATATATATATATATATATATATATATATATATATATCTTAATCATTGCCACCGTATTGTTTGTTCTGGTTAGATTACGTATGTATATGACCAGTGGCCATCCGTTAAACTGTTTTGCTTAAGTTATGGAAAATATAGGAATGCAGTGCACGCAGGGAAAACTATACAGCAACATTTATATATGCAGCATTTTCTCCCGCCACCAACAATTTTTCACTGAGGTCGCTGTCCGTGCTATAACTTTGTTTAGCCCGGCATGCTACCGACTAAAACCTTTTCTATTCAGCTGGATACGACAGGTTCAAAATGATTAGAGACACTTTCTTCATTACATACTGTAATATATTTTTCTCTTCCGGCAGTGCAATAATCTAGCCCTGCACTCCGGTAAGACTCATAACTCCAGGATTTTGTCTCCCTTCATATTCTTCTTAGCCTTGTGGCTTCTTAATTGTGTGGACGTCTCTATCCGCACCATGGGCTGATCCGACTCTGGGAAACTATTGGGGTTTCCGAGCGGTGATGGCTAGGGTGCGGTCTCACATACACATTCCCGTGTAACTTCGGATACTTAGTAGATAGTACTTTAAACCAATGTAGGAAAGCACTGCGAAAACACATGTATTAATTCTTATTTTATTTACTGACAACCCTCCCGCACCGCAGTGCAAAACTGGCAACTTGTATATAAACCTAACGACAGGTTAAACGGTTAGTTCCATAGGACCTGGTGACGGGCGAGATACGTATTCTCACCGAATTCTGTTAACATGTCTGGGCATGATATTCAAATCTGCCACGCCCTTATGTGAAGGACATTTACGGTGTGCAATTCGTCTCTCTTACCCCCACCATAACGATAGGCGATATGGCCTAATAATGCTTCCGTGAAATGTAAACCATGTCCTGTAATGTTTCATGTGGTTGCAGAGCGGAATGTCCGGATTCCCACCCAGTTGGGAGATCCCGCTAAGTAACATGTATGAGCGCTGTCTACAGTATTGATGTCCTCAGGCATCTGTTCCCCGTGACAGCCGTGTCTAATACCTAGGTAGACATCAGCCAGTTGCGGCCTAAACTAATTCTTGTTTTGACACCAACTAAAAGTAATTAAGCAAAGCAGAAGACCTGCAGAAATCAAGTGGCAACTACTAATTCAGCATATTAGCAATCACATAAGACGGTGACGAAGGAATCCATCGGGAATCTTCCATTCCGTCTTCACGTAAAACAGTACGCACCCCTATAGTCATAATCTCACTAGGTATGGTCTTTTCTTTCTACAGCATTTTTGTTTGAAATTTTAGAGTGGGCCAAATTTTGCCTACTATTCTTCTCCCGCTTTAAGCCGTGGCGACACCTTCCCGAGACAGAGGCCCGCGCGAGGCACTTGCCTCTCGCAAGGATTCAGTGATGACTGTCCATGCCAGGATAATACTCCTTACCCAAACTAGCACTAGGAGTCGTGCCCGCGTGAGGCACACCACTTTTTTCGTCTGAGATAGCCTTCTTCCTTTCAGCTTAGAGGTATAATAACTTATATTAAGTTAAAAAGCTATGTCTCGTGTACGGGAGCCTCCCTTGTGGGGATACCTCTGCGGACCTACGAATCTGTGTGGTACCTCCGGGAGCCCCATGTTTAAAAGTTCATCTACCTGCATCTATGTCTTGTGTTTTCGTATGCTCTTATTGTAGTTTTCTCTGGCATATTTTTCAATTAGCTATGTAAACTCATTTGTATAGAGTTATATTTTTAGGTCACCAAATCAAATCTTGTAAGTCCATAGATCACGAAATTGCTATGGACAGGAATACTGGTGACACAAACACTGGTGACACAAACTCTTGGGATGAGACCGTTGTGTTTAATGTTCGCGACAATGGTCGCACGGCCCCACCGGAACAATTGAGTTCCACCGGCCTTAGGAGCCGGTTTTTGTTTCCCACAGGGCAGTCTCGTTCAAGGTCCATCACCCCGAGACCGGGTGCTAACCAGCGTCGTCATTCGTCGTGCACTTACGGCGCGGCCAGTCGACATGAGACATCGTAACGGTCCGACACTGCCCGGCGAGCTACATTAGCAACCCTCGCTCTTAAACCATCTGCTACAAGCATCGCAATAACGATTAGCAATCTGGACATAAACGACAGCATTTTACACAAGAGTGTTGATCACGATATGCGTCTGGATTAAACTGGTAGAAATGCTCTGTAATATTAAAACACCAGGACTGGAAGGAAAGTTGATTCATGATTGAACGAGCTCACAGGAAAGGACGAGCTGGGGTGGGGGTCACTATGACTCTATTGAACGCAGATGTGTTTCTGCTCGTGATCATTCGCATTGTGATGCAAACAATACTTGGTCATTTAACAATAATAACTAGCAATTGGGAACTTACTTAGAACAGCTCATGGCAATGGGAGGTAGTGTGTACTTGGACCAATGGAGTCAATGAGACTACACTATACATTTGAGTATATTTTTCACTATTTCCAAAGATAATCTGCCATGCTGAAACCTATGCGTCTCCCAGTCACAGATTCGAAGATACCAAACACAGAGAGAGAGAGAGAGAGAGAGAGAGAGAGAGAGAGAGAGAGAAAGAGAGAGAGAGACAGACAGACAGACAGACAGACAGACAGACAGACAGACAGACAGACAGACAGACAGACAGACAGACAGACAGACAGACAGACAGAGAGGGAGGGAGGGAGAGAGAGAGAGAGAGAGGAGGAGAGAGAGAGAGTGCGCGCGCACGCGAGAGAGAGAGCGCGAGAGAGAGAGACAGACAGACAGACAGACAGACAGACAGACAGACAGACAGACAGACAGACAGACAGACAGACAGACAGACAGACAGATAGGCATGCAGGTAGGCAGGCAGGCAGGCAGGCAGGCAGGCAGGCAGGCAGGCAGGCAGGCAGGCAGGCAGGCAGGCAGGCAGGTAGACAGACAGACAGACAGACAGAGAGGGGGGGGCGCATTTCATATCAACACGAAAGAAATCTTACTGAAAACAAAGTAAAAGCTTTCTAATTCTAGCAATAAATAGACGAGGAGGGAACGCGGGTGAAAAAGCATTACCGATGCACGGTCAAATTGATGGAAGGAATAGTTTACGGTTCGAACAAGATACCAAAGAATTAACGCAGAAACATAATCATATATTAATATTTTTTTAGGGAGAGGGAGAATGAGAGTGAGACTGCAGAGAGGAATTGAATAGGGGAGGAAGGGAAAGGACGATCGGCAGGATGTGAGTAGGAATTGGGGGATACAGAGAGCAAGGGAAAGGATGCACAGTGAGGGAGATGAGGGAGAGGGAGAGAGAGAGGCTGTCATGTCTTACCATCCCTAGCGACAATCTATGCAAGTTAGCATCCATCCTAGTTATGTTAGCATCGATTATAGATGTACGCTAACGCAGCTTTTATAAACACAACAGCAACACATGTGTTGCTTTTATTGCATGGGATGGAGGGAGATATCAATCGATTCCCACACCAGTTCGCTGAATTGATGATGCTCGTACTGTCGCCTGTTGGTCTCTGTTGATAGCTAGTATAATGTAACCTTGTAATGACATCTTGGCTTATCTAATTTGGCACGTGATCAGCTTTCTTAGATCGCATATGTGTGACACACCGGATTTGGATATAGTTGTCTCTTTCTAATGATGTTTCTGTATGACTTGTGTCTGTGTAACGCGAGTATATTGTATATTAATATAGCTATTATTTTCTACTAACGCAACTCGATTATGTAGCCTGATAAATAAGCATGCCTGAAATTATCTGCGACTCTGCTCAGGCTAAAATGGTAAATAGAATTATGTGTCAATCGGATCAATCTAAAATACATATCAACATTTGGATTTCAAGATACTCTCACATAATCTGTCATGAATATCTGTAGGTAAATATGTTCAGCTGGCCATATATGGAGCTATCTGATTTGATCAAAAACAATTTCTTTGTAGACTTCGTAACTCTTCGGAGGAGTGGGTGATTGCAGGACTGCGGTGGGATGGCGTGGTGTGGCGTTGGATGGCGGAGGGGGCCCAACTATCAACCCTATCCAGCCCTTCAAAATACGGCCATATTTCGTCTGATTTAGTGGTCTCATTACTTTTACTGTGTTCAGATGTCATTGATGTATAGGGGCATCACACTATATGGGTATGCAGAACACACGTGTCATGCG
>CM067365.1:68157432-68197432 GCA_034401795.1 Chaetoderma sp. LZ-2023a
CTTGGATATCTATGCCCGTTCATTCATGTTGGTGTGTCCCATCCACCGTCCATATGGCTATATCCGTGTACCATACTAGTTATCTGACGTAGCAATGAAAATGACGTATATTCGTCAGGAAAGTGGCAATAGTCATCATCAAAATGTGTGAATTGTGTATTGGTAGCGTTGGCGTGTCCGCGTTTTTCCTCGTAATTGGAGGCCTGGGTCCGTATACGGGGTACGAATCGGCGCGACGGATTTGCTGGTTAGATCTCGGGATTTCCCATTGGATAGAGGTTGGAGTCAGACGCTCTGAAGAATGCAAAAGCCGATCTCATTGATCTCATGGATCTCTGTATTGGAGGGACGATAACGTTCCAGTGAGGCTGGGCGGGCATTCCTGCGTGCATCGTGATTCCATAACACCATATCACCATATTAAGGAGTAAATTCGGCTCAACTGTTGATGTTGGCCGAATGCTGGGTTGAGTCGGTTTTAAGCCGACGTTGACTTGCTCGTTTATATAAGAGTTACTATATTATCTCTTTTCGATTTTATATCTCGCCAGAGAAAGATTTATCTTCCAAAAACCTACGTGAAAATATAAAGAAATATAAAGGAACGTCACCAAGTCTTCCTAAGGGATTAATATAAGCCACTATATTTAGTAAAAAATGAACTTTCTACTTAGAGAAGCTTTAGCAGAAGCGGGAGGAAATGCCTTGCGCAGGCCGCCGTCAAAATAATATCGTCCAAACATAGGTGGCCTAATGAAGTGTGTTGGGCTGTGAATGCGTGCATTTATACATGTGTGGTGTACTCTCTTTTACGAGAGACAGTTGGCTAGCTTCCGAAGATGCTGGCCAGGCCGAGTCTTCAAATTAATTAAGTTAGGTGGAGCCTAACCTACAATGCATTTGCTGTAAGATGCTGGAACACATCATCTGTTCTAAGTTAATGAGCCATTTCGAACAAAATAACATCCTAACTCACAGATAACACATCTTCCGAAAATTTCACAGTTGTGAAACTCAACTAATTAATGCCATCACTGATTGGACTTCATCCACTGATAAACTGAAACAATTGGACATTTTTATTCTCGATATTGAAAAGGCTTTTGATACTGTTCCACATGAACCTTTGAAATCTAAATTGCACAAATATAATGTGTCATAACAAAACATACTAAATTGGATTGACTCATTGTTAACAGGTCACAAACAGTGCGTAGTAGTCAATGGTGTCAAATCAAACGTTGCTGACGTTGTGTCGGGAGTACCTCAAGGAACCGTTCTAGGCCCGTTACTGTGTTCAGGCCACATAAATGTTACAGTCCAGGACATTTCCTCAGATATCTGGATCCTGGCTGATGATTGCGTATGCTACCGGGTAACTCATGATCCCCAAGGACTGTGAGGCACTCCAACAAGACATAACCATGTTAGGTAACTGGGCTACCACTTGGGGAATGCGCTTCCAACCGGTAAAATGCAACATGATGAGCCTAACCATAAAAACCCCCATCAAATTCGACTACGCACTAAAAGGAACCAGTCTAAGTTGTGTTTCATCAGTAAACTACTTGGGCGTCAACATCACCATTGATCTAAGCGGGAACAAACACATCACTGAGATCTGCAGCAGATCATACAGAACCGTAGGACTATTGCGGAGAAATTTATCATTCTGTTCCCAAGAAATCAGGCTTCAAGCATACATGCGACTAATTGGACCAGTTATGGAATGTGCAAGTACAGTTTGGGACCCTCATCAGATAACTCTTCAGGACAAACTAGAAAGTGTGCAAAAACGTGCAACTAGATTTATCACCTCAAACTATTGCTACGAACCAGGGAGTATGACACATATAATGGAAATCCTACAATTCCCACCGTTATCAGACAGAAGGAAGCAAAACCACCTTATTTTGTTCTACAGCAAGATTTACAGCAACAAGCAAAGATATCATTAGACAGTCTACAGACTCCAATTCGGAAAACCAAAAAACATACACAACAGCAACTTCAACCAAATTTACGCAAGAACTCACGTCTTTAAATTTAGCTTTATGCCCAGTACGATAAGGGATCTTCTAAGCCGTTCAGAAAACTGCAAATCCTACAAATAAATTTACCGAATTAGTCAGAGGCAAGAAAACATGTCTAAACCAGCTACTTGACGAAGGCGCGGCGAAAATAATGTCATTTGGATGTTTCGCCATAACTAATCAAGATCAAGTTCAAGCGATTGAAGATCCCCTCACCCAAGTTTGGCAGCGAAAGCTTAAATGTTATGATCATATGAGAGAAAGAAAAGAAATAGAGACGATCTGAACACTTTTGGTTATTTCTAGAAAGACGACCGGGCAGATATTTAAGGACACAAAAAGATGGCATGTCCGGGAAAATGTGAACGTATGGCAACCCGTATTGCCAGAGGTTAATTAGTTCCTCTGAAAAGAAATTATTGATCATAATGTGAAACTTAAGTCTTTTTTAATTCATCAAATTATTGTGACGCCTTGACGTTCAAAACTGGTTAGACAAGTCGTGGTTGTGTGACCAGGTGACGTTTTAAGCTGTCCCAGCGAGTGCGACGGTGTACAATTTCTCAAAGCTGCCGAGTTGCGTTGTATTGTGAGAAATATGGACTAAGATTAAAGACCGCCTGTTTATAAAATACAGGTTTATGTGGTCCCCGGTGTGTCCTATTTACCCGCGCCGCTAGACGCAAGGGTATATGCGAGCATGGGGAGCTTGCTGTTGTTGTTGTTTTGTTGTTGTTGTTGCTAATGGTGGTGGTGTTGTTGGTGGTGTTGTTGTTGTTAAGACACTTTTGAATAACTCTGGTTCTCCTAGAGGGATCTTCTCCAAATATGGAGTGCATTATGTCCGTGGGATCCCAAGCAGGTAAACCCCTACAACAACATATTTTAGCAGCAGTTTTCAAAACAGACATTTTGCGCATTCTTCAATAACTCTGGTTCTACTGGGCACTCTTCTCAAAACTTAAGTGGACGCTTATCGAATTCTGTGGTCGCATGCTGAAATGCAACAGCAACAGCTTTTAGCAACATTGTTTTCAAAATAGACATTTTTGAAGCATTTTTCAATATCTCTAATGAAGGTACCGTTTCCGAACTTGGGTTGCTGTGTGTCTTGTGGTGTCCCGAAGACGTATTACAATGTTACAGTCAAAAACCAAAACGAAACACCAATAACTTTCAGCAACATTGTTTCCAAAAGCAGCCTTAAAATATATCAATGACGCGGGTAATGGGCAACTTTGTCCCTGTTAGAAATGTGTACTATATTAAGAGAGTTCATATATGTGTTTCATTTCTAGCTAAGCTCCGCCCACTTTTCGCGAGTGTTCGAACCGATTTGACAATTTTAAAGTTGAGTTATCAGACTTTAAATTTCAAGGTAACTATAATATTCAGGTAAACGAGGACTCCATTTCTCGCTGTGTCCAGCCTATTTCTCATTAACCCCTTAAACATTAAATTTATTCAAGGAAATTTCAATTTTCTCATAGAAAATGTCCGTTTGCAGACTAGGAGAAGACTGTTTTTGAAAATTTACCACTGGAATTACTGTTTCGGCTATCGAGCCAGTTATTTCAGTGGTAAGTTTTCAAAAATAGTCTTCTCTTG
Organism: Chaetoderma sp. LZ-2023a; assembly: GCA_034401795.1. Lineage (NCBI taxonomy): Eukaryota > Metazoa > Mollusca > Caudofoveata > Chaetodermatida > Chaetodermatidae > Chaetoderma > Chaetoderma sp. LZ-2023a. The sequence goes on from CM067365.1 coordinate 68,161,074, forward strand.
GTCTGCAAATAGACATTTCTCAAGACCACTGCAGAAGCTGTTTTTGGCTGATATGTGGGTTAAAGGGTTAAGTCGCACTCACTGTGTACAGTCTGATCTCCGCACTACCAGAATCTCAATTTCAATGTAAATATACAGTTAACCCCTCTTGTGTCAACGTCGCCTCAGAGCGCTCAAAATGCTACCTATATCAAGTATTCCTTTAAATCCCTAGATATCTCAAGGAAAATTGCAATTCTCACTTAGTACATGTCCATTTAGAGAAGACAATGTGTGTAAACTTGCCACATAAATTTACAAAAATAACTTTCTGTTGCCACACGTTTTGTTCGGTTTGATCATTAAATGGTTAATATTCAAGAAAATCATAATTTTTTGCTTTGGCAGTGTACATGTGCATGTCAAGAGAAGACTATCTTTGAAATTTTACCACTGGAATGACTGGTCATTCCAGCGATAAATTAAAACAAATTGTCTTCTCTTGGCCTGCAAATATGCATCGCCCAAGAGCACTGCAGGTGGTATTTTGCAAGGTTTAACCATTACAAGATTACACTGAAACAAGAGGGGTTAAATTATCGAATGTTTTAAAACCAACTTGTTTCAAAATATTCAACACAGTGTTTATTACACTGAAAATAGGCCAAAACCTAGAATTCATACACTTTCCTGCCAGACTTTTCAACTTGCCGTGTTACCCGTGTCATTCCATGAGATTTTCTTGCCAAATTTGGGTTTTATCAATTAGATGCATAGTAAATGAAAGCGTATATTGTTTATGTTACAGATAGTGTTATATTATTGGGATGTCATGCATTGCCAATGGACGTTTATATAGAGACTATCACTCGCTGTATGCGGTTAAATTGACAACTTACCAGAAATCGGCACCCATGAGATTTGCTTGGCGCATTGATTTGTTCATTTAAAGAAATCTCTCGCATTTTAATAAACAGAAACTTTGTGATGGCAATGGACCTTTACAGTTTTAGCTATACCCCGCTAATCCCGAGTTAAGCTCAGCCAACACCTCGCTCGCGTTGGGATCGATTGATCCCTGAACTTCTTGACTATCAAGTTCCAGAAAACTATACAGGGAAACCTGTTGAACATTGTGAAATTAATTTGACTGGGTGCTGTTGCTGCCTAATGTTTATTAAATCTCAGACATACAATTCGTACAACGTGTTTGACAATTAAACATTAAAAACGGACTATATTGAGTCGTACATGACGTCAAGATTATGTCGTCAGCCTACACGTCAGGTAGTTCATTATGACGTCATATGATTCAATGAGGAAATGGATTCATGAATTTTACTCCTTAGATATTAGATATTTACGATGATGCAAAGTTATCAATGAATCAGCTGGTTTAGCAAATGATATGAAATAAATCCCCATGCCGGTATGTTGGAAACTTATGGAATAATTAACGACTGGTAATAGCTTCAGACAAATCACTAATATAAAGCTGTATGGAATGGAGCTGTCAGGCTGGTTCCTAAAACTTGCATGTGTTTGTAGTGACTCTGATATGCCATGGCTCTATATGGACGGAGTGTCATGTGCAATGACATCAAAAGGTTGAAGCTGTTAAGATATGTCATCGTGGGTACGACGGGAAACAGGCAGGAACTTACTGTCATAATAGATTATATCGCCAGAGACTAATCTGGAAGGGATTTCATAACACTTCTGATAACCACCAAGTGGATATGTCGCTCTGCACAATGGGTCTGACTCTCGATGATCAGATGGCTCATGGAATGTATAACCATGAATAGTCTGCATTTCCACAATGAGATATGTATGCTCGTTTATCGATTCACTGAATAATCCAAATAAGGATTCAAATATATAATTACGCACTGAAATAGAGAGGCAGGTAACAGGAAAAACATAGCTACTTACCAACGATTTAAATGTTTGAAATCTGCCCTATATTATAAAGTGTTTTGTTTCATGGAAAACTGCAGATTCAACCCGATTACTGGGCTTTGTTCAATTCTTATCTGCTATATATTTTTATATTTTTAGATATAATCACGGACCTTTCATTCCTTTAATGGCCAAGCTGTCCAAATTTCTCCTTCCCATGGGGCTTTAATAGTGACAATTTATAGGTTAGGAAAATACAATTTTGCAAATGCTGGCGCTGAAATGGCTAGATCGATAAGCTACTTATACCTGCCTGCTCTCTGACATTCGCTAAGCCAAATTGAGAATTAAGTCAAACCATAGTAATCACATGATCAAACAAACAAGCACATGACCAAACGATCATTCATTAAAATATGACTAATAAACAAAGAATATATGCCGTAATCCCGCACTCGGAATATGACGTAGTTAGAAATTGGCATCGATGCAATTGTATTTACATAGACTAGGAGGTTATTCACATGAGTGTCCATGATATAAAACATGATCGTATCAGCATTCTTTCATTGTTCTTTAAACGAGTTCAAGCAATCTAGAAATAATCAGAGATTGAGTTAATAATAATCGACGTTCTAAGCTGAAACGAATGTTATTATAATAGTATGTGCGCCTCTGCGTTGCTGTCTCTTTCATCGCGTCTGCTGACACGTGACATATGTCTATGGATAATGGTCCGCATATGGAAATCGAAGTAAACTCAGCAAATAACTCTATAAATACAAATAATATTTATTTCCTATACACTGGTGAAACTGAGTCAAGTTCGAAATCATAGAGTCGGCGACAGCTATCCATCCATTGCGGCGATATCCACCCCAACTCAGCTTGCATACACATACCACTTCATTATCCAGCTGACTACACACCCCAGCCTTCGGTGCAGGATGCTGAAGGCGCTAAGAGTAAGTTTGCAGGAGGGAGAGAGAGAGAGAGAGAGAGAGAGAGAGAGAGAGAGAGAGAGAGAGAGAGAGAGAGAGAATGAGAGAGAGAGAGAGGGAGGGAGGGAGGGAGAGAGAGAGAGAGAGAGAGATGAATAGGAACAGTGAGAGAGAGAGAGAGAGAGAGAGAGAGAGAGAGAGAAAGAGAGAGAGAGAGAGAGAGAGAGAGAGAGAGAGAGAGAGAGAGAGAGAGAGATTGACGGCGAGTGTTTCATAACTATTTATATGTCATGGTTAGGTCAATATCAAGTCAATGTTTCCTTAGATAGACTCAATTTCCGTTGATGGCCTCGGCGGATACATGCTACATAAATGGTGCATGTGTGAAATGGCGTCGTGGATACAGGGTATAACATTAAAAAATCGAAATAAAAAGAGTAAATCGCTGGATACATAAAGTACATTATTCTAATACATTCGTGCAGCAATGAAATGCTTTACATTATATGGAAGCGACGAAATTCATTCATCCATGGTGAGCATATATAAACAATGCCACCTCCATCCATTCATGCAGCTGCCACATTTGATGGTAGCATTTGAGACGATATTCCAATCGATTTAGAGAGCAGATCTGGGATAGAATGTCTTTCGCTCAGCTTGGTTGACTTCATGCGCAAACAAATGTTCCTGGATCATATAATGTAATAATTTGATAACATTGTTTATTGTTTCATTTATCACGAAATCATAATTCGTCTATGTAGTGTTCACGGATTTGGATATGTATTATTACTGTATTCTGCGGCTGTAGTAGTACACACATCCTACAGAGGCAAGCCGCCCTTCTTCGCTTTTGACCACTGCCCTTTGTCATCGTAACCATGTGTTGAGCCATACAATGTCTGTGCAGCTGCATCCATGTTTAAAACCACTTTGGCATGATCCAGTGAAGTCATCGATTTTGTCTCCGATGCGGCATAGAGTATCATTAGATAGGATTTTCGGTATGATTTTGATGATCGCAATGGGCCGCAGCTAGGCTCGGGTGAAGGGGGGAGGAGTTGTTATGTGTGTGCGTGTGGGGTGGATGGGTGTGGGCAGGTGGCTTCACGGGCTCGGGTAGCACGATAAGGGCGCCTTGGTCTACAGCATCGCTGAGAAGGTGGTGCGTAAAAGTGGACCTCATTAGGAGCGCGATCGGTTTTCAGATAATGTCACTTGCGTATTTGAATAGTTCGTTGCTCATGCAATCAGACCGCGGGTGCACGTCCGTTTTTCAGCGCTTTGAGTGCTTCTCAACTTATGGTGTTTTAATTGCTTTTAGCAAAGGCCTGCGGGCTCCTGAGATCGCAATCAGTCCTTCGTTTTTCTTTTTGAAATAGGTTTTATCCCGACAGAAGGTCAAGATCACAGAGAGAGGTCAAGATCACATCAATCTTTAGCACCTCGGTACAGATGGACGTTTGTACATTTGCATTATGGTTCAGTTCGATATAAAGTCAATGTCAGTCGTCATAGTCAATGCCATTTTCAACCTTTCGACGAGGAAATATGGGTACGACTCGAATTAATTGATCAATCTGCATGATGTTTGAGACTATTGCAGGGTTTTCACACGTGTCTGATGATTTTCATCAGCTTTTAGGCCGATTGGATTTCAAGGTCATGTGGTCTGGTCAAAGGAAACGTCAACATATGATGAACATTCAATACAATCGATTTATAACAAGTTCTTCATGTAGCAATTGCAATTACAGCATAATGGAAGGTAGAAATATCAAGGAACACATGCAGACATCCCAGGTTCACGGTCAAAATCAATAAAAAGTCTGAGAATCTGAATACACATAAGCAAATATAAGCAATAGCCAATCATGATGCAAATAATGCTGCAGTCAGAGAACCACGGTGCATGTATCTATGTCAAGTAACCTACCCTGATCTGAAGTCCATCAACAGGGAGATACGCATACCCAGGCAACACATTGAGTAAGATTAAATGTAAGCTGTAATGTAATTTTACCGGGTAATTATTGAAGCATACATGTACATCATATCCATTATGAAGCATGCCTCTTGGAATTCTTAGTAAGATGTAATTTAGGCGCACACAATCCCCAAACAGTTCCCTTTCATGTTCGTGTAACAATCATACATCATCGCCTTCATCGTCTATCATCCTGTAGTCCAAAAGTTTGCTGCAATGACTACTGTGATGTTTGCAAAGAGCAGTACATGGGACGTTGTTCGTCTTGCATGAACAGTGAACCTTGCAAGACGTCTAGCAACCAGATTTGATCAGTTCTAAGACAGCGGCTGGTGCTGGTTTGTAGAGGCATCAGACTGGGACACACTCAACCCCGTCAAGCACCCATCCATTCTCCTCTATGGATGATACTGAGATAGTAGTTGATTTCACTTCATGTGAAATGAAGAAAAATTGTAGGCGAGGTGTTGGATAGTCTTTGTCCCTCATAGCCACAAGGTTCGTACGTAGGATATAGGGCAACAGTGTTGCTCTAGTCGGAGTAAGCGTTTCACCCTCCAAATTTCTGGATCTGAACAGTTTCAATCACAAGCTGGTATACTAGTCAGACCCCCAGAACTGTATACCGAGCACACAAACCTTTCGATAGGCCGCACTTCTTCAGCCAGCTTTCCGTCCACTAATTCAGTATCTGTGAGGAAACCATCACCCAAAAGTTGGAAGGCAGAGACGATGGGGTAATCATTGAGCAAGGATAGGTACGAGGCGATCCAACTCCACTCAGATTCCAACAAATTTCCCACACCAATCTGGCCCAATAACGTTTTGGAAACCAATCAGACCTTGACACTACTCTTGACCAATTGCACTCACACAAATGTTGATCGATCGATATGTGTTGCCTTTCCCAGTGAGGAACCTGGGATTGGTAAATGTACCTACTCGTCCATGAGCCTTAAGGACCATCAACAAGATCAGAACGTCAGTTCAGACGACCATACATCCATCTCTCTCAGAGTGGAATCACGAATGGCATCGATCACATGTACATGAATCATGATGTCTGCCTCCTCATTAGACTCTGCAAAAGTGTGGGGTTGATTGATCTGCACTCTAGTACCTTTCACACCCACCACTACTTCTTTGACCATATGTACGCCTCCAGTACAGCATCACCAACTGTCTTGGAGAGGATCGCCCCTCGGAGGCAGAAAGCAGCTCAATAAAAATAACCTTAGCGATTGTCATCTCATCATGGATCGTAACCTCCATCTCATTTCCATGTGTTCGCTTGGCCCTCGTCTTTTGCATAAGTGATTGAGCGACGTCATAGTGCTCAAATATAATGTGACCCTCATCACACGGTTTCACCATCCTTTTGATTCTCTTAGCAAATGCTTCCTTTTTCATGCTTTGACATTTTTTCATACATTGAGTAACAGCCATACTGTCAATGATAACAGCATGATCATGGGACTCAATGGAGTCATTGATGAGCAAGTTGAGAAGGCCATTGTGTGTAGCATCCTGTGCTTGTGCCTGTACTGTTGATTCTGGTGGTGATGTCTGTGTTTCAATCTGAATGGGATGTGTCTTCTCGACAGCATTGATAATGGGTGCTTTGTCTGTTGGGATAAGGAGTAATCCATCTGAGGTAAACATTGACCTCAGTATTACCTCCATCTCGTAATCGCCAATGCTTACATACAGGCTTGGAGCTAGCTCTGGGCATGGCTGTTGAATGGCGAGGAAGTGGGCATGGAGCTGTCTCTCTTCTCGGAGCTGGATGATATTGTCTCCTACACTCACACCTCCATGTATTGAAGGACTTTAGCTTCATCTCCGTCATTGTGTCCCACACAAACATGGGTGTGGCAGGTACAAGACGATTCTGAACAAACTTTCGATAGCCCTCCAGTACCTTCTCATCCCCGCTGAGTATGTTCTCCTTGGAAACTTCCGGAATCAGCACTGATCACACAAGCCTCTTTAGTGGTGTCCCCACGATGAAGAGGTTACCTTCGCAGTGGATCTGAAATGGACTCTCGCAGTTTTAGGGCATTCCTGGTTGATCGTAGGGCGATGTAGCCAGAACGCTAATAATGCTCAACTGAAGAGTGGGAGGCAACTGAGCAGCGGGGAATTCCACACAGCCAATCGCCGACGATAGAGGCGATGTGGGGTATTGTGGTGATGGAACTGTGAAGTAAGACCTCATCTTGCATAATACCCACGAGATGGCCAACCCATTTCAATTCCTTGATATTCTGTTCAAGAGCCGGATCTGCAAATAGTGCAGCGAATGGCGGGTCAGACTTTTTTACATGGAAGCTTCCCTCCTTTAGTGCCTTCCACGTTCTCTTGTCATCGTTTTCAAGCTGGTTCCTTTTGACCAGGTGTAAAGGCACCATGGATGAGTAGTGGTACAGTTCCTGAGCAAAGATGTACTGGATTTGGTCGGCTACTGCAGCCAGATACGCTCCCTTTCGCCCAGATGGCATGTACTGATGTTGTGCAGCAAATACTAGACTTGTTTCATGCTGTTTGCCAAGAATTGTGCCAGCTCTGCAGCATCCATACCAGTAATCTTAGATTCCAGCTGATCTGCATTCGTGCGATGTCAAGTTGTTGTATATGTCTGTAACATTCTCACTCCTCTGGTGAAGGCTGGACTTGAGTTGCGCGCACCCGTTTTGGAGAGGCGCATCAGCAGATATTTCTCCCCACACGGCATCAAACTTGAAGATGAAACAGGCATGCACATTCATGAGATGATATTAAACTCTTCACTGGAGCGGCTTTCCTGTATAGACCCCAAGGAGTGAAGATGGGGAGTAAATGCCTCTAATCCACTTCCCGCAAGACACTTACCAAGTCCATGCAAGACAACAAAGCAAATATGTACCTAACGGGTGTTCCCTACTGACTGCTGAATCTTGAGAGCACATTCATACAAGGTCAGGCCAGTGTGATGACGATACTCTGCTCTTGACCGACCACAGCATACGATATCTCTTGAGTGAGGGTGAGGATGCTATACAATGTTGCATAATATGTTGGAAATGTCTTGAGTAGTGGTGCTATCACTTCACTATGTGTACGATTTACTCGTTTGGACCGCAAGAGCTATTTTGTAGCAGCACATGCGGGAATAACGTCGGTTTTCTGGGTGTTTTTTGTTTTTTGAGCTGGTCATTTCCCTTGAGGACAAAAAAAAAGAGAAAATAACTTTCTGTCCACAGAAAGAAAGAGAAAGAAGGGAAGTAGATATATTCTAGACATCCTTCCTGCGTTGATTTGTTGGAAAAGGTCAAGCTGGTAAGAGGTTAGTAGGTGGCGCAGTTGATGTCTCATGGGGGTCCTTCTTAGTGGATACAGTGTGCCGGTTGTAGGCGTGTATGTGTGCCTAAACTAATGGGCTAAGAAGTTTACACTATGTGTATGGTCTATGGCTAATTTTCTTGGCTTGTGTTATGATTAGGTAAGTAGCTTGCACTCAACAAACGTATAACGGGTGACAACCTAACAACGAGTCCTGGGCAGTGAGATGCCAGGATTATTTGTTAATTGGCAGGTAATTTACTTATAATAGTGGGAAAATGTATATATAGTAGTTTCCATCTATTCGATCCACTAGCCAAAATAAAGAAGTGTGTATAAATTCCGACAGCACAATCGTGAGTGAGCGTGTGGGGTGTGCATAGCTGGTGCATTTAACTATGTATCAACACTGATGGCGTGGTGGGGCTGGGACATTAACCGCATCAGCCTAGGATGTACACTGTTTCGAAGTGAGAAAAGTGGCTAATGAGTCGAATAGATGGAAACTACTTCCGTTTTCAAGCTCGTCACGTATAACTGGGCAGATACGAAAGAATGACCTTTGTGTATTTTTGCAAGACAGAGGCGGACTGGGTATGCTTTAGGGGTTGTACCATCAAATGACTGGAGAGGGCCCAGAGGGTCAAGTGATGCTAAAAGGAGGTGCGATGGGATTCTTGTGCCATTGGTACAATGGCATATGGCCAGTCCTACTCTGCTGTAACAGGCATTAGTTGAGCCTAACCGCGGAGGCAGGATGGATGCGATACAGATTCCTACTGTCTTGTCTATGTTTGTGTGCGGTAAGCCAAGTGCAGTGAAACATAGTGAGTTTATTCCAAATAACGTGTTATGTATGTGGAAAGTGGCGTAAACACCAGCAAGAGGAGAGTTTTTTAAATTTCTTTATTAATATATCCAGCACATAGAATTATAAAGTAAGCTATAGCACTTTCAAATTGGTATACCGTACGTTAATTCTCATCCGTAAGACTTGAGCTGTTATTTACAGTGCGGATTTAGCCAGTATGAATGTTATTTATTAGTCTAACAATATATCGCTGTGCAGGGGAGGTTTCTACATTAAAATCATGGGCCCAGGAAAATGTGGTTACAATCATTTAATAATGCAAATTATTAACATATAGAAAATGTTAAGAGGTGCAGTGACATGGTAGCAGTACATTAGGAGAAAAATATGAAACGGCTGCGTGGATATTCATAGGTTAGCACGTGTATGACAGGTGTTGGATTCGTTATCGAAAAATGTTGCAGGTAAAAGTAGCATCAAAACATATATACATAGTTATATAGAGGCTACAGTTAAACAATACAATCACAAAGAATAAGTGGTTACAGGTAAGCAAGCAGTAATATCACAATTGTGAGTTCACGCTCAAAGATGCACGGGTACATATAACAGATGTTGCAGTTCTCTGTTTCGTGTGAGTCCTTCAGCAGCAGGCAAGCATGGTTAGCTGCAGCACGTAAAAGACAATTTCAAGTGAAGACCCCTAAGGTTCCACAACAAATACCTGAACGAATTCCTTAATTCAAGGTAGGCACATAATTAGCTATGCTTCACCATAATATGGCTTTAATTGGTGTTTCGTCAATAGCAGCTAATCAACGTTTTCTCCTCCAGGTCAGGTTGACCGTATGTATCCAGACAGCCAAGGCCAAGAAGGATCTGCGCGTAATTCAGATCTTGGAGACGTTTAATTTACAGTTGTTATTTTACTTGCAGCTGGCTTATTGTAGGTATTCAAAAAGTGGCATGAACCCGTGCCAATGGGTATGAAGATTTCGCTTTAGGAAAGCAACCGCCGAAAAGCTTGGCCAATAAGCTACTTGAAGGCGTACAGCGTTGGTGAGTACTAAGCTTTGCACCATCCTCGTATTCTCACAGGTAATGTTTTGTTTTCTCAACCCAGAGCGTCGAAAAATTAAATGACTGAATTCCTATATATCTCCACGATTCAGCGTCGTATCAAAGATCTGAAGATAGTTATGGAAACCAGGTCGACTCACAATTCGTCAGGTACGTTGCAATTATAGGAAACAAAAATATGTATGGACGTGTTTGAAATTATATACAGATCTAAATGGTCAGCAATCCAGCTTACTATTTGGATACGCATATAAGGCGGATGATTGGTTATCTCCAATTTGTAAGTGCTCTGGCACTTAGTGCAGCAGCAAATCATTGGTGATAGCAGATATGCATAAGAAGACCAGTTGTCAAATGGACGTGCTTAGGCATGTGTTGAATACCAACTGCCGAGTTTATCTTATTAAGCATCGCCAGTTGGTAACCAGCTTCTGAGGAGAGACGTTTTAATATACACCTTCCACAGTCGTCTTACAGTGCATTCACTCTGACATTCAAAGGGCGTGACCAAACTTTGACCATCACTATATCGCAATTCTCACATACCTCATGACCGCGTTGCACAGTTTGTAATTAGGTTGTGTGGCACAGGGATTCGTGATTGCTCGCTTGAGTTTGTGATAATACACACCAGGTGTATAATTTAAGAGGACCTTTGGAGCTGTCACAGGATTATCGCTTATTGAGACGCGCGTATCATGAGTTTCTTGCGAACGTTCGTGTCTCGAGTGTATAGCTTCCAGAAGTATTGCATAGCGATGTTTACTGTTTCTCAACGATTTGCAATTGAACTGCAGAGAAGTGGAGACCAGGATTCTTCCCTTTCTCCACTTATCCTGGCCCAGAGGAAAGGTACCTTCATCAATCGTCGCCTTTGTGCCAGGCAGAAATACATGTCTGAAATCAGTTTGGTTTCATCTAACATCCAATCAGAACGTAGGAGAGCTGGACACTTCAAAGGAAACACCGACACAAAAGGCGGTGGAGATAAAAGGAAAGGGTGTCAAAATAACAAAGGAAATAAAAAAGGATAGAACAAAAGAAAAAGGTGTGAAACAAAGTGCTAGCTCGCATCCCCTCTACTGAAATCGACCAAGTGAGAGATAGACGTGAATGAAGAGATAAAAGAAAGCACAAGATATGAGTGTGTACGTGCTTGCGCACTTAAATGACCGGTGCGTGCACGAGTGAGGTTAAAGGCCATGGTCTACGAGCAAAAGTGTCATTGTTGAGATAGAAGGAGAGGGATGGATGGTGTGGGAGAGATTTAGAGTGCGAGAGTATGAGAGCCGAGGGATGGGAGGCGAGAGAAGATTGGTTGTGTCTCTGTGTCTCTGGCGACAAGCTATGCAGGTTAGCATTGATCCTGGCTGTACGCTAACGCAGCTTGTAGAAATACACCATTCACACATATGTTCTTGTTATTACATGGAATTTGATGGGAGATACCAATCGATTCCCATACCAGTTCGTTGAATTGTTGATTCTCGTACTGTCGTGTTCTAGAATCTGTTGATAGCTATTATAATGTAGTCATGGAATGGCATCTTGGCTTATCTCATTTAGTACGTGATCAGCTTTCTTAGATCGCATATGTGTGTTACACGTGATTTGGATATAGATGGCTATTTCTAATGTGGTTCGGTATAGCGGGTGTCTGTAGACCGTGAGTATATTGATAGAGTTATAGCTTTGTATTCATACAAATAAATTATGAAGGATGCTATATAAATATGCTTGATATTGTTAGCGAACCTGCTCACCCAGAAATGTTGGCCTGAATTAAATGTGAATTGGATTTATCTGGAAAATGTATGGACGTATTTCGTCTGGAATAGTGAACTCAATACGACTGATTATCTGCCTCGATGGCATTAATGTGTGCGTGCGTGCGTGCGTGCGTGCGTGCGTGCGTGCGTGCGTGCGTGCGTGCGTACGTGCGTGCGTGCGTGCGTGCGTTCGTGCGTGCGTGCGTGCGTGCGTGCGTGCGTGCGTGCGTGCGTGCGTGCGTGTATCAAGGTGGCAGGCAGGGAGGGAGGAAGGGAGGCATAGGCGGTGTGAGAGATTGACATTCACGAGTACCTTAACAGGGGACAGAACTCATTATGCATGATAAATGTTGTCTCTTCTATTAACCATTTAACCTTCGGAATCCCAGCATCGCTATTCCAAGATTGCTTTACCGGCAAACTATTGATTATTTTAAAAATACCTTTACTGGAACCTGTTGCTGGCATATATAGCAACAGTTCCATATAAAAGTGGTTTTAAAATATTCAACATAATGTCACTAAAGAAATAATAATTTGTTGTTCAGGAGTTTGATGATCAATATGTTAGTATAAATGCGTGGTCATGGCAAATGATATCAGGGAAGCAAGAGCATCTCCTGGTTCTCCACTTCGGATCCAACATGACGAATGGGTGTTGAATTCTTGAATGAAGGAGAGTGATGAAAGGGGGGGGGGGGGGCGGTAGAAAGAGGGAGAGGGACGGAGAGAGTGGGAGAGAGTAAGGGGGATGGGGAGTGCGTGAAATCTATGACCATTCCATTGCGTTGCTTCTACTTTGCATTTGACATTTGCTCATAATTGCTATTCGGAGATACGTACTTTCTTCTGTCATGCATTAGGTTTCGCGCTCAATGCGTAATCGAATCTGGCACAATATTAGATGTTGAAGTGTGTCCTTGACAAGATCAAGTGCGGAGGTGTGTTATTTACATCATCTAGTGCTTCATGAATAGTAAATTGTAACTTGAAAATTATATTGACATATTCATAGTTAAAATTCTCAACTTCTGTCTCAAAGCAAAATGATCGACCCGAAGCAAAGAACTGTATTTGTAATTAATAAGATCGTATGTAGGTCACTTGGTAAACATATGGTTTACCAAATTTTACACAGCAGAGAATTTCGCTGAAAGCATTTCAAATGTAAAAACTCTCAGGAAAATCATTTGTCTTGAGACTACAAATGCTTAATGTGAAGCTGGGTGGTCGGGTGATTAAGTTATCACACACTAAACCACTAAATCGAGATGGACAGATGTGTAGATGCTATCAAGCAGCATGCCAGTGCCTCAAGTGGGTTGAGAGAGCGAGATGTCTAGATGACATACTCAGTATCATAAGTCACCGCTATCCCTTGTGTTGCATCCTCCTGGTTCGGCACATATAGATCAAGCCACGGCAATTTACATATCTTTCCCGTAGAGAATTTTGCACCAATAGGAAAATACTTCGCGGAAAGGTATTTTAGAAACCGAGAATCAATTTGTTTACAAATATAACAAACACATTTCGATAGTTTAGGGTTTATTAGCCTAGAATCTTTCGAGTTAAGTGGGAATTCAAGTGTAGTCAGTCTCAGTGATGCTGCTTGTAGTGATTTGTGGCCGCAGTTGTGCCAATTATCGTGCTATCCTATGTAGTGAGGTCAGGTGGAGAAATGTCAGTTATTCTGTTGTAGTGCTCTCAGTTGAAGTGATATCAGGTATAGTGATGCCAGTTGAAGTGATATCATTTGTGGCATTGACGGCTGAAGGGATCTCATATGTTGTCGTGTCGGGTGAATTGATGGGCTTAGTGATGGCAGTTAAGGTGGTGTTAGTTGCCGTGATATCAGCTGAAGTGGCGTCATTATAAACAGATGTCAGTTGTCGTGATGTCAATTGAAGTGAGGGTAGTTGTAGTAACGTCAGGTAAATTATGGTCAGTTTTAGCGAGGTCAGTTCTTATAAATTCACGCCAATTTATGTCAGTTGTAGTGATGTCCGTCGTAGCAATTGCAATCGCGCTGACGTCAGTTGCAATGTCAGTTATAGATGCCAGCTGCATGGATGTCAGTTATAGCGATGTCAAATGCAATTATCCCTGTTGTGATGCCATGTGCAATGGCTTAACCACCTTTGTATCAACCGGGCCTCAAAGCGCTAAAAATGCTACATTAAGTAACCATTTGATGGTCAAGATTTATAAACAGAAAATGAAATTGTTGCTCCTTGAAAGTAATCCGTTTACAGGCCAAGATAATACAATTCTTTACATTTACCAATGGAATATGCAATAAAAGTTCGTTGTGTTGTCTTGCAAAATAAGTCTGTTCTGGACAGCTTGAACATTAAACGGTCATGTAAATTCGCATTATCATTATGCAATTGCAGGCCAAGATAAGACGATTTTTGAAAATTAATCAAGGGAATGACTGGCCCAGTAACTGAGCCAGTTATTCCAGTATTAAATCTTCACAAAGAATCATTTCTCGCCCGGCAAATAAACATACCTCAACAGCGCTGAAGAGGTTGCCATGGCAACATTAAATATTTAAATTGGCATAAGATGGGTTAAATGGATGGCATATTGATGTGAATGAGCGTGACCATTTGAACACTCCATTCTTTTAATTTCAATTTCAAGATGATAACCTGTTCCATATTTTCAGATTCAGCATTTCGGGGTCAAAAGTTGCATGATGATAATCTTCGTAACAATTCTTCGGTTATTTGGAAAATATACCAAATATGTATACTATCCAGTAACCTCATAATGTACATATCGCTGTAAAAGTCAGTATCACGTTATTGAGACGGGTCTGTTACCATCTTGTCGACAACACAAATGTGTGCTGTGACAATATAAATCAAACGTCATTGTTGCAGCCATACTTTTACTCTATGGCTTCCGGATCCAATCAATGGTGAACCTCTTATGAATCGCTATCTTCTGGCCTCGGGATTAGGAAGTTATATCCATGATACGGCCCTGTATTGTTCCAGTATATGCCCCGTAAGCTGCTTCATCAGAGACTAATTATTATCTGCATGAGGGATAGGGGAAAGATGTAAATAAGTAAACTATTATTAAGAAATATCTTCACAACGCCTCCAAACAACAGTACCACTCAATAATACAAAGGTAATAACTCACATGCATAATGACGGAGTGGCGTGAAAAGTCAGGACAACATAGCATATATAGGCCTGTGTACATTCCCAGACGAACCACTGCTGTCTCATTAATGTCAGTCAATAATCTGTTTAGGCTTTTTTCCGCTTCTGAAAACAATTTCATGTCGCTTGAAGTACATTGTAGGTGCCAGCGTGCCGATCATTTTCTGCCCTTAAGGGCATAATCTATTCATCATTCCTGTCCTAATGACGCTATCTGGAAAACAAATAGACTATCCCGTGTGTGGTCTCTTGTCTAAAACATAATACTGATAGGAAAGTCTGGCATCATGCATTATATGGGTTTTTTTATTTGTCACTTATTGGTAACTGTGTGAGCAGTTAAAAGAGGCATTTTACCCGTGAGCACGGGATGTCAAACACCACCATGCATGCACAATGCGTAATACTCTGTTAGGTGTTTCGAAACTAATTTGACTGGAAGATGTTGCTGCCTATGACAGTTGCAGCGTGGTCATGTCAAATTTGTTTCATAATGTGCATCTGTTTGCCTGTATAGTTACGTTAAAAATGAAAATCTAGAAATCTATTTCAGTCAACTATGCATGTAATTTATTAAATTTGTATCATGCCGTCAAGCGGCAAGGTCGGTGCTTTGTCTCTAAATGTGTTGTACAAAGACCTACACAATATTACAAACATAGTCGTCTTCTGGCGTACCAATGGACATTCCATAACAAACCGGACATTCGGCTTCACCACTAAAGATTTAAGTTGTAACAAGAGGGTTATAAATGGTGTGGAGCAATTCTAGTAATGCTCCAAGATTGAGTTCTAAGTTGAAGCCACAATTATTATAATGGACCTTTCCAATTTTGCTATGACCCGCCCATCACTAGCTAAGCGCCACCCAGACCTCGTTCGTGTTGGGGTCGATAGATCTCTGAGCTTTCTGACTATCAATTTCCAGAAAACTATCCAGGTTAGCTATTGCATATTTGGCACTAATTTGACTGGGCGCTCTTGCTGCCTATGGCAACACCAGCGTCTATTCAAATTAGGTTCAAAATATTTAACAGCATGTTTATTAAATGGTAGAGACATACAATTCGTACAACGTGTCGGACTATTAAGAGTTAACGATAGGCCATATATAATCATTAATGACGTAATTATCATGACGTCATCCTATAGGCCGCTTAGCTGATTATGACGTCACATGGATACTCTGGAAAGGTGATAGTGCTGGCGGATCCGTATTGATTGTGTCTGCTTGTAAACCCTTCGTGTTAGGCCCTCCTACCGCTCCCTCCCCACCTCTCTCTCTCTCTCTCTCTCTCTCTCTCTCTTTCTCCATCTCTCCCTCCCCCCCCCCACCGCCTCCCTCCCTCCCTCCCTCCCTCTCGCTCTCTCTCTCTCTCTCTCTCTCTCTCTCTCAGACAGACAGACGGACGGACGGACGGACGGACGTTCGAGGGTGGGTGGGTGGGTGGGTGGGTGGGTGGGTGGGTGGGTGGGTGGGTGGGTGGGTGGGTGGGTGGTGGGTGGGTGGGTGGGTGGGTGGGGTGGGTGGGTGGGTGGGTGGGTGGGTGGGTGGGTGGGTGGGTGGGTGGGTGGGTGGTGAGTGAGTGAGTGAGTGAGTGAGTGAGTGAGTGAGTGAGTGAGTGAGTGAGTGAGTGAGTGAGTGAGTGAGTGAGTGAGTGAGTGAGTGAAAAGGGAAACAGAGCCAGAGAGACAGAAAGAGAAATAGCGACAGGGTGCTTCATGGCATTCAGTATATAAATGTGTTCATGGTTAGTGATGGCTATGTGAATATCAATAAATATTCCCATAGCTAGACGCAATAGAGTGATATTTACTTTGTCACTAGATTGCCATCTGACCTTCAATATGCGACGCAACCAGAGAGTGACAAAGTCCACGTGGACTTTATCAGAATTATCAAGGTAGATGTAATATCCATGATAACATGGTTCGTTGTAATCTCATATGCAGTCTGCTGGCAGGGAAGCATAACATTCGGTCATCGCAGTAAGTAGAGATATATCTGACTGAAAGTTGTCGGGTGAGTAAAAAATATGTCAGTATCCATTAGATAACGTAAAAGAACAGCACGAACTAACAAACACACAAACAACCGATCAACCAAATCAATGCATCTATAACACTGTTGTATTCGGAACAATGCTCAAACACATGTGCATAGATTCATTTGTATGTACATCGACCATGAGGTTATTTGCAATTGTGATATAGATGTTTAAAAATCAGCATCGTGTGCTGGTCTGGGGATAACAGATGTATGTGTGGAAAAAGACTCGTGCATAACGGTCGGTTCGTAAATGGATATCGCAATAAGTTGTGTAACTTGTTTGATATATTAAAACAACATTTTTCCATATATGGTGGTACAAACATGTCGAGCTTGAATTGCAGAATATCAACGAATTTCACCCATCCATGACAAGAATTATAAACAAGGCCGCCTTCGTGTACTCATGCAGCTGTGACATGTGCCGATGCTATCGGGAAGGAGTTAGAATTCACAATCGATTTATATAGCAATTCTTCTTAGATAAGAGTGTTTCTTACTCAGATTGCTTGATGTCACGTGCATGAGTTCAAAATATTTAACAGCATACCTGTATAATTGCTTTTATACCACATTGCCAAGCTATAGCTGGCACATGTATGACTGAGCATGCATACTCGAGGCAGACGTACTAGGATGTTTCTGATTGGTTGAAAAGTAAATCATGACAGTCAACATAGGCTGTAGAAATGTTTAAAAACTAGCTACTAAATCCTGAATATCTTTCGTTGTCGGCATGATAAAAAGCTAAAATGTCAGGGATGCATTATGGATGGTGGATTCTATCATATGAATGATTAGTATAAGATAAGGTAAGATTTCCTTTAAGAGGGTGTGCGTAGCAAGTACAAGGCGCTCACTAAGTCTGCTCGTTTACAACAAAATAGCATCGCATTCCAGTATCTATTTCATATTATCCATTATCGATGAGCATATACGCATCATGGGAAGTCAAAAGATAGTACTTCTATAGCATACATTTAACACAAGAGATTCTAACGGTGTACTAAAACATCAATACCCATGTGTTGCAAAGCATGGATATGTGCCATGGATGATGTGGTGCCGATTCCAGAGAGAGCGAGCGAAAGAGAGAGAGAGAGAAGGAGAGAGAGTGCGAGAGAGAGAGAGAAAGAGAGCGAGAGCGAGAGAGAGAGGGCTGAGAGAGGGGTTGAGTGATGGACGGAGGGAGGGAGGGAGGGAGGGAGGGAGGGAGGGAGGGAGGGAGGAGGGATCGTACAGAGTAGAGATGGCATTCTGGTTTGCAAACGGTATCTGGTCTTTGACGCATCTAAGCACAACTGGCAACGCATGCATGCACCCGGGAGTACAACCCGCCGATGGAATTTCAAATATGGATGCTCTTACCTGTCCGCTTCTGCATTTGTGGAAGTAAATATTGTCCATCAGCTGGGTGTTGATTTATTACATTCTACTAGTTTTACCATTTCTTCTGTCGCTTTGCATTATTCAATTGTTTGCAAACCGGTGTAACTCGGCTAGGACAATGTGTGGATGATATAGTGGTGTGCTGACACAGCCCGGGCAATCCAACCCTATCTCATGGGTGGAGCAGTCTAAGGAAACGTCTGAGTGAGATGAGGAATCGAGATGATGAAGGGTGGGTGGGACATTTTGTGGCCATTCTACCGACACACATTCAAAGGTGTACTCAGATAGTGAGTGATAGGGTAAATAGAATAATCCTGCAATCGAATAACTGGCCAGAAGGCAATATTCTAAGCTTAGCGTCTACTTGCGTGCGATTGGTGCTTTGTACCATTTGCAAAAATGGGTCGGTACCACACTGAGAATGCATGCTACTGGTCGATTCTGGGTTTTATTGGCCCAGTACTGGCTCAGTAACGCGCGTTATCCGTACAATTAATGGAACTATTTTTGGAACAAGAAAATCTCAAACATTCAATGGCAACATGGTTTTTTATGATTGTGTTTATACACAGATATGCATGCCTGTGAATGATACACCACGTACATAAGTACGTGTATGTATCTAAAGCGATATGAACTTTGATCCAAGTTAATGTGTCTGTATTATGCGGTAGCGGCGTGCTGGCATGTCAGACAATTTACGTCAGTAACCTAACATTTGTTCATAGATAAATAAATAAATATGTCATCATTATTTCAATGCATTTTAATACGTGCCCGTACAGTACATAACCGTAAACAAAAACACCGTCACCGTAGATATTAAAAGTAATAATCAGCATAACGTTTGTAAAATTGTATGCTTTTCTTTTAAGGTAAATCTTGGAATTGGGCAACGGTGCACATTCACATTATTCATTAAAGATTTTGTAATTCCCAATGCTGTAAAGAGAAAGTTAATCAAAACGCTGCGTTACGTAATATGATCACTTAACTATTATATCTGCATAGTTATCCTTTTGAAGCTTCCATCGCTACGCTATCAACATACATGGGGGATATAATTAAATATTACAAACATCTACATAATATTCATAATATGTATTACAATTCAAAGTCTGTACATTTAATTACATTATAAATAAAGAAACTCGTGGGCGTACTTAAGCGTATCCAAAAAAGCAGGCAAATAGAACGAACGATAAGACATTTTTATTAAATCGTATTAAAACAGTTGGAATGGGTTTCCTGAATTTCTTATAGATGCTGCCAGTTTGAAGAGTTTTAAGGTTCTGCTACAGTCTGTGCAAAAGTTAATTGTCCACTACATTTGGTCTATCAAGAATTAGCTTGGTCGGTCTGAATATAACAATGAAACATGTTAAGATTGCTATAGTATTAACATTCTTAATTCAGATAGCCAACAGTTTTTCCCCTATGTTGAAGGTCACATGTCAAGCCAGTGACAAAGCAAATAACGTTCTCTTGACTCTATCTAAGGAAACATTGACTTGATATTGGCCGAGCTATCAGCAAGAATGGCTGTCACGAAACGTGCACTCCCTCAATAGGTTATCATTCCCGCTGAATCTCCCCATCTCTCACCCTCCCTCTCTCTCTCTCTCTCTCTCTCTCTCTCCCTCTGTCTGTCTGTCCGTCCGTCCGTCCGTCCCTCCCTCCCTCCCTCTCTCTCTCTCTCTCTCTCTCGCTATCTCTCTCTCTCTCTCTCTCTCGCTCTCTCTCTCTCCTCCCCTTCCTTCTAACTGAGAGAATGTATTCCCGTAGATTATGTGATGTATATATCGACTTAAAGCATTTCATCTACCACTATATGCATTCATCATTTCACAATCAGTGAATTAGTGAATATCGTCTATCTATTTTGCAGTGCTTAGTTCGTCATACGTCATATTCGGCATAACCATGCCTGTGTAATCTGAGCGTAATTGCCATTGAGTAGCAACTTGTGGATGTCTGCCTCTTCTTGTCTACTGTTTGAACTGGGAGCTGTTGCTGTCATAGGCCGCAACCACCTGCAGTCAAATTAGTTTCAATATAGTTAACAGTTTCACGGTATAGTTACTCGAAACATAGATTCTGGGAATGCATGTTTGAAATGGCCCTTTCCATTTTAGCTCTGCTCCACCCATCTCTAGCTAAGCTCCAGCCACACATCGCTCGTGTTGGGATCGATCGCTCTCTGAACTTTCTGACTATCAATTTCCAGAAAGCCATATATGTAAACTGTATTTTGAAACAAATTTGACTGGGTGCTGTTACCGCCTATGGCAGCAACCTTTCCCCGTCAAATTAGTTTCAAAATATGCAACAACATGTTTATTAAATACGAGAGACATGCAATTTCTACAATGAATTAAGAATTAAAGAAAGTATGGAATCATTTATGACGTAATGATGATGACGTCATCCTACACACAGCTTAGCTGATTATGACGTCATAAGACGCCATTCCTCTGGAAATGTCCATTTCAAATAGATACCATCACATGTGCAAATTATATATGTCTTTATTATAAACTAATGAGACATAGCTAGATATGGATTCCTCTAAGGGTTCAGATATCGAATAACACAGTTTATCATATTCATATATCGAATAACGCTGTTTATCATATTCATATATCGAATAACGCTGTTTATCATATCACCGCGGTTTGCATGATAGGCACAGACATCGTTTAATGGTTGGATTAAAGGGATGCTAATCGCATCTCAAATGTTGTATTGCACTGATAGATTATGTTTTATGAATTCCATATCATTCATATCCTGTCACATTCCCTTATCTGTATCAATTTTATCTGCTTTGTAATATCGCGTAAATGGTGACCAGAGAACGCCACCATTTTGTCTCCTCAAGCGATAGTGTGTGATGTCATGTAAGTGCCATTACCTTGTTTATTATGTAATACTCATCTCGTTGAATACTTTGAGAACAATTTGAATGGAAGTTGTTGCTGCCTATAACAGCAACGACTTCCATTCAAATTAGTTTCAAAATACTCAACACCTTACCTGTAAGATTACTTTTATACCATTTGCCAAACTATAGCTGGCACTTCTACGACTAAGCCTATATACCGAGGCAGCCACGCTAGGTTTTTTCTGATTGGTTGAAAAGTAAATCATGCCAGCCATCATAGGCTGCAGAAATGTATCAACATTTAGCCACTAAAGCCTGAATAGCTATCGTTGCCGGTGTGAAAAAGTCTAAGATGCGATGGATGGATCACCTGAACAGTTCGCATAAAATAATGTGAGAGTTCCTTTAAACATATTATTTCGAGGTTTTGTTTGTCATTACATTTTGTGGTACATTGGTTGGCATTCTGAGCAAGTGAGGCGGCACGGCAACAAAAACGATCATGGCAAAATGGTGAGTTCAAACGGATTTCGAGGATCGACTTCATTGGGAATTTGCAAAAAATA
Source organism: Chaetoderma sp. LZ-2023a (assembly GCA_034401795.1). Taxonomy (NCBI): domain Eukaryota; kingdom Metazoa; phylum Mollusca; class Caudofoveata; order Chaetodermatida; family Chaetodermatidae; genus Chaetoderma; species Chaetoderma sp. LZ-2023a. The sequence continues at coordinate 68,182,941 of CM067365.1, forward strand.
TCAGTTGATATGATAAATAGAATCTCAACCGCGGTCCTATTTAATTTCACTATTATCAACCGAGTAAGGGAGTATCAAATTGCATTCGCTACCCTCAGGCAATGTGGTAATTTTGAACTGGGTTGATAACAGTGATATTAAATGGGAACTCGTTTCAGAATCTTTATGCATCTATCATGCCACAAAGAGCACATGAATTGTAGTCGTGTTAATCTGCCTCAAGCAGTCAGTGTCACAATGAGATTGAATCATATGCCATATGCATACGTGCTTATGGATCCTCTCAACATTCTAAATAATTATTCAAATATATAATTATGTCTTGAAATAAAGACTCATTTAGCAGGCAAAAGATGGCGGCTTACCAATAATTCAAATGTCTAAAATCTACTATCGATTACAAGGTAATCTGTTTCACAAAATATTCAACAACATTGTTAAATTATTTTTTTAGATATTTTTATATTGTCCTAGATACCTTCACAAGCTGTTCAATCTTTTAATGTGCAAACCTTCCTAAGTTGACTTTTCTAGGAGTTTTGAGTAATGCCAATTTACAGACCAAGAAAATTCAATTATGAAAATGCTGCCACTGAGATGACTGGATCGGTAACCTACTTCGATTTGCCTGCTGTCTGGCATTGGCTAAGCCAAATTCTGATTTTGAATTAATTAAAATCATGATTATGACACGAGCAAACAAACAGGCAAAGATCAAACCATCATTCATAATATAATTAATAATGAGATCGTATGGAAAAATAAATCAAAATATATGCCATATTTCTGCAGTCAGGACATGATTTAATTACAAATTGACATCGATGCAATTGTATTTAGGCTGATTAGGAGGTTATTTACAAGAGTGAGCATGATATAAAACATGATCGTACCAGTATTCTTTCATTGTTCTTAAAGCGATTTCGAGCCATTTTTGAACTGATAAGATTGAGTTCGATTGACTAAGTGCGTTGATACTAATCGAGGTTCTACGCCGAAGTCGATGTTGTTATAAGTGTGTGTGCATTGCTGTCTCTTTGATTCCGTTTGCTGATAAATCATGTGTGTGGGCATGGATAATGGTCCCAATATGGAACCCGAAGAAAACTTAGCAAAGGACCCTATATGCAAATATGTCAAGTTAGTGTTTGTAGAGTCGGCAACAGCTATCCATCCATGTTGAAGATATCTACCCAACGCAGCCTGCCATCAGTACGACATTTCCCTATGCAGCTGCCATGCATGCCATAATGCTATTTGGTATTAATATGGCACCACACACTCCAGCCGTCCGTGCTGGATGTTGAAGGCTAGGAGTACGTTTGAAGGTGGCGAGAGAGGGAGGGCTAGGGAGAGAGAAATGGGGGAGAGAGAGTGAGGGAGGGTGAGAGACGGATGGAGGGAGGGAGGAATGGAGGGAGAGAGAGAGAGAGGGTGATGTGGGAGGGAAAGAGAAGGAGAGAGAGAGAGAGAGAGGGAGAGAGGGATGGAGGGAGGGAGGGAGGGAGAGAGAGAGAGAGAGAGAGAGAGAGAGAGAGAGAGAGAGAGAGAGAGAGAGAGCGAGAGAGAGAGAGGAGACGTCGGTAATGGTAGCGAGTGTTTCACGACATCCACTTATAAGTCCATCCTTTCTGATTGGTGACTAGCTCGGTATCAAATCAATATTTCCTTAGACAGAGTTAATAGAACGATATTTACTTTGTTACTAGCTTGACGTGTGACCTTCAATGTGCGGGGAAATTTGAGCATACTATGTCCACGCGTTAGCGGTCTAACTTACCAATTCAAACACTGTAGTGCTGTTAAAATATCTCATTGTTATCTTCCGTGATCTCACGTTTCAGGGAGGCCATACATTCAATCATAACAGTAATTTGAAGACTTCATGAGTGAAGGTTGTTGGGTCACATTCAATTAGTTAACATAATAAGAACCACGTGAATAAGGAAACAAACAAAAGAGGGAAGAGAGACAGGGAGGGACGGAGAGAGAGAGAGAGATGGAGAGTAGAGATAGGGTGAGAGGGAGAGAGAGAGCGCCCGCGCGAGGGGACGAGAGAGAGAGAGAGAGAGAGAGAGAGAGAGAGAGAGAGAGAGAGAGAGAGAGAGAGGGAAGGAGGGAGAGCGAGCGGGTGACTGGCCAGAGAGGGATAGAGAGAGGGAGGGAAATAGCGAGAGAAAGAGAGAGATGGAGGGATTGGTTGGGGTTGGGGATTGGTAGCATAAGTACAAGAAATGTAATTGACGTCTCAATCCAAAACTGTGATATGGTGTGCATTTGCATTCTTATATTGTTTTGATGCATGTGTGGCATGCCTCGTGAATATGGAACAGAATTGAAATGGAAATAGGATATGCAAGTCAGTTGATACATAAAACTATATTTTCCCTATAGACTAGTGCAAAGAAAATGCCTAGCTTGAAATTGTTCGGAATCGACGAAGTTCATTCCTCCATGGCGAGAGTGTATAGACAATGCCACCTTCATTTACGCATGCATACTTCGTATGTGCTTGTGCTATTCGGGACAGAGTTCAAAATTCCTAACAATTTAGATAGCCATTCTGAGATACAGTGCTTTTCGAACAACGTGCTTGACATCGCGCACTGATGAATGTTTCTGGGTCATGCAATGTAATGTTCGGATAACATTGTTGATTATTTCATTTGTTGCGAAATCACAATTGCTGGATGTAACGGTCACTCTTTTATGTATGGCTATTGCTAAAGGGTCTCACCATCTTTGGTCCTATCCAAATCTTGTTTTTGTAGTATTGCTAAGTGTCTCATAAATAACAACAACTTGCCAAGAACACTGCCACTGACTACTACGGATCGTTGTCTTGGCTGATCGTCATACAACTTAACCAATTCTTGCCGAGCCGGCCAAAACAGGCCTATTCAGTGGCCTTGTGGAATGTCTTTTCGCAGGCTAATAGAAGACTATTTTTGACAATTTACCACATGAATGACTGACTCGATGACCGAGCCAGTCATTACAGTGGTAAATTTTCAAAAATAGTCTTCTATTGGCCTGCAAATGGACATTCAATAAGCAAATTTTTTTGATTTTTTTTATCAAACTTAGTCATTAAAGGGTTAATGGAAATTCACGAGACGAGGGTAGCATGATGTGTGTAGGTATGCATGATACGGGGCGAACACAGTGATGCACCACTTGCACACTCCAATTTCCAGGTTGACGTCACAGGCAGTTATTACTTTATGGTACTGCTTTCATTCTCCCTGAGACATTTCCTTACGCAAAATGGTGTCAGTATATTACACTGTGCTGTACAGCGGTGGAAAAATGTCTTTTGACAGCCCCCCCCCCCCCACACACCACCACCTTAATCCTAATGCAATTCCATTACTTAGCGAATTAAGTGTCAATCTTGCAAATGGCGCATTGACATATGGCGGCCATTCATAGTGCGCCTACTTGACTTTCATGATGATGGTATTTTAGACATGCCATTTGTCAAATTCTTGTCGAAATTTTAAGGCCATATCTTATGTATAAACTTTTCACCAAGCTAGCATCTTGTCAGGAAATATGGATAGACTGAGTGCAGCTGGTCAATTTAGATGTAGCACTAGCTTTGATCAATATAACTAGCCTCCGGTTATCCATAATTTCGTGTCCAGCACTTTCCCAGAATAAATGCATTAAGTAAATAAATCGGCGTGCTTTTCCGAATGTTAACATCCTGAACCATAATTCTCTTCAATGGATTAGAGTATTTACAGTTGACACGGAAACATTTTCGACCATTTCTAAGTGGCAATCGCTATAAATAAAGCGATTATCACATTGATCACATCAGAACATACCCATTTCAAGAACCGTCTTTATTACCCTAGAGATGTTATCGGTTGTGTTTATTACTCCTTTTGTAATATGACCACAATTGGCAGACCGAATTGCATACTTACAAACCAAGTTAATATCAGCTGAAGGTATCATTTATTGGTTAGCAATCTTTGTCAAATGCATGTTCTATTGGAAATTGTAAGCAGCAAAATGCAACATGAAATATATTGACACTTTTCTTAGCTCAACGTTGATAGCAATGTACCGTCGATGTCATAATACTGACCTTTTGAAGCATGACTTACCAGTACCATTACGGTGTCTGATGTTGTATATCTTGCTATGTCTTCAATAATATTGGAATTCGTTTGGAATTGCCTACGACGCTGATCACCCATAAAAGTTAGCCAACATTATATAGGTGCATTTTATCTACCTGCCATAAATATGGCCACGTGTCGTCTAATTTACTTAATACATTACCACCATGTTACCTCGTCTGCGGTCCCATATAAGGACGTGTACATTATGGAAATATTTACATAGATGAGTCAAGCATAGTATGAAGGGGACAGAGAGAGAGAGAGAGAGAGAGAGAGAGAGAGAGAGAGAGAGAGAGAGAGAGAGAGAGAGAGAGAGCGATAGAGAGAGAGAGAGAGAGAGAGAGAGATTGCAGAGCGGCAGTTATTAGTGCCATAACTTAGAAGAATTCTTATTCAACAGTGGTGGTCTTACCTCCTTACAATCACTTTAACCTATCAGCAGCTACCACACTGGCCATTTCGCTGATGGTGCAACCCGAGTGTTAACAGCCGTCAGCAGACCCATGTGACTGCACTCAAATGTTCCAATTGCATAATAGAGTGTATTTTGCATAGCTTAATGGACAGTGGAAGAGATTGAGCGGAGATGTCTATTAATATAAGGTTGTCTCTCACATGTAATGTACCAGGATGTGTAGTGTCCTGGCTTTAGTACATCACAATTGTGTGCTTATCGCATCATCATTTGTTGTTTGACGTACAACAGTGTTTACATATAACACCCCGTTTAACCTGTTAACAATTACAAACCAGAAATGCCAATTACTATATGATATTTGTTGAATATTTTGTAATGAATCTGGCCGGAAGTTCTTGCTGCGTATGGCAGTACCAGGTTCAAGTCAAATTGGTATTTACACTATGCAACAGCTTTCATGTACGGGGTTAGTTTCTCTCAGGTCTTACATAGGCCGTGTTCTCACTAGAGAGTTAACCGGTGTAATGCTTTACTTTATACTTTATGGCGTTATTCCCGATTAACTCTCAAGTGAGAACATGGCCTTAGATTTTACAGGCAAAAACAACCATAATAAATACTTTTCTTAGCCGTTTCCCCAACAACACCTGTGTTATATTCTCACGAGTTTTCCATTTCTTTGTATCTAGCATTTTTCTAACATGAGCCGTATTATCAGCTCTCATTCAATCCAGTTGTAATTCAGTATTCAGTTTGTTTTATGTGGAAGATGGTGATGAGTGTTTGTATTCTGAGGCAAGAAGGCTTTTTTTTCGCTTGAAATCAGTATTCGGCTACATTTGAGAGCATCCTAAAGTTAGTTCACTTCATGTTCGTTTTTACTTATGCTTACGGGTTCTACAGTCTGCTCACAAAAAAAACCTCAACATGTTACGCGTGTGGCATCATGTGCGTTCATTAGGTAGGCATTATGTGCTGCAAGCAACAGTGACTCTGAATTGGTTTTCTAGCCACAGGTCTGGCTCGCACTCGTCCGTGTGCCTGACGGGTGCAACAAGGCACTTGTCCGCGTCAGTGTCAGTTCAAGGGTGAGTTGAGTTCTCAGGGTAGTCGGCATATTCTTAAAGAACTAATCCTACAGTGACTGTGCGCGTGGAGATGGAGAAATTACTTTGTATTTGTTGTGGATTGTCGCAGGTCTTTTCAACTTCATACATGCTTTTCATATTAGTTTTTAATATTGTGTTCCTAAGCTGGCCGCTCTCTCTCGCTCTCTCTCTCTCTCTCTCTCTCTCTCTCTCTCTCTCTCTCGCTCTCGCTCTCGCTCTCTCTCTCTCTCTCTCTCTCTCTCTCTCTCTATCTCTCTTCTCTCTCTCTCTAGCGGATAAGGAGAGCATGGGGTCGAGAGGGAGAAAGAGTAAGCCTACACATGGAGACGGCTCTAAGGCTGGTCCTACCCTAAGGCTTAGTTGGCCTATGCAAAACTTTTCTGATGCGATTCATTTTTGTGTTGTGAGCCAGACATAGCTGGTTGAAGACAAAACGGGAAAATAGCTTAATTTCCGCAGACAGAGAGAAGGGTATATTTTATAGACGTCCTTCCTATTTAGATGTGTGTATATGCCAAAAGAGGGAAAGCGAGTAATAATTTAGGAGATGCCACTGCCGATGTCTTATGGCGGCACTTTTTACTGCCTAACTCGTGCAGGCTGTGCGTTTCTGCGTCCCTAAGCTAATGCGTTTAGAAATTTAGTCCGTGTGTGCGTGTGGTATATGTGTATCGGCTGCCTAACACTATCATTTATGCTTTAAGTGTGCAGTGAGTAGATGTGGCCGTCAAGGAGTTACCATCCACCGCAGTCAGGTAGGTTGCACTCAACATAGGTCGCAGACAAATACCCGCACCCTGCTCTAAGTCAGAGGCCACTGGTCGACACATGTATTTAATAGTGGATAAATGGAAACTGTTACAAAGCGAGCGCACAAGAAGCTACTAGTTATGCAGTGAATACGAGTTATTGGGAACTCGGCAGACAGGCAGAACGATGTGGCATACTTGTAAGCTGTAGATTATGGGAGAACTGAGATCAACTGATGAAGATGGACTCATCGCTATGCGCACTTATGGAGCTACCAGTCGCTAGCTGTGTTGGGGTAGCAGGTCCGAATGACAATGTGGACAAGCACCCTGAATGGTGCCAACTATGCACTACTGCGTGCAACATATTTAGAAAATCTAACCATGAAGAAGTAGCTGTGTGTGTCACGGTTATTGTCACGGGTTGTGAGGTGCGAGTATTATTTGTTATTTTGGTAACTAAATTCATTATATGGGTGGGAAAATGTATACAGAAAAGAGTGTGTATACGTTCATACCCGACAACCATGCAGGGATGTGTGATGTAGTTGGCGCAGTCGATGGTGTGCGTGTGCGGGCGTGCGGGCGTGTGTGTATGTGCTGTGACTAGGGCATGAACGGAGTGGAACGTGCAATGTTTCCAAGTGAGAAAAGAACCAGTAAGGCAAGCAGAGGAAGATACGTCCTGGTATTGTTTCCAAGGTAATTACGTATAACTGGGCAGATACGAAAGTAAGGCATTTGTGTCACTAGATGAGGCTATGGGCGAATGTAGAAAGGATGCGATATGAATTCCTTCCAGTCTTGCTTAAGCGTGTGTGTGGCAAACCAAGCGCAGTGCAACCTAATAAGTGTATTTCCAATAGCGGGGGATATATAATTATGTAAAGTGGCCTAAACATGAGGAAGAGGAGGGTTTCTTTCAATTTGTGTATGGATATATCCAGCACTTAGGGTTATGAATCAAACTATAGTGCTGGCGAATAGATATACCTTATAGTAATGCCCGCCTATAAAAGTTGAGCTGTTATTTACCGTGCAGTATGAATGATATGTATGAGATTAAACAAAATTTTCCTGTTCGGTGGAAGTTTGCACATTAAATATTGCGTCCAAGAACACGCAGTTACACTCTTTTGACAATGTAAAGCGTTAACATATTGGAAAGGTTAAAGAATATTGTGGTGACCTAGTGGCAGTATATTTAAAGAAAGATGTGACAAGGACAAGAGGTTACGGTCAAGAAGTAATATCACAATTGTCAGTTCGCACACAAAGTTCGTAGGGTACAGATCGCAGGTCAGATGTGAGAGACCTTTAATGTACCGTTCTTATTTTACCTGTATTGTCCCTGTTGTTGCTGTCCATGGATGGTATGAATCAGATTATGGATATGTAGATCTCGCTGTAGGAAACTAAGAGTCGAAATGCTTCGCTAATAAGCTGCTTACAGCTTTAGCGACTCGAAAGATGTCATGCTCCTCGTACCCGTATGGTCACTGTTTTATTTTCTCAAGAAGTTATTGGTTTCAATGGCGTCTTTCGAGTCCGTGATCCCAGGTACCATTCACGCTTGTTTTATTTCAGTTTATTATTGGTAAACTCCCCAGGTTTACATCGCTACCCATTTATAATACTGGGTGAGTGGAGTGAAGGAGATTGTTTGCACAGGTTGTCGGACAGCTCCGTGTTCGCCTGACAATTGACCAGGATTTGAACCACGTCTGGCTGATTACCAGATGGCCACGCCTCTCCGCTTTTGATTTCTCAGCTAGGATCGTCATTCTACACAGGATGTGGGAGCGATGACATAGCACTGTACTAGGTCAGGTTGATACTCCCGCTTCTCTAAGCGAATTAGAGTGTGAGTTGACCCTTAAGCTGCGCTAACATCTTAATGTGCCGGCCTCTCAACCAATGCAAAATCGCCTGATTAAATTTGAAGAATTCAATAACTGAATTCCAAATATCGCCACTGTACGTGGTCAAGCGAAAGATCTGAAGATAGTTATGGAAATTATGTCGATTCATGAATCCAAAGGTATAAGAATTGGGCAGGTATGTAACAATTCTAGTACATGGCTTGAGATAATAGTATCGACGAGTTTGATACTGTATACAGATCTAAATGGTCAGCCATCCTACTTCTTATTTCCATAAGGTGGATGCTTGTTTATCTCTAATTTGTAACCGCTCTAGCACTTAGCGCAACAATATATCAGTAGGGCTATCACGTAGGAATAAAAGGACCAGTTGTCTAATGGACACTTTCATAGGCACATGTTGATTATCAAGCAGCAATGCTATGTTACTAACAATCGCCAGTTGGTAACCAGGTGCTGCGGAGATATTTTGATATGCACATTCTACAGTCGGGTTACAGTGTATTCTCTCTGGCATTCGAATGTCATGCCCAGACATTGGCCATCACTTCTGTGCAATACTCATAGACAGTGCTACCAGATTGTACAGTTTGCACAGTGCTGAATTTGAGATTGGGTTGTGTGGCACAGTGATTCGTGATTTCTCGCAGGTGTTTTTGATAATACACCTCAAATTTATTGAAGCGGGCCTTTGGAGCTTTGGAGCTCACCAGCTGCCACATATGTATAGCTTATTGAGACACGTGTAGCGTCATATAAGTGCATCGTGAGTTTACAGCTTCCAGAAGAATTGGATATCAAAGTTTACTGTTTCTCAACGATTTGCAATGCCAGTTAAACTGAGGAGAACTGCGGAGAGCGAAAGAGAGAGAGCGAGCGAAAGAGAGAGAAAGAGAGAGAGAGGGAGAGGAGAGAGAGAGAGAGAGAGAGAGAGACAGAGAGAGAGAGAGAGAGAGAGAGAGAGAGAGAGAGAGAGAGAGAGAGAGAGAGAGAAAGAGAGAGAATGAGAGAATGAGAGAGAGAGAGGGAAAGGTGTATACATGCACGAATGTATGTAGGCATGTCTTCTGTTCACATATCCAACCATGCGTCCATCTGTCTGCCTAATTATTGATATATTTATCTATTTATCTGTCCATACCTGCTCTTCAACAGTTTAATTGCACAGGGTGGAATGTTCTGTTTGTGTGGTGTTGCATGCATGAGCGTGCATGAATATGCGAGTGTGGATGCAAAGCAGTGTTTATGCTAATTATTCATCCAAATCTACCCATCATAGCAACAGAGAATTCTGCAAAACAATTCTCCTTTTGCATAACAGTGGTCGTCATCGAATATTCCCATTGCGTCATGTCTACTTTACATTTGGCATTTATTCATAATTGCTGGTCGGAGATAATTAATTTCTTCTGTCACGCAATAGGTTTCGCGTTCATTTCGTAATCGAATTTCTAGCAGAATATTAAATGTTGAAGTGTGTTCTTGACAACTTCTAGTCCTTCATCATTAACAAAGTTATGTGGGTGGGTGTATTATTTACGTCTTTTGGTTCTTCATGAACATTGGACGTCTATATAATTTCTTTCCACATTCTGACTCTTCGTTAGTATTGTAAATTCAAAGTCATTGAACAGCATTTGGTAACTGTAAATTCTTTCACACACGTGAGAATTATATTAACATACTCATAGTTAAATTTGTCAACTTCTCTCTCAAACCATAATTTTTTGACCCGAAGCAAAGGACTTTATTTGTAATTAATAAGATCATATGTTGGTCTCTTGATAAAACCTGGCTTGCCAAATTTCATACAACATACAATTTCGCTGAAAATATTTCAAATGTTAAAACTCGCAGGAATATCATTTTTCCTGAGCCTACACACCCTTAATGTGAAGCCGGGGTGCGGTGTGATTTTATTACGCTATCACACTTCAATTCACTAAATCGAGTTGGACAGATTTGTTGATTCTGTCAAACAGCATGAGACTGCTCAGCATATTTAGATATGGGGTGCCATCGAACAGCATGTTACTACTTTGGGCGGGTTGAGAGACCGAGATATCTAGACGGCGTACTCAGTCTCTCCATAAGTCATCACTATTCGTTATGTTCCCGCCTCGTGGTTCTGAAAGACAGTATTTCAAATGGTAGCGTATACATATATTGCATATATAGATCAATCCTCCAGTCAATTTAGATATTATTCCAATAGAGAACATTTCAGCAATAACAAAATAATTAAGAAAAGTATTCTGAAAATGAAGAATCAATTTCCAAAACAAGAAATAATAAATCGATTTCGATAGTTTTGAGTTTATTGACGTTGCAGATAACGATTCAACGGTGAATTCAACGTGAGTCAGTCAACTGATGCAATCCCATTTGTGGTGATTTCAGCCGCTGCAGTGATGGCCAGTACTGAGCAATCCGATGTTTTAATGTCATGTGAAGAAATGGCAGTTATTGGGATGTCAGTTGTAGTGGCGTCGCCTGGTGTCATGTCAGTTGAAGTGATGTCAGTTTTTGTGATGTCAACTTGAGTGATGTCAGTTGGAGTGATACCACTTGTAGCGATGGTAGCTGATGAGATATCCTGTGTAGTGATGTCACTGATGGCAGCTAAGGTGATGTTGGTTGAAGTGATATCAGTTGATGTTCCGTCATTATAAACAGATGTCACCAGGAAATGATCATTGCCCCATCAGGTCAGGAGAAAACATTTTACTGTGGGTCATCTCGCCGAACATCTTCAATCTGGTACAATGGTCCAATCACCAAGACGCACAACCTGCAAGCACTGATGGAGAAGCTGATCGCAGCTCGACAGAGTGTACCACATGTTCTAGTTATCGACGACGCTGCAATGGACCAGAAGACAGTCACATACCTCTGCAACATCACCAGATGCATTGGGCACACAACGATCACTGTCTTCATCCTCTTTCAGAAGTCCACCCGTGAGATATATTACAGATATCCAGCACAATACGAAGCTCCTGTACTTTAGCTCAAAGAGTGGTCATGCACTGCTTGAGACGATATACAACAGCATGCCCCTCTAGGAGACCAAGCAAGACTTCATTGCAGGCGTGCAGAAGGCCGCAGATCTATACTTCTTTATCTTCAGCAACAAGGAGACAGGGGAGATTGCACACTTCAAGCCCTCACTGGAGAAGGCTCAGAACTTCAGCTACACGTTGAATTCCGCCAGGAAGCTCACATGCCAGTCAGGTTGACATGCATAACTGCTGTGTCAGTCGGGATGTTTTTTCAGGCTAGAGGAACTTCGTCTGCAGTCTCTGCTGCTTCGTCCACAGTTTCTGCTGCTTCGTCCATAGACTCTGCTGCATGAGGATCAGATAGTTGTTTCTGAAACTCTATCCACTGAGGATCAGATCCCCAAACTCTTTTCTTCTGAAACTTCTCACGGAAGATCCACTTCGCCCATGTCTTCTTAGCATTTGCCTTGAGGTAAGTTTTGATGAGGTAGTCATGGTAGTTCTTGGGGAACTTTAGAAATTCCTTCAGATTACTCTCTATCTGCTCGCACCCTCTTTTATTGATGATGTACTAAATGGCCTCCTTTCTACCTTCGATATGGCCGGCGACCAACCCTTCCTCTCTACCTTCGGTATGGGCCAGCGGCCAAGCCAGTGGCATGCCCCAGCCTCATGTCACACATGTACTGATGTCCTCTCGGAAGTAATCTATGGCCCCTGCATGTATATCATCCAGTGTTCATCCTCAGTGTGGATACGGAAAACGCCAGCCCACTTCCCTATAGTTAGGAGATCTTTGGGATCAACCCTAGCCGTCTGGAGAGCTAGAATTACATGACCCTTAGTGGGGTGTCCTGGGGAGATCTAGTGACCTGCCCTGGGCACACTTAAACTTCCGGTAGAGCATCCGAGTCAATAATTCCTTCATACTATGGGCCAGTGTGGTCTCCTCTATGGAAGTCAGTATCTCCGCATCAGGCGGAGGTGGGACATTGGCTCACTCGTGGATAATGTTGACGTCACGAAGTAGGCGTCAGGACACTGTCAATCGGCATGCTCTTTGGGAGTGGGGTCTGGCAACCATCTGGTTTCTTCTTGGAGGTGGTCAATGTGTTTACATCCGCCATCAACAGGTTTTTGGACTACAAAGATGATCTGCTGGAGAACTTTACCAAACATCACCATTTAAAACCTGTATATGCAGGCGTTTAAACATGCAGCAGTATGTACAGCATCCAGATGGGCCACGTGAACTCACGGCCTCGCACCATCCTTGGAAGGACTGGCTGACAGTCATTCGACCTAGTATCCATGATGCAAACCCTTTATCCACAGTGGAGAAGTTCATCGACTTCACCCTCTCGGGACAGATCCATGAGATTAGGAGCATGATGCTCAAGTTTAAGCTCAAGAGCACAGCGGCGAAGGAGGTAGAGCTCCCGCAGGTGGTGAGCAGGTTGGAGATTACGCAGAGCAACAACACCCTGGACACCACCTATGTGAACGATGAGTACCGAGTCCTGGGTTCCACTTGCTCATGGACCTTCCTACTACGCGAAGGGGAAATGGTACTATGCCATCGGATGTGATGAAGACTTCACAGAATTCGACTTACAGGCAGATGTAGTAATACCTGTCGCGGTGTCACTCTTCTCCCTCCTCGAGAACACACATGTGAACCCGGCCTTGATACAGGACAAGCTGTTCCTCCAGGTGTACACCGAACATCTTCCGGATGTAACGATGACTGCTCTATGACTTCAGGTGTAGCATGATGAGAACTACCAGGAACTAAAACGTGCAGGCTCCAGACAACGAATCCTACATGTAGAGCAAAAGCATCAGCAGGTCCAGGCCATGGCTAACCAGTGTTTAGAATTGACATTGCAACGAGGTGCCTCAGATTGCGTAGCTGTAGCAGTCTTGGTTCAGAAGGGATGGGTGGTCCAGGGTGGTCCAGGAGGTAGGAGAGCTAGAGGACTTAAAACTTGTGGTGGTTGGGACCAACATTCTGGTGAGGTGCGCGATCTGGCTGATGGCAGTCTCTATCTGCAGGAAACGAAGTTGTATGCTTTACTCCACCTGACCAGTGGCCACGATGATCTTGAGTCGGCGCTCGAATGGCTGGAGGGCCTGTGTCACTTCGGAGGAAGGGACATCCCGGCTAACCATGGAAACCAGCTCAGCTTTCATATTGGGAACCTGTTTGGAAAACGAGGGGGCACTCACCCAGTCAGAGCAACGGTGCTGTACTTTGGATATAGCAAGGTTCACTCCTCACAAAATGGAGGTATTCAGCTGGTAGCTCCGTGAGCCTCAGCTATATATAGCGAGTTTAACTCCACCAGCTATCTCTGCTGCTACAGCAGTCACAGCTCCTATGCTCCACTATGGCCTCGGCTATCTTCTGACCTGCTGATGCCACATAGTCGAGTATCGGCTCAGAGAGCTTTATAGCCCCATAGTATGTGATGCCATGCTTCTCGGGTAATGGGTAAAGAGTAATACTGTCATGAAACCGAAAATAAAAAAATAAAAATAAAAACTTAAAAAATATAAAACTCTGCGCCACCTCTTCGGGAGAACCCCCACTTATTATCGCCGGCCCTCTCTGGCTGGCCTCTCCCTCTCTCTCTCTCTCTCTCTCTCTCTCTCTCTCTCTCTCTCTGGGAGAACCGATAATTAGATTACAAATAATGATACTAATTGTTGTGCAATAATAACAAACAGATCACTAACACACTGGTAACTACACTTGTGCAATAATAGCAAACAGATCAATAACACACTGGTAACTACAAAATTACAGTCTCTAATATATGTGTTATCTCGAAGTGACGTCAAGAGACAGGCATCCACAGGGATGTACACCATGAGTACTGTTGCACAGATTCGCACTATTGTCAGTTGGACGAGGAGGTGACTGCTAGCTTATGAGCCAAGGCTGTAGCGAGGTTGATGGAAGCCCATTCACTGAAGCGCTTAACTCTCCAACGCAGGGGGCCCCCGCACCATATGCAGGCATCCACAGGGATATACACCATGAGTACTGTTGCACAGCTTCGTGTTATTGCAAAGCAGTTTGGCCTTAGATTCTACTCTAAGGTTAAGAAAGCCGACCTGCTCCAGATGATCGGACAGGTCCATGCGAAGGAGTGGCAGAAGCGACTCTCCCGAGCAATGAATACGGGAAGA
>CM067365.1:68202432-68214932 GCA_034401795.1 Chaetoderma sp. LZ-2023a
ATGTCAGTTGAAGTGATGTCAGTTTTTGTGATCTGCGTTTCTGTAGTAGTTATATACTGGGAGTGCTAGAACAGAGTGTTGTGGCAGCTGCCAATCAACGATCGGCGGCGGTGGGTTGGGGTGCACCCTACGTTATAAAACACATCACCTACATTATATATATACAGAAACGCCCACACTAGCATATACTAACTTTGGCATCAACTTAGAACTTCGACGGCTTTACTAAAATGAGTCTATCAAACTCAATTTCGGAGCATTTCCAGAATTGCTGCACATCATCCTAAACATTCTTGTGTCAATTTAACACTTTAGTGGCTCAGCCTAGCGAAAACGTCTGCTAGCGTGGTGCTAACGACCGTCGATTTGCAGGACACGAGATGACTATGTTTGTGCTGGCATGTAGGTCTACGTATGCCACAATTAGATACAAGGCCCCGAGTTTCCTTCTTTAATAGCATGATAAAAACATAATAAATGCCACGCTACTGTCATATCAAGTAACATCTGTCAGTCAACTTAGTTTCAAAATACACAACAGCGTACTTACACATTGTACATGCATGTTGGTGTTTAACATCTCGTGGTCAAGTGTTAAATGAATCTTTGACTACGCAGTGACAAATAGGTGACCAATAAGATGACCACCATGCAGAAATATAATGCATGATGTCAGACTTTCTTGTCAGTATTATGTTTTAGACAACAGACCAGGGACAGGACTGTCTATTTGTTTCACAGAAAGTGCCATTAGGACGGGAATGGTGAATGGATATCTTCTGGGTAGAAAATGATCGCCAGCCCACGCTGGCACCTACAATGTACTTCTAGCATCACGACATGAAATTGGTTTCAGTAGCGGAAATACGCCTAGACTCATTATTGCCTGACACAGCAGTGGTTCATCTGGGAATTTTCATGGTTTCATAGGCACTTATATGGGTTTAGTAGACATGTCCTGACTGTCCACGACAATTAATCAATCATTAGTGCGTGTGTTTAATTGAGGGATACAGTTGTTGGAATGCGTGGTGAAGATATTTCTACGTGATACTTTACTTTCTTACACCTTTGACCTATTATTCGTGTAAATAATAAGTATTCCTATTAATAGCATACTCGCGGGCTTGAACTGGGACAATACAGGCGTATAATGTGATAATCTCGAGGTCAGACGGTAGAAATTCATAAGTCCATCGTACATTGGATCCAGAAGCCATCAAGATTTGACTAATACCATCTCAAATCGGCAAGAGACATAAGGGGGCTCACATTCAGGAAGCGACAATGAGGTGTGTTTTAGAAAGTTACAGCAAACATGTATCGACAAGATGGCAACAGTGCTGTTCCAATAACATCATAATGGCTTATATGGAGACGTGCCCATTGTGCGCCCAGTTTTTATTATACATGCTGGTATGCTCTACAAATTGCGAAATAATTGTTATGCAGATAAGGATCATGCACCCTTTGACCTAGAATTGTTGACTCTAAGAACTCATTTAGAATTTTGAAAATATTCTATTGATTGCAGGATCGGTAGCCATGAAAGTGTCTGGTTTCAAAATATGCAACAAGTTATCATTTTGACATTGAATTTAAGGGTATTCAGTGATCACGATCATTCCATCTGACATCCATGTAATCGTTCTTGTGTCAAGTATTTACTGGTGAAACCGGCCAAGGTGACCTCTTCAGTGCAGACCAAGAGAATTTTCCACTAGAATAACTGATTACAGAGCCAGTCATTCCAGTGATATCGCTACAACTAACATCCCCGCAGCTGGCACCTTTAACTGACATCAATGCAACTGACATCACCGTGATTGCAATTGCTACAACAACCGCTACAGCTGACACCAATTAACCTGTCATTACAAGAACTGACGTCACTAGACCGAACAATAATTTACCTGACGTTACTACATCTACCATCACTTCAATTGACATTGCACCAACTGACATCTGTTTATAATGACGGAACATCAACTGAGATCACTTCAACTAACATCACCTTAGCTGCCATCAGTGACATCACAACACAGGATATCTCACCAGCTACCATCGCTACAAGTGGTATCACTCCAACTGACATCACTCAAGTTGACATCACAAAAACTGACATCACTTCAACTGACATGACACCAGGTGACGCCATTACAACTGACATCCCAATAACTGCCATTTCTTCACATGACATTAAAACATTGGATTGCTCAGTACTGGCCATCACTGCAGCGGCTGAAATCACTACAAATGGGATTACATCAGTTGAATGACTCACGTTGAATTCTCCGTTGAATCATTATCTGCAACGTCAACAAACTCAAAACTATAGAAATCGATTTATTATTTCTTGTTTTGGAAATTGATTCTTCATTTTCAGAATACTTTTCTTATTTTGTTATTGCTGAAATGTTCTCTATTGGAATAATATCTAAATTGACTGGAGGATTGATCTATATATGCAATATATGTATACGCTATCATTTGAAATACTGTCTTTCAGAACCACGAGGCGGGGACATAACGAATAGGGATGACTTATGGAGAGACTGAGTACGCCGTCTAGATATCTCGGTCTCTCAACCCTCCTGGAGTAGTAACATGCTGTTGGATGGCACCCCATATCTAAATATGCTGAGCAGTCTCATGCTGTTTGACAGAATCAACAAATCTGTCCATCTCGATTTAGTGGATTGAAGTGTGATAGCGTAATAAAATCACACCCCACCCCGGCTTCACATTAAGGGTGTGTAGGCTCAGGAAAAATGATATTCCTGCGAGTTTTAACATTTAAAATATTTTCAGCGAAATTGTATGTTGTATAAAATTTGGCAAGCCATGTTTTATCAAGAGACCAACATATGATCTTATTAATTACAAATAAAGTCCTTTGCCTCGGGTAAAAAATTATGGTTTGAGAGAGAAGTTGACAAATTTAACTATGAGTATGTCAATATAATTCTCACGTGTGTGAAAGAATTTACATTTACCAAATGCTGTTCAATGCCTTTGAATGTACAATACTAACGAAGAGACAGAATGTGGAAAGAAATTATATAGACGTCCAATGTTCATGAAGAACCAGAAGACGTAAATAATACACCCCACCCACATAACTATGTTATTGATGAAGGACTAGAAATTGTCAAGAACACACTTCAACATTTAATATTCTGCTAGAAATTCGATTACACAATGAACGCGAAACCTATTGCGTGACAGAAGAAATTAATTATCTCCGACTAGCAATTATGAATAAATGCCAAATGTAAAGTAGACATGACGCAATGGGAATATTCGATGACGACCACTGTGATGCAAAAGGAGAATTGTTTTGCAGAATTCTCTGCTTCTATGATGGGTAGATTTGGATGAATAATTAGCATAAACACCGCTTTGCATCCACACTCGCATATTCATGCACGCTCATGCATGCAACACCACACAAACAGAACATTCCACCCTGTGCAATTAAACTGTTCAAGAGCAGGTAAGGACAGATAAATAGATAAATATATCAATAATTAGGCAGACAGATGGAGACATGGTTGGATGTGTGAACAGAAGACATGCCTACATGCATTCATGCATGTATACACCTTTCCCTCTCTCTCTCTCTCACTCATTCTCTTAATCTCTCTCTTTCTCTCTCTCTCTCTCTCTCTCTTTCTCTCTCTCGCTCTCTTTCGCTCTCTCTCTCTCTCTCGCTCGCTCTCGCTCTCTCTCTCTCTCTCTCTCTCTCTCTCTCTCTCCACTCTCCTTCATTCAAAACGTTAACACCCCATCCGTCATGTTGGATCCGATGTGGAAAAACAAGAGAGCGCTTGCTGCTCTGAGATTATTTGTCATGACCACACATTTAATTTATTAATCTTTAAAAACATGAGTGACAAATTATTTGTGTTCGAAGTAATATTTTGTTCAATAATTAAAAAATTACTTTTACATAGAACTGTTGCTGTGTATGGCAGCAACATGCTCCAGTCAAAGTGTTGAAAAAATATCCAATCGCTTCTCAGTTAAGCTGTCTTGGAATAACAATGCTGAGATTCCATGGGTTTACCGCTTAATAGAAGATATTGATCATGCATAATGAGTTCTGCCCATGTTAAGGTACTCGTGAATATTAATCCTTCTGTTTATGCTTCCCATGCTCCATCCCTGCCTGCTTCCTTGGTTCCCTAACTCCCGCCCTGTCACATCCGCTCTCTCTCTCTCTCTTTCTCTCCCTCTCTCTCTCTCCCCAAATATTCACCCATGTATATAGTCAATACTGCCATCGAGACACGGTAGAAAACCAGTCGTAATGGGTTCACTAATTCAGACGAAAGCCGTTCATACATGTTTCAGATAAATCCAATTCACATCTAATTCTGAGAGAGCAGATTCGTTAACAATGTAAAGCAAATTTATGTATCATGCTACATAATTGAGTTGTATCAATACACAACAATAGCTATATCAATAACTCACCGGTATACAGACACACGCGATATGGAACCGCATTAGAAATAGCTATCTATATCCAAATCCTGTGTGACACACACACATGCTATCTAAGAAAGCTAATCACGCGCCAAATGAGATAGGCCAAGATGTCAATCGAAGATTACATTAGATATTCTAACAGCAGCTTCCAGCACACGACTTCAAGAGACTCACCAATTCAGTGAACCCCTATAGGAATCGATTAGTATCTCCCTGCATCCCATGCAATAACAACAACACATGAGGAAATGATGTGTTTATACAAGCTGCGTTAACATACAGCCAGGATCGATGTTAACCTATATAGATTGTCGCCAGAGATGGAAGGACATGCCCAACCACCTTGCCCCTCCAGCCACTCACCTCTCTCACCCTATTCCCTTCTAACTCCCCCCTACCCCATCCCCATCTCCGTATCCATAACCCCAAATAATTTCAACAATGACACATTTGTTCTTGATGTAGACGGTATGGTGGTCCCTCACTCTGATGGTCATGGTGTCACAGTAGTGAGCCGCTTGCTTGATCATGTGTCAGGTGCCCTCTTCGGTTGGTTCATACATGTTGAAGATTTTCACCACCTCTTCTCACTCACTTATTCTGGGGCTCCTCCTTCTTCGATACAACCTTGTATGTTTGGCTGCTGCGACAACCGGTTTTATCGATGAGGAAGGAGCGCGACACTAGCTCGCCTCGTAGGTACAGAGACCTGACGATATTTATAGAAGTGCCTGGGCCTGATCGGACTGTGCGTTTCAGAGTGATGGGTTCGACACGGTGGTCTTCCGTGTTCTCCAGAGTAACAACGAGATATGCCAAACTTTTGCCTTGCGTTATAGTACAAGGTGATCGTTTTATTCGCTAACTTAACTGTACAATAAGACCTACAAAGTTTGGCAACTTATACTGTTACCGGTTTACGTATTTACAACGAACAGATAATTTAAAGCAATGTTTCCTAAGCTTCCCTAACTTCAACCAGCTCTTGCCTACTTAAAACCATTCAGCAAGAGTTTCACAAGGTGCGAGGCGGACCGAAACTAACCGAGTTCAAAACCTGACTCCACTCCATAAATCGGAACCAAAAAGACTCCTGATAAAAAGCAAAGTGCCCTTTATATACTACTCTCAGTTTCGCTTCTACCTCCATCTTGGTTTCGCACCACCGGAGGTTTATCCTATTCTCATTGGACTATGACTTTGATTTGGCCAATCACCACTCCGACCCTCCCTCTTATGGAGGGTGCCTTTTACCTAGCACTTGCGGTTTGGCTGGTTCTTGAGTGATGGGATCTGTCATCCTCCTAACTTTATTTTCGGATTCCCGCTGGCTTAACTTGTCACGTCTGACGAATGACCTGTCAAGAATGATGGATGCTTGTTTGATAACAAGGATTACTGGTGGATTAACTTGTCTATATGATTGATATGTTATTCTCGATTGTGCCCTTATTGCCTACAGGATGCTACAATGTCCATGTCTTGTGCATTGCCTAATAGCCGACAACCTGTAGAATGCTAGAGTTAATTGGCACACGAGTTACCATTCATCATAGCTGGATTATATTCGGCTTATGTTATCACACGCTTCCGTGAGAACACAGACCGCTTATATAGCTTCACTAAGTCCGTCTGTCATAACTAATCCCTTGATTTATTGCCCCCAGGTGCTACGCCTTGTGACTCATACTCGATTCAGTTTCTGCGAAACTGTAACTGCGCAGTAGCTGACGTAACCACTGCCAGTCATCCAGTGCTGCTAATACATAGCCAAATAACAAGCTACACCCACTGGTAATGCATCCAAATATAGACTGTTACCTAATGCTGGTAACATATCTACATATAGATTGTGATCGCATCGTTTCTGCGAAACCGCCTAATGCCACCCAGTGCATCTAAATATACCTCGTGACATAGGTGACATAGTCCATTAGCTCACCTGGTATTCAAAACATGAATTTCACTCGGGACTTACTCGCACATATAAGACGTCCAGTGGGGTCATGACTTCCCACCAAACAGTCCCATATCTACAATGTGAATCCCGATCTTGGAGAAGAACTCTACCTTGTCCAGCTGATCCAGCGAAGTCTTGCGGACATCAGGTACTGTCTTGCCGTAGAACTCTGTGGCAAGCTCTCGTGCAGGAGCTGTACTTCTATCAGCTCTCCCCCCTTGGTGGACTGCTAGACATCTCCAGAGACACATGTTGTCCCTGTAGGTGTCGAGGGCAGTCATGCTCTTCTTCTGTCGTAGCCAGTCTGGGGGTGGGGGGGGACCTGTCCCAAGCAGAGGTTGGCGGTCAATGACAGCCCTGACCTCAACATTGATTGATCGAACGAAAGCCCACTTGGTGTTAGGTCGATCGATATTGTCTGTGTCAAGGTGGGCTTGCTCTCTTGCTACCACCCAGTCATGAGCTGCTCCTATCGTGTTCAGCCACGGGCTCCCTGGAGCATTCTTGTGGAAGAGCATCACCCTAACGTCTTCGATGTGACGGATGCGATAGGTATGGGAGTAGCGGAGGTAGAAGGCGCTCTGGACAGTCTGCTGGATCTTTTGCATGATCTGGCCTGTGAGGTCTCCTTCTAGACCTCTGAAGAATGTCCAGCATACTGACCGGCGTCCTCTATCCTCTGTCTCCCTTTCGCCGAGACACTGGTCGAGAATGTGTTCACCTTCTCGCCTCATGCTCTAGGCTAAGGATTCAGACCTCGGCCCCCTTATGCTCCGGGCTGGGCTCAGACCTCAGCATCGCTTAACAATCCTGCATTTTAGAGTTAAGCACTCCAGTGAATAGGCCTCCATCCGCCTCACTAGAGTCTTGTCTCGCAAGCTAGCAGTGACCTCCTCGTCCAACTGACGACGCCCACATATCTGCTGCACTTTCTTGTGGGGATTCCAAGGATCCTCTTTGGTAAGCGCTGGAAATCTTCCCGTATTCATTGCTCGGGAGAGTCGCTTCTGCCACTCCTTGGCATGGACCTGTCTGATCATCTGGAGCAGGTCGGCTTTCTTGGCCTTAGAGTAGACTCTAAGGCCAAACTGCTTTGCAATAACACGAAGCTGTGCAACAGTACTCATGGTGTTTATCCCTGTGGATGCCTGCATAGGGTGCGGGCCCCCCCCCCCTGCGTTGGAGAGTTAAGCGCTCCAGTGAATGGGCCTCCACCAACCTCGCTACAGCCTAGGCTCATAAGCTAGCAGTCACCTCCTCGTCCAACTGACAATAGCTCGAATCTGTGCAACAGTACTCATGGTGTACATCCCTGTGGATGCCTGTCTCTTGACGTCACTTCGAGATAACACATATATTAGAGACTGTAATTTTGTAGTTACCAGTGTGCTATTGATCTGTTTGCTATTATTGCACAAGTGTAGTTACCAGTGTGTTAGTGATCTGTTTGTTATTATTTCACAACAATTAGTATCATTATTTGTAATCTAATTATCGGTTCTCCGAGAGAGAGAGAGAGAGAGAGAGAGAGAGAGAGAGAGAGAGAGAGAGAAGCCAGCCAGAGAGGGCCGGCGATAATAAGTGGGGGTTCTCCCAAAGAGGTGGTGGCACAGAGTTTTATATTTTTTAAGTTTTCATTTTTATTTTTTTATTTTCGGTTTCATGACAGTATTACTCCTTACCCATTACCCGAGAAGCATGGCATCACAGACTATGGGGCTATAAAGCTCTCTGAGCCGATACTCGACTATGTGGCATCAGCAGGTCAGAAGATAGCCGATGCCATAGTGGCTACCATAGGAGCTGTGACTGCTGTAGCAGCAGAGATAGCTGGTGGAGTTAAACTCGCTATATATAGCTGAGGCTCATGGAGCTACCAGCTGAATACCTCCATTTTGTGAGGAGTGAACCTTGCTATATCCAAAGTACAGCACCGTTAATCTGACCGGGTGAGTGCCCCCTCGTGTTCCGAACAGGTTCCCAATATGAAAGCTGAGCTGGTTTCCATGGTTAGCCGGGATGTCCCATCCTCCGAAGTGACACAGGCCATCCGGCCATTCGAGCGCCGACTCAAGATCATCGTGGCCACTGGTCAGGTGGAGTAAAGCATACAACTTCGTTTCCTGCTGATAGAGACTGCTATCAGCCAGATCACGCACCTCACCAGAATGTTGGTCCCAACCACCACAAGTTTTAAGTCCTCTAGCTCCCCTACCTCCTGGACCACCCTGGACCACCCATCCCTTCCTAACCAAGACTGCTACAGCTACGCAATCTGAGGCACCTCGTTGCAATGTCAATTCTAAACACTGGTTAGCCGTGGCCTGGACCTGCTGATGCTCTTGCTCTACATGTAGGATTCGTTGTCTGGAGCCTGCACGTTTTAGTTCCTGGTCGTTCTCATCATGCCACACCTGAAGTCGTAGAGAGGTCATCGTTACATCCGGAAGATGGTCGGTGTACACCCGGAGGAACAGCTTGTCCTACATCAAGGTCGGGTTCACATGTGTGTTTTCGAGGAGGGAGAAGAGTGACACCGCGACAGGTATTACTACATCTGCCTGTAAGTCGAATTCTGTGAAGTCTTCATCACATCCGATGGCATAGTACCATTTCCCCTTCGCGTAGTAGGAAGGTCCATGAGCAAGTGGAGCCAGGACTCGGTACTCCTGGTTCACATAGGTGGTGTCCAGGGTGTTGTTGCTCTGCGTAATCTCCAACCTGCTCACCACCTGCGGGAGCTCTACCTCCTTCGCCGCTGTGCTCTTGAGCTTAAACTTGAGCGTCATGCTCCTAATCTCATGGATCTTTCACGAGAGGGTGAAGTCGATGAACTTCCCCCACTGTGGATAAAGGGTTTGCATCATGGATACTAGGTCGAATGACTGTCAGCCAGCCCTTCCAAGGATCAGTGTGGTGCGAGGCCGTGAGTTCACCTGGCCCATCTGGATGCTTACATACTGCTGCATGTTTAAACGCCTGCATATACAGGTTTTAAACTGTGATGTTTGGTAAAGTTCTCCAGCAGATCATCTTTGGAGGGCAAAAACCTGTTGGTGGCGGATGTAACACATTGACCACCTCCAAGAAGAAACCAGATGGTTGCCAGACCCCACTCCCAAAGAGCATGCCGATTGATAGTGTCTGACGACTACTTCGTGACGTCAACATTATCCACGAGTGAGCCAATGTCCCACCTCCGCCTGATGCGGAAATACTGACTTCCATAGAGGAGACCACACTGGCCTATAGTATGAAGGAAATATTGACTCGGATGCTCTACCGGAAGTTTAAGAGTGCCCATGGCAGGTCACTAGATCTCCCAGGACACCCACTAAGAGTCATGTAATTCTAGCTCTCCAGAAGGCTAGGGATGATCCCAAAGATCTCCTAACTATAGGGAAGTGGGCTGGCGTATTCCGTATCCACACTGATGATGAACACCGGATGATATACATGCAGGGGCCATAGATTACTTCCGAGAAGACATCAGTACATGTGTGACTGAAAGCCGTGAGGCTGGGCATGCCACTGGCTTGGCCGCTGGCCATACCGAAGGTAGAGAGGTGGGGTTGGCTGCCGGCCATATCGAAGGTAGAAAGGAGGCCATTGAGTACATCATCAATAAAAGAGGGTGCGAGCAGATAGAGAGTAATCTGAAGGAATTTCTAAAGTTCGCCAAGAACTACCAGGATTACCTCATCAAAACTTACCTCAAGGCAAATGCTAAGAAGACATGGGCGAAGTGGATCTTCCGTGAGAAGTTTCAGAAGAAGAGAGCTGGGGGATCTGATCCTCAGTGGATAGAGTTTCAGAAACAACTATCTGATCCTCATGCAGCAGAGTCTATGGACGAAGCAGCAGAAGCTGTGGACGAAGCAGCGGAGACTGTAGACGAAGTTCCTCAAGCCTGAAAAAACATCCCGACTGACACAGCAGTTATGCATGTCGACCTGACTGGCATGTGAGCTTCCTGGCGGAATTCAACTTGTAGCTGAAGTTCTGAGCCTTCTCCAGTGAGGGCTTGAAGTGTGCAATCTCTCCTGTCTCCGTGTTTCTGAAGATAAAGAAGTATAGATCTGCGGCCTTCTGCACGCCTGCAATGAAGTCTTGCTTGGTCTCCTAGAGGGTCATGCTGTTGTATATCGTCTCAAGCAGTGCATGACCACTCTTCGAGCTAAAGTACAGGAGCCTCGTATTGTGCTGGATATCTGGTAATATCTCATGGGTGGACTTCTGAAAGAGGATGAAGACAGTGATCTTGGTGTGCCCAATGCATATGGTGATATTGCTGAGGTATGCGACTGTCTTCTGGTCCATTGCAGGGCCGTTGATAACTAGAACATGTGGTACACTCAGTCGAGCTGCGATCAGCTTCGCCATCAGTGCTTGCAGGTTGTGCGTCTTGGTGATTGGACCATTGTACCAGATTGAAGATGTTCGGCAAGATGGCCCACAGTAAAATGTTTTCTCATGACCTGATGGGGCAATGATCAGCACCACCTGACTGGCATCATTTGGTCTACTACTGTATGGCACTGACATGTTGCACGTGTGCATGAAGGATTGTTAACAGCTCTTCAGCCATAGCCTCGTCTATATCTGGGAGATTAAATGGCAGTACTTCCTGTACCAGCTTTTTTGCCTGCTGTGTGGGTAGCAATGTACCACCGGCTGATATGAAGGATGCGATAGGGGCATCAAGGATGAAATCCCAGCAACAGCTGAGAACGTAACCCAGAGGGCCTGTGTCAGTACCCGCAGTGTCTAGCCCCTCTAGTATCCATATGATGCAAGCTCGAGCAGTCATGCTATTATGCGATCTTAAATGGCAGGCCAAAGAATCCTGACTTCTTCACCTCGGGTAGTTGGAGCTTTGCTGTTGCATTCGCTTGGCCATCTTGAGATTCTCCCCATCTTGCTGGAATGAGCTCCGTCGTCTCAGGAGATCCTTAACCAGGTCATGTGCGTAGGACTCTGCCATAACCTTGATGGCACCAGCCTCATCGACTCCGAGCATACCGAGCATCATTGCCCTGTCTTTGATGCCATCCCCTTGTATACAGTCTTCGCCTTGTTGATGGCTGATTGCCCTACCGTGTCAGTGTTTCTGACGAGATCTCTGGCTGGGATGGTACCTCGGATCTCTCGAGGTGCTCCCTTCTCATCGAAGTCTAGGAAGGAGATAGGGGCAATACTGTCTTCTGAACCGAGGTGTGCCTCACCCAAGTGAGCGAGATCACATAGCTCTTCGCTCTCTAGGTCTGTGAGTGACAGAGACATTGTTGTGGTGTACAATATATTGCTATACATAGCACCTTAAACCTAAACATAGGCCATGATGATTTCGGCTATAGCACTCGTCGCTAGCCCTAGAACCGCGGCTTCCATTAGAGGGATGCATTCGCCCCTGATCTTGGCAGCAACCGTATAGGAGGCGCCACCGATGGCGTACTTTGGAATGAGATGTGTTATTCCTAGACAGTGGTCGACAACCGTACTCGCCACTGTAGTGAGGACAGCGGCTCCAGCAGCAGGAATAACCTCATTACCACCTGTCATCTACACCATGGCCACATTCGCGGCAACATTGCTGGCGACATGAATGGCCAAGGGCTTAGCCTGTCTCATTAGCTTCTGGGTCTTGCTTTTGAGCAGCTTCTCCACCTTCTGGAGACTCACCTGGCTCTCTGGGATTTGCTTTGCAATCTGTACCGATGTCATTGTTTAATCTGTCTCTATAAAGACAAGTATACAATGCGTTTAAACGTGTACGTTCTACCTCGAGAGCACTGAGCAGATCTGACCCGTCTGCATCTGTTAGCTGATTAGATTGGTACTCGGGAATATTCCTAGGCTTAAACCATGACATCTTCCGCGTCGAATTGAAAGATTATAAGAAGAAGTCACCAGATGAGCTCTCCCAGCTTTCTAATGCTGAGGTAACAGATGGGGCTGACAGCTGTGAAACTCTACCTAGGATTTGGAAAGGGCCAGATATGCTTCGTCGAATACCTCATTATGGGAGGCAGTATTGTAGGGCAGG
>CM067365.1:68219932-68288246 GCA_034401795.1 Chaetoderma sp. LZ-2023a
ACGATTTACGCGTTTAAAGCTTAATATACCTTATAATAGCCATCATCGCGGGAGTGAAATTATTAATTAGACCTTATTACGCACAGTTAAATAAACATCGTTTATTTTGTCAAAATTAATCATAAATCAGCAAAACAGGTTGCGAAAAGACGTAAATCACGTGATTGTAATTAATTATGATGTAATTATCTCCCTTTCTTTTTTCATTGCCAATTCGGCCCGAGGACGAAATCATGCCTTGAAGAAAATATTAACTGTAATATTGCGAACGCGAATTTCGTAAGTTAATATGATATTGTGTATAGAAGATAACGTTTTAAAAACAGTTTGAGTAATAATTTTATTTAAAATTATATCCTAATCAGCAAAATGTATTCAGCATTATATTTATTGAACAGATTTTTATGCATTCTGGCGATTTAGTTTTGGGACGACTTTGCATTATGTTAATTAGCCGGTGAAGTAAATAAAATGGATGCCGTTGTTTAGAAATGTTTTCCCCGATACAAATTTCAATGACAAATTCCCGCCTTAGTATTGTGTTTTATATTGCAAATTTATCTAACACTACCAGAGAAAAGACGAGTGGATATTTATTAAATTAATTCGCTGCTTGATTTCTCTCGGCGCACAGTGAGTTACATGGCGTTACACAATATGCGCAATTGGGGCCACGTTCAATTATTAGTTTGCCCGAACGTAGCTTAATGGAAAGTATGGCCATTATTATTCATTACGCTTTTCATGCTCGTTAGTATCTTTTATTTTTAACAATCCTGATACGAAAAACAGAAAATATGTTCATATTCGGTTTTTCGATATTTATTTTTTATAATCGGTTATGAAACCGTCAGTGCAGGATATCGGTTTTAAATATGGTATCGGTATATCGCGCAGCCTAACACACACACACACACACACACACACACACACACACACACACACACACACACACACACACACGCACGCACGCACGCACGCACGCACGCACGCACGCACGCACGCACGCACGCACACACACACACACACACACAAAATAGGAGCAACGAGGAAGCCACCCCCCCCCCACCCCCACAGCGGGGTCAAGCATTAAAAGGCCCCGCACCCAGAAATGAGAGATGAGAGAAGAGAGAGAGGCTGGTGATACTGTGGGGTTTCTTCCGGAAAGGTGGAGTCCGGGAGTGTTATAGGGTTTTTTTTGTTTTTTTTAGTTTTTTTGTTTGCTGCAACGTTATCACGCCTCTGTCTGTATGTAATGTATGGCTGATCACAGGTGATCGGTATACCACTAAATGCCGAGCTGGTGTAGCATTATCAGAAGCTAAGTAGTTATATATTAGAAGTTCTAGAACCGGCCACCACCAGGTGATTCTCTATTAGAGAAACGCAACTGTATAGGTAAACAATTCTCAATCATGGGTTATCCTGAGGAGTTATAGAGTTACATGCATGGTGTAGGCTGCGCGGCATGGCGCGAAAAAGTGGCAAGAACATTACATGACCTGGGCGACCATGTAAATAAATCACTTGAGTTCTGGAGAGCTTCTCCTGACCTATCATTCGCAATAGTAGTAGACGAGTTAGTCACCCGAAAACCCCCACCAGGTGTCGAGTTATGGGTTAGACACCGTCCACTGACAGCAATGGCAATGGCAGAACTAAGACAGTATTTAGATCATCTGATTCGGCTGTCCAGCCGTATCCACTTAGAGAGGAGTTAATAAAAGTCAGCTATGTCATACGCTTTTCTTTTAGGAGGATATTCAATGATGTCTACCAGAATTTTCATTGGTAAACTGATTCCCATACTTGAAAGTAAAACTGCAGAACCATCAATAATCCTGGAGTGTATCAACCCGGATGTGCAGATTAGATGTATATTCTCATCAGTCAGAGATATCCACTAGTTAGTGTTGGGTTTATCATAGTATTTACCTATAGGTTCTCGATCTTCGTCGAATTTACGATGTACGTGGACCATAGGGTTAATAGCAATGCCCCACCATTCACGAGTGCTTTATCTGAGATTCGATCCTGAGTCATGTTGACTACTCTCAAGTTAGGTGTTGTAATTGGTGTGTTGATGTTTCAGATACGTTTTTCATGGATCATCCGATGGACTTCATCGATGGACTTCATCGGAGAAAGCTTTGTGTATATAGTTAAACAATGTATTTAGATTGCTGGTTTTCTCATCAGGCTTAGCAACCCCTTCATACTCTAAGGTTGGATATTTCTGAACTTGAAGTTGAGGAGAGGAATTCCGACCATGGGATGCTCCCGGCCGGCCCGGCTGGCCGAGGCGGCCTACATTCTTCTCTCCATTAAAACGGCAATGTAATAGATAACGATGTCCATCTATCATGATAAAGACACTCGCATACTTACTGTTATGTTTCCCTGCTCGAATATGGGCCCAGTCGATTTGTAAAACATTACTCAATGGAACACCTGATTGTTCAGCTTTTTGAAAAGCGGAAATAATATCTTCAACGCAGAGGATAGACATTTTCAATTTTATAATATCTTGCAAAATATACTTAGGAAGTCATTTCTCTAATACGGAATTAAAATTATTCATGTGCCCACCTGTTCTAACCTGTTCTACTCGGTGGTAGCCGCGGATCGTGTATTGGCAACTGCCATCGAGTAAAACAGGTGGTCGCCTACATTATATATACATATATCTCGCTTCTGTTCTGACCTGTTTTACTCGGTGGTAGCCGCGGTTCGTGGATTGGCAGCTGCAACCATCCTCTGTTCTAGAGCTCCTAGTATATAACTACTTCTGTCCCTTTGTTATCTGTTGATAAATCGTGCATATGCGGCATTGTCGTATGAATAATAGTCTGAATAAGAAAAATCCAAATAAAATGTGCAAAGGAATCAATACCTATAAACGATGTTTAATTCCTATACACTGGTGAGAATGTGCCAGGTTTGAAAATGTAGAGAGACGCTGATGGCTATTCATCCATAGTGACAATCTATAAACAACACAGCATGATTAAACACACTATTCACTCAGGCAGCTGTTGCGCACATGCTCTGTCGTTATCTGGGACAGAGAGTCACATGCCAATCGATTTATATCCTCTCACCAACACCAGCCAGCAGTCAGGATTGGATGTCTACGAGTGTGCGTGCGTGCGTGCGTGCGTGCGTGCGTGTGTATGCGCTCGCGCAGGCGCGCGTCGGTGCGTGCGTGCGTGCGTGCGTGGGCGTGTTTGTGCGTGCGTGGGTGCGTGTAGGTGTGTGTGTGCATGAATGTGCGTGTGCATGCTCGTGTGTGTGTGTGTGCCCGTGTGCGTGTGTGTGCGTGTGCGAGCGCGTGTACATCGTGTGTATGTGTGCGCGTGTGCTTGTGTGTGCGTGTGAATGTGTATACGTGCGCGTGTGCGTGCGCGTGCGCGTGCACGTGCGTGCGCGTGCGCGCGTGTGTGTGTGTGTGTTTCATGGCAATGATACATAACTCCGTTCTTTGTGACTGGTAGCTAGGTCAATATCAAGTCCACGGTTCACTAGCCAGTTTGAATATAAACAAGAAAGAGATTTACTTTGCCACTATATTGACATGCGACTTTCAATATACGGGCATAGTGCAGAAAACTATGTCCACGTGGTATCTATCTGAATTACCAAGGTAAATGGTATAGCGATGATAACACGTCTCATTGTTATATCACATGAAGTCTGTTTTCACGAAACCAAGACATTCAGACATAATTTGAAAGCTATCTATCTGAAGGTTGTCGAGAGCAAAATCTGTCACTCTCCATTATGTAACAAAATAAAAATCACACGGACTAACAAATAAAGACGCAAAACACCAATCCATCATCCACTGGTTCTGCATGAAATAAAGAAATAAAGATCTGGGTGAAAAACAAGCCAATGCGTCTACAATATACTATTACATTTGGAACAAGCCTTAGACATATATATAGCCAGCTTGTCTGTCTGCCTGCCTGCCTGCCTGCCTGCCTGTCTGTCTGCCTGCCTGCCTGCTTGCCTGCCTGCCTACCTGCCTGTCTGCCTACCTACCTGTCTGTCTGTCTAGCTTTGGCTGGGGATGTTTCTCGGAAGTGGGTGGTAACTTCCTACGATGAGCTGGGGTTGGCTTCTCGGAAGTGGGTGGTAGCTTCCCACGGGGAGCTGGGGTTGGCTTCTCGGGAAGTAGAGCTGCCAGGGTCTTGACATAAGTCATATGGTTAATAAGCCCTTGATGCAACAATCTCGCCAGGTTTTGAAGTACTTCATCAATGTCCATAGCAGATATACAGTTTACCTATGCAGTTGCACTTCGCTAATAGGGGATTTTTTTAGGGTCTGAGCAATGTTAACCATAGGCTTGGGGGCCCACCGGTGGGTTGGGGTGCACCCTACGTTATAAAACACATCACCTACATTATATATATATATACAGACAGACAGACAGACAGACATACATACATACATACATACATACAGACAGACAGACAGACAGACAGACAGACAGACAGACAGACAGACAGACAGACAGACAGGCAGGCAGGCAGGCAGGCAGGCAGGCAAGCAGGCAGGCAGGCAGGCAGGCAGGCAGGCAGGCAGGCAGGCAGGCAGACAGACAGACAGAGAGACAGACAGACAGACAGACAGACAGACAGACAAGCTGGCAGGCAGGCAGGCAGAGAATCAGTCTAAGTGCAAGCAAACTAACTGAAGTTCAATGATAGAATACGATGGACTGCGTTTGTTTGCTGCTGTTGTTTTGACGTAGACTGGCGATAAATTATCCCTCTTGCGTAAAAAAAAAACATTTTTCGTTATACAAAAGCTTAAAATTATACAGAATTGTGGAAGTTCATTCATCCAAGTCGAGAATGGATAAACAATGAAAACTTCCTTTACTCATGCAGCGATTAGGGACGGTGGTATAAATTTCGATCAATTTATAAAGCAGTTCTGGCTTAGAGGGCCTCTCGCTCAGCTTGGTTGCCGCCAGGCACTGGCGAATGTTCCCTGATGATCTAGTGCACTGTTTGGATAACTTGGTTGACTGTTTCATTCGTAACAAAATCATAATTTTCTGATGTAGTGTTCACGGATTTGTATATGTCTATTACTAAAATATCTCAGTATCCTTTGTCTTATCGTAGCTATTGTTTCGGTAGTAATAGAACACTGTATTAAGGTACGTGTGTATTAAAATAAGAACATCTTAGCAAGAGCATTGGTACTGACTACTACAGATCTGTGTCTTGGCTGATCTTATTACAACTTCATGGACATGTACGGACGAATGGTTGGCATTTCTCTCTGAAATGTTGACTATGCAAAACAAGCACAATTTTAGTAGGACATTTGGCTATTAGGAGGGTGTACTTAATGCATATAATTATGCAGATGTAGTTGTGTGTCGTTCTGGGTATACACAATGCGCGTAGGTGTTCATGATATGCGGCGGGTTCGATCTGTGGGCACGGTGACGCCTCACTTACCCCCTTTTCCAAATGAAAGTATCAGCATGACTTCATAAGCAGTTAGTAATGTAGGATATTCCTTTTATGTCCCTTACTCCATTTCTTTACGCAAAGTGATGTCAGTCAATTACATTGTGTGGACAGGGCGTCGGAAAATGCATTTTGAACCCATTCCTTATAAGAATTTAAATTGTGTTCTGTTGCATAGTAAATGCCAATAGTGCAGATGGCATATTGGCGTATTTTTGCAGATCATCCTGATCTTCACCTTTAGCCATGTCATTTGTGGCAATAATTCTAGAAATAACATTGTCATTATTTATGCATAAACCTTGTAGCTAGCCATCGCCTTTCCCAGTCGGCAAGGAAACATTTCAGACCATATCTAGGTGGCAATAACTGTGAATAAGACGATTATCAGATTGATCACATAAGAATAAACTCATTTCTAGAACCATGTTGGTGGCCGTCGATATGTTATTGGTTGTGTTTATTAATCATCTGGTAATATTACTACATTTGACCGACAGAATTACATACTTACAGACCAAGCGGATTTCAACTGAACGTAATATTCAT
The DNA here is from genome assembly GCA_034401795.1 of Chaetoderma sp. LZ-2023a. Taxonomy (NCBI): domain Eukaryota; kingdom Metazoa; phylum Mollusca; class Caudofoveata; order Chaetodermatida; family Chaetodermatidae; genus Chaetoderma; species Chaetoderma sp. LZ-2023a. Next base: position 68,225,974 of record CM067365.1, read on the forward strand.
TCATTAGGAATGTTTGTCAAATGCATGGTTTAATGCAAATTGTACGTGGCGAAGAACATTATTAAATATATTGTCACTTTGCGGAGTTCAACGTCGATAGCATTGTATACCGTTAATTCTAAAGGAAAGAACTTTTGACGCATATATTGCCAGTACGACTACGACAACTACCTGTCTTATATCTTTATAGGCCTTCAATAATAAATGAATTCGTTCGGAGAATCGTCTTGAACGCTGGCCGTCCATTCAAATGTAAATAGAAACTATATCTGAATTAAATCTACGTGAAATACGTGTGAATTCATGTCATCTGAATTAGTGGACACATTAGCACATTGGTAGATGTTGAGAGATCAGTTAGTTACATGGGCGTGTACATCATAGAGTGGTATGCATGAGTAGTGAGAGGGTGAGTGGTGGGTGATGGAGAGAGAGTTGCGGATAGACAGAGAGAGGAAGAAGAGAGGGGTACGAGAAAATGCTGGGGGGTGGGTGGGGTGGGGTTGGGTGGGAGCGGTGGACAGAAAAGGGAGTGAGGAAGATAGACCGTGAGAGAGCAGGGTGGGAAAATGGAAAGAGAGAATTTGAGAGAGGGTTTGGACGGTTGATAGTGATAAAACAAGAAGACAAAGAGCGCGGAGGTAGAACGTCGAGAATGGGAGGGAGAGCGAGAAGCAGATAGATGGATTGTGGAGGAGTGTGAGAGCGCGCGAGAGAGGCTAGTGGGTGGAGAGAGGGAGATAGAGGGAGGGTGAGAGATAGGCGGATGTGGAGAGAAAGAGATAGAGGAGGAGGGAGATAGAATCTGTGAGAAGTATCCAATCCAATTTTCCCCAATATCTTGTCCATGTAGATGTATTATCAGCTATTATCTCATCTTCCGAGAACACATAATGAAATGGGTTAAAGTGTTCATGACATACGTGGTATAGCTTTGTACAAATAGATCACACATGCGTCAATATTTCATAAAATACACAGCGATTCACTTGAAACGTTCTCAGTTAATGGCAAAACAGCTTTTCAATATCTGACAGCCTGCCACCAACGTGGTGATCGATTTTCAATTCAGAATTGAGCGCGTTTATGGGACGTGATCACATTAATCTATTGGCTCAGACAGGTCTTATAAGACAACATATGATTTATCTCCGTTCCATTATAATTTCCATGAAAATGAACGAGATTTCGAGCATTTTACACCCACCTCTTCGACAGCGAATTTAGAGTTCTTCAATCTGTTTAATAAAAAATAAACATTTACGAGCCTATTTAGCCTGAAAAAATTATCATCGAACCAATTACACATATTGCGTGTACTAAAGGTAATTTCAGCGACACCGTTTTCGATATCTCCCTTGTTTACTATTGATTCCGATGCAGAGCTATGCTATCCGTGACTCGACTGACTCAGATACCCGTGAGATATCGATTGCCTGAATTGAAAATGTTTGAAATCAAAATTCTCGTTTTGCCCTTTTTCAAATTTGTATATTCTCGCTTATTTCTTATTGTATGCTCACACTATTTATAAGTGGGAGACGGATTTTGATTATATTTCAACTATATTGTATAAATACCTATTAAAATTGTGGTTATCATACGGACTTTAACTCCTGCTGATACATTATCTCTGTATCTTAAATGTTATATGTGTGCAATGGGAAATTCATTGATTATCTGATGACTGATCTAATTTTCATGTTCATACGGTTTGTCGATTGGGACAGTACATGATGATGTATCTAGCTATTAGCGTGGTCTGTCCAAATATCGCACATGCCCTTGATAACTGCGCTGGTATTAGACCAATACTGGGTCACATTGGCCCAGTAGTCGTCCGCTACTGGCCAAGTAACTTGCATTATTTCGATTGTAATTGATTTACGAGGCACTAATCACGTTCCAGATGCAGCGCTGGGAATGGAAATAACTTAGAAAAGCCATTAGCCAGCACGACAAAACACAAGTACGTTATGTCATTCATAGTGCCTATTTAGTTCTTGCTTAACAGATTTAACAATGGAAGAATCCTATCTGTCACTCATGTATCCAGCGTCATAATTAATATATTACTTGTTATCTGATACCGCAATGACAATGACGTATATTCGTTAGGAACGTGGCAGTTGTCCGTCACCAAATTGTAAATTGTGTGTCTTGGATGAATTTACAATTTGTTAAGCATTCTGAGAAGCAACAGATCCCAGACAAATCAGTTTAAATATGTTCAGCAGCTTATTTCTATAGTTACTTGAAATTAATGTTGACATCATCATATCATTTTTCTATCAGAAAGATTGAATTCATAGGGTATTTTTAACAATGTGGAATCGATGGAAAGTGTATTGCACGCTTTGTCTGAACAAACGACCGTGCCATCAATAGACAGTGTCACTCTGACATGCATTTGAAAGATAACGACAGGAGGAAAACGTTCATGGAATGTGCATTAATCTCCCTCCAGAGGTTTTGTTACAGTTGCTTAAGCATGTATGAAGACCATACCTAGTGAAATTATGACTATAAGGTTGCGTGCTGGTTTCCGTGAAGACCGGACGAGCAATTCCCGAAGGATTCCCACGTCACCGTCTTATGTAGTTTCAAATATGCTGAATTCGTAGTTGCCGCTTTTATTTATGCGGACCTTCTTCTACGCCTAACCTCTCAAGAACTATTTTAGGCCGCAAATGCTGGCGTCTATCTAGTTTTTAAATACGGCTGTCATTGAAAATGGATGCCCTAAGACATCAGTACTGAAGACAGCGTGCATACATGTTACTCTGCAAGATCTTCGAACTGGGTAAGAATCCGGACATCTTGCTCCGTAACAACATAAAACCTCACCGGACATTGGTTGCTTTTTGCTTATCGTTATGATGGGGGTAAGAGAGACGAATACCCACCATGGATGTCCTTCCCGTGAGGGCGTGGCAGATCTTAATATCATGCCTAGATATTCTTACGGAATTCGGTGGGGATGCGCATCTCGCCCATCACCAGGTCCTATGGAGCTATCTTTTTAACCTAACGTTAGGTTTAAACGCAAGTTGCCCAGTTATGCACTGTGGTGCGGGAGGACTGTCCAGCAGATAAAAGAAAATAATAATTAAGATATGTTTTAGCAGTGCTTCCTACCTTGGCAAGGGTAACCAACCACTAAGTATCCGAAGATACCGGGAAATGTGTGTGACACCACACCCTGGCCATCACTGCTCAGAAACCCCGATAGTTTCCCAGGGTCGGATCAGTCCATGGCGTGGATAGGGACATCCAAAATTAAGAAGCCATAAGGCTTGGTGGAATCTGAAGAGAGACAATAACTTAGAAATATGAGGCCCTTTAGGCATGTTGGCCAATCTCACACAACCTTTCCGGAGTGCGGGGCTAAATTATCACAACTAGCCTTAAAGAGGCGTACACTATATGTCTCCTAATGAAGAGATTGTCTCTAATCATATTAAACCTACCCTATCGAGCTGAATAAAAAGGCTTTTAGTCAGTAGCATGCCGGGCTAAACAGAGTTATAGCACGGGCAGCGACCTCAGTGAAAAAGTGTTGGTGGCGGGAGAACGTGCTGCATATATAAAGGTTGCTGTATGGTGTTTCCTACGTGCACTGCAGTCCTATATCTTTCTATAACTAAACAAAACATATAAACTAATGGCTACTTGCCATATATAAAACTAACCAGAATAAACAATACAATGTAAAATGATCAGAATAATATATAAAGTACAGGTTGAGAAACCTACTACGGTGCGGTTAGTAAAAACACCTTACAGAAGATAAGAATAACTATAAACAGATACAGAAATTATAACTAGCGGCCCTAAGACCGTTACGGTGCCTTTTAGTCATCTGGACCATTTATACAGATAAGGTATAATTATTAAAGCTGTAATTAACGGAAAAAATTAAATGTTAATTATAGTTACTTGAATAATCGGTAGCCATCCTTAAGCATGGGCTATCGTGTTACTGAAATTGATATGTCATCCTTGATTTGACGTGAGTTGATGCGTTCTCTGGAAGCTGGAAAGTTCCCGCATGCCGGTTCCCGCAAACATGATTCCCTCAAGCAGTCCAGGACGAGAGTGGATCGAACTCAGGACTGTAATCACAATATAGAATGTCTAACGAGTAGTCAGTAAGAGATACAATAACATTATTGCTAAGACGAAAATTCCCGTACACCGATGGTATGGATGGAAGTTAATAAAAACCAGATCATAAGTGGGGGTTGTTGAATACAGATGAAGATACATAACTAAGCTTAACGGTGGGGGGTACGTCAGTTAGCTCTTAAGACGTACCGGGCAAAGTTTGCTTGCTGGGGTCAAAAAGTTTAAATAAACCTGCATGACATCAGTGAGGGGACGGTTGAATAACCACTTTTTGGCGTGGCTGGCGGATCCGGCAAGTCATCCGCCTAAGAACATCGATGCATCTACATCTGTAGAATCACATATTCAGGCCGGGAAAGGCCTCACCGCAAGTTTGTGTTCCGAGTTAGTTCTTGATGTATTCATGAAAACAATATTCAACAGTTCCAAAAATGCTCCCGCACAATCGGGAGATACAAAATTGCTTTAGTGCGGTGGGTTGGATTGCTGCAGTGGCTTCGGAAGAGAAACCTTCGAGACCGAAGCCATCTGCTTAATGCCTGTCTTGCTGATAGTCAACCTATTCGACACCTGGCCGAGGATGCTCTCAAGTTCTGGATTTCGTCTCGTTTTATACTACTCGTGATGTAATTTCCACGTAACATACCCCTACAGGGTATTTAAAATATCACCACCGAATTACTTGCGTACCCTGGGTAAATAAATGGGTACGCAACACGTATCTTGATTTAAAAAATATTTGCGGCCAATTACAGCAGGTCCGCAACGGGCAGCTCTCGCTGACCCCATAACCGTCCTGACATCTAAAACAGGAAGAAAAATAATAAGAAGAATAGAACATAATAATAACTCAAAAGTTAGTTTATCAGGCATCCTCAGCGTAGCTGGGACTGCATGACGAGACTATGACATTATTGCACTGCGGGGTGTTGTACATTTTACATCGCACGCAACGTTCTTACATCACCGGGGTCCGCAGTGCTCATTGTGTGTGGGACACAGCTGGGCAACTAAGTTGAACAGCTGTGTCGGATAACCGTAGTCATCCCAGGGACGGGATTCAATTGATCTAACATATATAATAAAAAGAAGTATTTCAAAAATAAATAAATAAATAAATAGTAATTTTTCATGAGTCGCACCACTGATGTTCTGCTGTAACACAAACGATCACACCTCTGCTGAAAAATTTCCCCACTGAGTCTGGGTCCCGTGACTGACGGTGGTTGGTCGCGGTGGATGAATTATTAATGCTGAGATGCGTTCATTATCACTGGCGCTTTGGGAAATGTCTGAAGTGATATTTGCGGGAATATGAGCGTCTATAATCTCTCTCACAGTTACTGCTGATGCTAGAATGTTTGTTCGTATGGCAGCAGTAGTGCTGGTTGGTGTTGAGGCGGTTGATGCTGCCATCTTCGTGATGGTCGCGGTGGCTGTGGTGGTTGTCGTGGCGATGGCGGTGAGTCGGATTGCAGGTCGAGGCAATGATGTGCGAGCGGATGCGGCAGGTGATGACATCTTCCGAGACTTAGCCTTCTTCAAGAGGCGATTTGCGGTGACATTGGGCATGGGCTGGATGTCCTGCGTGTGAGCGATACGTCTTTTTCCCACGTATGGTCGTTCAGGCGTAGTCCCCTTCCAGATCGCTGGATCAGAAAGACTGGGATGTGGATGCTGGATGGCACGGGTTGGAATGATGCCAATAGATGTAGGGCGACTGCGGGTAGCTTGGAATCTCTATCTCCGTAGGCGTCATGATAACTACCGCTATTGGCTGGCTGGACGTGATTGCTGGTGACAATACGGGTGCGGGTGTAGCGGTTATAGTTTTGTGGCTGGTTACGAATGCGGGTGCATCCGGACTGGATTCTGCGGTGGGTCTGTGCTTCTTGCTCCGCTTCAGGACTGGTGCGGATGTGGTGACTGGAGGTGGCATAGCGCTCCCTGACATGACTGAGTGTAATATTTCACGTCTGGCTGCTGGTATATTAGCTAAGGTAGCCGCAGGAGGACGATGACTAACGGGATGCCTGCCAGTAGTATTCTTCGTGCGGGCCATCTTCTCGGTCGGGAGAACTTTAACTGGTAACTGAGATTCAAAATGTGTGGCTAAAGCAGCACGATCCTCGCTTTCTTCCCCAGGAATTAATGTCACTTCTAACACACGGTGATGGTATAGAGATACTGACACGTTACACAGAAGGCTGTCTGGAGGAGATGATCCTTGTTAATATGAAGTGTGTGGTCGGAATTTCTCATAAAAGTTCTGGTACAGGGCTCTCCGCTAGCTAATAACGAGCTGCACAGGAATCTTTTTGAAACTGGTACCGATTCTTCTTCAGACGAATCCGACAATGCTAAATCTTTGAGGAGTGACATCTCGTTCCCGCATGGTAGTTGGTTGCGGGAACCCAATTAAAACCTAAAACCCTATCTCTTCAGTTTTAACTTTCCAGGCCAAGTATTGTAATAATGAATTAATAATAAAGAAACAGCAGAATTTAGTTTTCGACACGAAAGAAGCCTAATGCTATTTGTTCTTCCCTGGTGTCGAGTTTTGATGGGAAGACGACGTTTCAGAGCACGCTTTTATACTATTTAGTGACGTCATAGACAGCGGATGACCACACCTGGAGGTTTGGCAGGTGATTCGGTCAGCCTTATATAGTAAGTTGTTCTTTTTCCCATTCTGATTGTCACAGGATTAATTCCTCCCATTTAAAGGGAGTCCTTTTAATTATAAGAGGAATGGTTCACTAACTTAGTCTTACTTTAGCGCATTTAAAACTGTCCGATCAACGTAAAAACAGGGTACTACTTATTCCCGAGGAGCATCACCTTTTAATTAGCGTGATGCGGTTTTACAGATTGGATGCTTATAAACTTGCCTGTTTGAATTTTAGGCTGGAGCACCCGATGGGGTGTGTGGGAGCCTGGTGATCTCAGCGGTAATTACCCCGACTCACCCTCGCCACTCCTCTATCACGTCGTGGTAGTCATGTATTTGGGCGGCTCTTTGGTTTAAAGCATTTGATCCAATTTACTGGAAATAGCAGTAAAAGTCACGTGGCCCTTGGAAACACGTGGTTGATCAGAAACATATGTGCTGTTCATGGCGATGGCCGAAATACTGTTGCTGAGGTGTAGTCTTTGCAGATGCGAGATATGGAAATATATATGTTATATCAAGATTCCGTTTAAGATAATGTCCCTATTTGCGCGGGTTCTTAAACATGCATCTTATAGTTGTCTGTAAAGGTAGTTCTCAGCCTATGTTGATTGTGTACTGGAACGCGAAGAAAATAATTTGTTAGATTCTCTTTGTAATTATACTGTTAGATTTTTGACGGCGCTTTACCGGCCTGTGCACTAATGATTTGTAGCACGGTAGAGAAGTTGTGTTCTTAATCAAAAATATAACAGTAAAGCTCTAGGTAATGTGATGTGCGGTTTTAACTGATCTATTCAGGCGGTAGATCAAAATTACTGATCCCAACAAGATAGCTGCGTTTTCCGAGCGGGAGGGCTGCCAAGCATTCTCCTCAATGGGTAGAACTAGCTCCGTCCCCGCCTAGACCAGACACATTAATACCATTCAATAATGGTTAAATTATGGTACAACTCGAGAGTGGGTGCACACAGTGTTACAATTTACAATGCCGTCGTTTGGAGATTGTGAATACAGTCAACCTGAGTGTCTATGTTCCTGGCATGTTGGTGATTTTGAGTTTGATATGCGTGACGGGTTATCTGTGGATGATACTTGCGCTGTGGTGAAGGTGACGTTTTATGGCCGCTATCGTAACTTTGATCAATCCATTATCGAATTCAACTTTTCGGTAGCAAAATCCTACTTCTGACTGACGACAATGCTCTCTTAATAATATTGACTGTTATTACGTGTAAATGATAAATGTAGCTTTAGCAATCCTTCTATTTTCATGATCAGTTCTCCCGTAACTAGATAAGAAGGTGTGTGCGGGAGATTTGTTGGCTGTTGTTTATTGACGATAATGTTGTTGTCGGGAGGTCCGGGCTGCTGTATGATGCCAATGTTAAAGCGAAGTGGGCGCATTCCAGTTTTCCACGCTGGTGAATGCCAAGTCTGTCACTATTGCGGGAGGTGGGGGGGGGGGGGGGGTTGCGGGAGATATTATTTCTCCCGCATCTGGTGTGGGTGGAACTGTTGCGGGAGGTTTTACATCTCTACAGGAATTAATTAATACCGATAGGTGCTGCTAAATGATGCTGTTGCCGGTGTTGAATGTCTCTGTTATGCTGCATATAACCGAGTATGTATGTGATGTATGCGCAATGATGAATTGACGTATCCAGCTTTGAGGGTACGTGTATTCTGTATGTGATGACGTTCTGTCTGTGGTGTGATGCCCTGACTGCTCACGGGGGAGTATGGTAGGCCATATGGAGAGGGTGGCCTTTGGACAGGGGGATGTGGTCATCTCCCGTTACACGATGGTTGGTGTCCTGTTGTAGTTTTTTAGACACCGGGAAAATTCGAGCCGAAAGTCTGCTGAACAGGCTGCTTCCCTGCCCACCGCATGTGGTGTGGGATGTCATCTCCTCTGTAGCAGCAGTCTCTCTCATATCTGAAGATTGACAGTCAACAGACGACGAGTGTGAAATGGACTGGGCCGGTGATGTCCGAACTTGGTGTATAGATGAGGGACGTGAATTGGAGTGATGGCGGTGGTGGGACTATGGAAGAGGGTGTCCCTTGGGAGGGGTGTGGTTTCACGATTTCGGGACGTGGTCGGGTACACCTCGTGGTATGGTTTTGCGGTTCTAGACACGCCAAGACTTCATCTAGCCTCTTCACTTCCATACTATTCATCACATGTTCCACCCCACAGGAAGTATGGCTTGGTCAGCCTCAGTTTCCGCTTGTGGTAACTCTATGATGGGGGCATAGCATGAAGTTGGTGGGAATGGGAGGAGATTGGAGGAACAGCTTTTCCATCCGGCCCTGTGGACAACACAAACAAAAAGTTCTTCAGATACCAGATCGAGTAGACCCGTGCTGAGGAGGGAGAGGGCGAGTACGTACCTCGGCATCGTCGTCAGCGTTAGCTGCTTGTTCACCCACATCCTGACTTGGTAGAAGTTGGGTTGAACTGGTACCGCAGTGCTCTGTGCTAATCGGGGTAATACTATTTTCTGTAGAAATATCTCTCTGGGTAACGGTGTCATGAGAAACGCCCATCCCGAGCTCTGGTGGTGGGTCGTCACTGACACATGGTTTAGGTCAATCGATATGGATGACTGAGGTCAGTCCATCCGAAGCACGAATACGGTAGGTCACGTCCGACGTCTTACATACTACCACATAGGGGCCTTTCCACTGGTAACTCAGTTTACTTGGCACGTTTGCAGACCATCATGAATCATGTACCCAGACCATTCTTCCTGCTTCATATGGATCTCCATGCACTCTCCGGTCGTGCCATGTCTTTTGCCGCAGGTGTTCAGTGGATAAAGTTTCTCTCACTAACTCATGGGCTTGTTCTATCCTCTGCCACAAGAGTTCAACATAGAGAGATGGTGAATTTTTCTCTCCTGGTATCGGGAGCATTGCCAAATCCAGGGGTAAGGCTAATTCAAGGCCTAACATTAACCGAGCAGTGGTGTAACCCCTGCTGGAATGTACTGAAGGCGTGTTTCTTTGGTAAGCATCTCCGCGAGAGTTCGATTGAATCTCTCCACCATCCCATCGGGGATGGTATAGAGTCGTCCTTGTTTTGACGATATGAAACATTTGGCAGAGCTCCATTATGAGCCGGCTCTCAAAATTACTTCCTTGATCGGAGTGCAACTCGGCAGACCACATTGCTTGCCAAGACCTCCACTATGGTGGGTGCCTCTTGGTCCAGCAAAGCATATGCTTCTACCCACTTCGTGAAATAGTCTTGCAATATGAGAATGTATTTATTTCCGTCATCTATCGTATTCAAGGGTCCGAGCACGACGATAGCCACTCGCTCCAACGGTGCACAAACAATCTTAATTTGGCAGGGTGCGATGTGGTGCTGGCCAACAGCGCGTCTTTGGCATGGGATACATTTGGCAACCCATGCCTTGACACTATCGCGAATTCCAATCCAGTGGAATCTTGATTTGATACGGGTAACTGTTCTTTCCACGTCCAGATGCCTGGCGTTATCATGTAGTTGTTTTAAGATAAGGTTACGATAAATTTCCGGGACTACCAGACGGTTATTAATAAAAAGAACGTTATTTATTAGGTGACATTCCTCGAACTGTTGGTAATAATATTTTGCCATGGTGGATAGTGGTGTTACCGATTTCTTGGGAGGACGTACCCCCACCCCCTGGATCCACACATCTATATTTCATGTCTGCACGTCTGTTGTTTTGTCGTGTGCGATTTTCTCACGATTCTGCGCCACTATACACCTTTTGGCCTTTCACGGTGAGGCCTGCCTTCGTCATGGGACGTCGCTCAGGACCCCATGCAGGAACGCAGCCCAGGCTAGGTGCCCTTCCCGTATATGCGTATGAGACTAAGGACTATGCCTATAAGAAGTATGATCAAGGTGTAGGACAGCTCGTCCAACATGAGACTCAGGCTCATAAAAGCATGATCAAGGAACATAGTCCATGGGACACTAGTCTAACATGAGATCGAGAACCATGCCCAAGAAACATGATTGAGGAACATAGTCCACGATCCTTCAGGTGATGCCCCTCTCACGCATATACCCTCCCGCTTCCCAAAGAATCACTTTTCATGTTCTCTGATCACGGGAGGCATGGCTCGCCATACGAATGCTTACCATGGCCTGACTGTACATTGAGCCATCTTGACCACACAGATGAACTGACATGATCAAGATGACCAGCTGGTGACCCAGTTAATAGCGATCACCATCTGAGCTCATGCTCATGGGCATCCAATGGTCTGATCCGTACCTATCTGCCAACAGAATATGAACTTTGACCATTTTCCCCGGCCTGGCCTGCAGGGCCCCTCTAGCAGATCATAAGAACCCAAGAAGAATCTGCAGAGTCTAACCATGGGTGTGGTTTGTCACCTCCTTCCACGCATGTCCATTTACTGAGATCGGAGGAACCAAATATCTCAGTATCCCGAACAATATGCCAACTAGACTGTACCACAGTATGATGTTAATTCATCCTTCGTTAGACACGGATGCCTTCAGTATCTCCTCTTGCACTTACGAATTTGTTTTACATGTCCCCGGACCCTTGCACGCCCACTGCCGCCTGTTTGAGGCACCCATTCGAGGAGCCTATCCCTCTCTGGTACCTCAATTCGGGGAACTCCGGAGATGGCTGCGTTGACTGTGTCATGGTGGCGGCCTCTTCGTGTTCAGCCTCCGCGCCAACTCTACTGAGGGCGTCGACATTACAATGCAATTTGCCGGGATGGTGAACAAAATTGAAATTATAGGCCTGCAGAGATTCCCGCCTTCTTGCTACCTGGCCCTCCGGGTTTTCAGGTTCCTGAGCCAGCGTAGTGAGGCATGGTCTGTACGGAGTGTAAAGGGGTGCCCGTACAGAAAGTGCTTGTAGTACTTGATGAAATATACCACCGCTAGTAGTTCTCGCTTGGTGGTTGCATATTTTCTCTCCATTTTATTCAGAGTACACGAACCATAACCCAACACCTGCTCTGTTCCGTCTTCTGTGACCTGAGATAGAACCGCACCGATAGCATAAGCCAATGCATCAGTGGCTAAGATGAAATCGAGGTTTGGATTAGGATGAGCAAGAATCAGGGCGGGCGTCAAGAGTTCCTTCAGCGCCCTGAAGGAACCTTCACACTCACTCGTCCACTCGAATGGTCAATCTTTTTTGGTGATCTTGTAGAGGGGTGAATCAATCTCACTGAAATGATGGATATAACGGTGAAAACTCAGCGTCTCTGTGACTGAAGAGGGCATGAGCCACTCCGCTACTGCCTTAGTTTTGACGGCTGAGTAGCCACTCCATCACTGGATATGACGTGTTCCAGGAACTCAATGCTCTGTCTAAAGAGATGACATTTCTTGGGTTTGAGTTTCAAATTGGTCGTGCGGAAACGTCAGAGCACGGTATTCAAATTGATAAGGGTTTGCTCAAACGTGGGTCCGAAGACGATTACGTCATCAATGTAACAGAGACAGATTTCCCATTGCAGGGTGGTTAATACCTGCTCAATGAGGCATACGAAAGTTCCGGGAGCATTGCCCAAACCGTAGGGCATCTTGCGGAACTGGAAAAGACCATCCCTACAAACGAATGCGGTCTTTTCCATGTCAGCCTCATCCATGGCCACTTGCCAGTAACTGCTAGCTAAGTCAAGGGTACAAAACCACCTGGCTCCGGACAAAGAATCCAAGGCCTGATCTATCCGAGGTAACAGATAAGCATCCTTGATGCTAAGATCATTAAGGCGGCAGTAGTCAATGCAAAACTGCAAGGGTCCGTCCTTTTTGCCAGCTAGTACTATTGGGCTAGCCCATGGAGATGCTGAGGGTTCGTTAATACCGGTCCGCAACATATCGTTAACTTGTTGATGCGCTTCCGCTTCTTTATGAATGGGAAGACGCTGTACCGGTTGATGTACAGGGCGATTATTGTGTGTGTCGATGGAGTGTCGCACAAGATGAGTTTTTCCGTGATCCATGTCTCCGGAGGAAAAGCTATCGCGATATTTGTACAGTAGTTTCCGAATTTCGTGTTTCTGTGATTGCGGTAATCCAACTGTGGCATGTAGATATAAATCATGTAAATGTTCGGGTAAATCAGAAGTCATATGCTGGTGTGTGTCGGTAAGTGTAGGTGATGAGATAATGTCCACTAAATGACCGCAGCGTACTCCTGGTTCAAGAGTTATGGGGTCTGCGGTGCCATTGAACACTCTAAAAGGTATATGCTCCTTATTAGTAGCGTCCACGATCATGCGGGGACTTGCGCATTGTGAGGCGATCATATAATCAGGGTTGGGTTCCAGCATGGCGATGTGTGTGTTGCTTCCTAACTGTGGTGCAGTGGCCCACAAGATTTGCTCTTGTCCTGGCTCAACTGTGGCGATACTTGATAATACCATGACGCACGAGTCATATAATGACGATGCCGGTCCAAGAGGTATTCGTCAGCCGTGTATGTCGAGTTCCAGTTGTTTGCAATGTATGATGGCTTCGCTGGCACTGAGAAAATCAGAGCCAAGGAGGGCATCATTGTGAATAGAGGCGATGACAACTCGCTGTATGAATTGCATCTCCTCTATTTGGATGACTAGATTAACTATACCAGCCACGGGCACATCAGCTTCCGTAGCCGTCTGCAGGTTAATGTTTGTAGGTTTAAGGGGAGGCTTTTTATGAGGTGGGATCCTCTCATATAAGCGCTTATTGAATACTGTGATTGAAGTGCCAGTGCCAATGATGGCACTGGTGGAAACACTGCTAAACAGAAAGGCACACCTGTATATCACTTTGCGGGGTACCTGTGGAAGAGTTTCCAATGATGCTGCCCGCGACAATGGTGTCGGAGCGGAATCATTCTGTATATAATCGGTCTGTTTCCGAATGGCTTCTTTTAATGTGGTGGATGGCTGAGTGAGGAAGGGGCCAGTCCACCATCGTCGCTGCTGTGAGGGCTGCGGTGAAGACGGAGCTGGGGGTAGCAATGATGATGGAGATGTTGCTGTTTCTGGGTATGTGGTGTTGGTGTAGACAGCAGTGCGTATGGGATGACAGATAAGCTCTACCTGCACGAGCCATTTCTTGCAATGCTTCATTGGATGCTTTGGCGAAGCACAGAAGAAACAATGACGCCACCAGGGACCCCATCTACGTCGGCGTTTACGAATCCACGAGGTGGAGTGAACAGTTCCCCCCCCCCCGAGTCACTGCTGTCTGTGGATGTGGGAAATGGTGTTGTGTGGGACAGTGTTTTTCATACCACCAAGGGACACCGAGAATTCAGTGTTTTGGTGGCGTGACATGGTGCTTGTAAAAACGTTGTTTCAGCGGCGGTGCTACAACCTACCATTGCCGTTTTACAAAGGAAAGAAGGCTTGTTATGTGTGGAGATAGACGGGGATGGCGATGCTGTTGATGTGGGAGGCATCGTAGGCATCAACATATGTGAAGCCGTGCATTTTGGTGTATATATAAAAGCTGAATTTGGTTGGTAATAGTTGGTCATCGGACGTTGTTGTACTGTGGCCGCAGTTGAGCCATAAAGCAAATATAGGCACCGATGTGACTCTGCAATCGGTGCCCTTAACGGCTTCTCTGGTTGGGGTGTGCTGCAGTCAGGGTTAGATGTTACAGATCAAGGTCAGTTAGGACACCGTTCCCTCCAATGGCCTGGCTGACCGCATCCGAAACAAGTGTTTGGTGATGTTGTGGTTTTGGTGGTTTTCGTTGTTCTATAGTGAGTGGTGGCGAGGTTCGTGCTGAGTGTTGTTACTAAATTTTTCAATGCTGAGATCTGTTTATTGATCCCGTCCATACGTTCCTTCATGTTGCTATTATTGTTATTGTTGCGCTGGTTCCCATGCCGGAGGGGGGGGGGCTCCGTTGTAGCCTCCTCTGCGGCTACGCCCCCTTCCTCCAGGTGCTTGGTTCTGATTAGAATTCTGTCAAATCGTTCGTGGTGGTGATGGTGCGGTAGGTGTTGATGATCTGGAGGGAGCGTTGGTCGACGTGGCGATAGCTGCACCCTCTACCTGATTGATAGGGTGAAGTTGGCGTTGGTTGCTCTTCTCCCACTCCAGAAAGTTTTCTTCTATGCGGACTGCGGTGGCCATTAATTGGGCCAAACTCCCATGGTCGGCAAGAAATAGTTATTCTTTCAGAGGGGGTTCCCCGCTTAACGCATCGATGAAAGTGTCCAGATGGAGATGCCTTCTAAATTGGTGCTAGGATATGCGCGGGTGACTAGTCTCCTGATTTGACTCTCTAGCTCGGCTAGGGTTTCTCCCGTGCGTCGTCAGAGGTTTTAAGTTGTAAGTGGATTGTTTCTCCGAGAGCCACATCGCCAAATCGTTCGGTTAGTGCTCGTTCCCATTGGGTGTAAGTGGGTGTATAATCAGTCCCGAGATCTGCAAGAACTTGAAGGGCTTTTCCATAAAGCTTTGCAGCGAGATATTCACCCATCTGCTGATCGTTCCATTGGGTAGTTCGACTTATAATCTCGAGCTTGTTTTTATAATTGGTCCAGTTGCTCTCCCCACTAAATTCGGGAGGAAGAATGACTCGGCCAAGACCACGGGAAGAATGAAGTGGTTGAAAGTCAGGTGGTGGTGGTATCCAGGAGACTGATGAATACTCTGATGCTGGTCGTTGTGCAGGTGGTGGTGGCGGTGGTTTTGGTGTTTCCCGTCGATGCCAATGCCGAGGAGCGAGAACATGCGTACTACAATCTAGTGAAGCCCTCCCCACTGTAGAGCCATAAACCAGCATGAAGATTATGCGGACGTTCTTCTTGAGGTGAGGACTGATATTTCTCATATGGTGGTGGTGCAGTCGCCTGGCGGTCGTGGTGTGTAACATGACTGACGTACCGGTGAAAAGGTGGTGCCCATTCCTCCCGATGACGCCGTGGTGTTCCCCTTGAATATAGTGATGTATTTGGTGGGGTGGCGCGTGAGGTTGTCCATGATATGGATTGTCACCCTGCCATATAGTTTCCATAGATGACACAGGTGAACGATAGTAGTCTGAAGGATTGTAGGTGTGCCCGTAATCGGGTCTTTGTCGTGATCATGCATGATTCGGCCCTGATGAAGTTGGCCTGTCGCGGACGTCCGATATAGTTCTAAACTCTGTTCCCGCCTGTGAGGCATCCCGAAAGGTGCCCTCACTGACAGGCGAAAACAAGTTATATTACGGAGTTGCTGATTCCGCTTGCGAATTTATGACATAGTCGGTGAGCATGTGAGATGAGTATCCATCATATGACGCTACCTCTTGGTCGAGGGAGTCGTCGCTGAATGGAGACAGAATAGAACTAAGCTCACTATACAGTGTGGGCGTGAGTTCGCTGCGCGTTAATAATGATGTTCTTCGCGCCCCACATCAGGTGCCACTTGTAGCTTGCGAGGTAGTGTCGGGCCATTCCAGTGTCTGGTGATGACTCGCCACGCCGCAAGTGCACGACGAATAATGACGCTGGTTAGCTTCCGGTCTGGGGGTTGTGGATCCCATGCTATACTGCCCTACGGGTAACAAAGACCAGCTCCTAAGGCCGGTGGAACTCAATAGTTCTGGTGGGACTGTGCGACCATCATCGCGAACATTAAACACTACAGTCTCATCCCAAGAGTTTGTGTCACCAGTATACCTGTCCATAGCAATTTCGTGATCTATGGACTTACAAGATTTGATTTGGTGGCCTAATTAAAATAAGTCTTTACAACAGTTTTACCTAAACAGACCGTCAGGTATGCTTAGATAAATATAATGAGCATACGAAAATACAAGACATAGAGACAGCCTGATGAACTTTTAAACGAGGGGCTCCCAGAGGTACCACACAGACTCGTAGGTCCGCAGAGATACCCGCGCAAGGGAGGCTCTTGTACACGAGATAACTAATTACCTTAATATAAGCTATTATACCTCTAAGCTGGAAGGAAAGAAAATTATCTTTTGTGGTGTCGAAAAGCCATGTGCCTCACGTGGGCACTACTCCCAGTGCTAGTTTGAGTGAGGAGTATTATCCTCGCATGGGCCGTCATCACTGAATCCTTGTGAGAGGCAAGTGCCTCGCGTGGGCCTCTGTCACAGGAAAATTTCGCCATCGCTTAAAGCAGGAGAAGAGTATTGGCCGAAAAGGGGCTTATTCTGATATTCAACAAAATTGATGTAAAGAAAAGACGATACCTAGTGAAATTATGACTTTAAGGTTGCGTGCTGTTTTACTTGAAGATGGGATGAGCGATTCCCGAAGGATCACATCACCATCTTATGTAGTTTCAAATATGCTGAATTAGTAGTTGCCGCTTTTATTTGTGTGGGCCTTCTTCTATGCCTAACCTCTCATTAGCTTTTTTTTAGACAAGAACTATTTTAGGCCGCAAATGGCTGGAGACTACTTAGTTTTTAAATATGGCTATCATTGAAAATGGATGCCCTAAGACATCAGTATTGAAGACAGCGTGCATACATGTTATTCCGCAAGATCTTCGAACTGGGTAAGAATCCGGACATCTTGCGCCATAACCACATAAAACGTCACCGGATATTGGTTACTTTTCACAAAACCATTTTTTGGCAACTGATCTATCGTTATGGTGGGGGTAAGAGAGACGAGTACCCACCGTAAATGTACTTCCCGTGAGGGCGTGGCAGATCTTAATATCATGCCTAGACATTCTTATGGAATTCGGTGGGGATGCGTATCTCGCCCATCACCAGGTTCTATGGAGCTATCTTTTTAACCTAACGCTAGGTTTAAACGCAAGTTGCCCAGTTATGCACTGCGGTGCAGGAGGATTGTCCAGCAGACAAAAGAAAATAATAATCAAGATATGTTTTAGCAGTGCCTCCTACCTTGGCAAGGGTAACTAACTACTAAATATCCAAGATACTGGGAAATATGTGAGACACCACACCCTGGCCATCACGGCTTGGAAACCCCAATAGTTTCCCAGGGTCCGATCAGTCCATGGCGTGGATAGGGACATCCAAACAATTAAGAAGCCATAAATAAGGCTTGGTGGAACATGAAGAGAGACAATAACTTAGAAATATGAGGCCCATAAGGTATGTTGGGCCATCTTACACAACCTTGCTGGAGTGCGGGCCAAATTATCACAACTACCAGAAAAGAGGAGTACACCATGTGTCTCCTAGCAAAGAGATTGTCTCTAATCATACTAAACCTGTCCTACCGAGCTTAATAGAAAGGCTATTAGTCGGTAGCATGCCGGGCTAAACAGAGTTATAGCATGTGCAGTGACCTCAGTGAAAACGTGTTGGTGGCGGGAGAACGTGCTGCATATATAAAGGTTGCTGTATGGTGTTTCCTACGTGCACTGCAGTCCTATATTTTTCTATAGCTAAACAAAACATATAAACTAATGGCTACTTGCCATATATAAAACTAACCAGAATAAACAATGCAATGTAAAATGATCAGAATAATATACAAAGTACAGGTTGAGAAACCTACTACGGTGCGGTTAGTAAAAACACCTTACAGAAAATAAGAATAACTATAAACAGATACAGAAATTATAACTAGTGGTCCTAAGACCGTTACGGTGCCTTTCAGTCATCGGGACCATTTATACCGATAAGGTATAATTATTAAAGCTGTAATTAATGGATTACTGAAATTGATACGTCATCCTTGGTTTGACGTGAGTTTATGCATTTTCTGGAAGCTGGAAAGTTCCCGCATGCCAGTTCCCGCAAACAGGATTTCCACAAGCAGTCCAGGACGGGAGCGGATCGAACTCAGGACTGTAATCACAATATAGAATGTCTAACGAGAAATCAGTAAGAGATACAATAACATTACTGCTAAGACGAAAGTTCCCGTACACAGATGGTATGGATGGAAGTTAATAACAACCAGATCATAAGTGGGGGTTGTCGAATACAGAAGAAGATACATAACTAAGCTTAACGGTGCGGGGTACGTCAGTTAGCTCTTAAGACGTACCGGGCAAAGTTTACTTGCTGCGGTCAAAATGTTTAAATAAACCTACATGACATCAGTGAGGGGACAGTTGAATAACCACTTTTTGGCGTGGCCAGCGGATCCGGCAAGTGATCCACCTAAGAACATCGCTGCCTCTACATCTACACATATTCAGGCCGGGAAAGGTCTCACCGCAAGTTTGTGTTCCGAGTTAGTTCTTGATGTATTCGTGAACAATATTCAAAAGTTCCAAAAATGCTCCCGCACAATCGGGAGATACAAAATTGCTTTAGTGCGGTGGGTTGGATTGCTGCAGTGGCTACGGAAGAGAAACCTTCGAGACCGAAGTCATCTGCTTAATGCCTGTCTTGCTGATAGTAAACCGAATACAGATCCAACCTATTCGGCCCCTGGCCGAGGATGCTCTCGAGTTCTGGATTTCGTCTCCTTTTATACTACTCGTGACGTCATAGGCGCAGTCGAGCAATAGCCAATCAGCGCGTAGCTAATAATAACACAGTTGAATGTTCTAGAACATTCTAGAAGTTCTGCATCCACATGGTTACGACATCACGGCAATATCTTGAAGATATTCAAACGGGGTTTTCTGCGGATAACTCAGCCAGTTCTTAACCGATTTTGACATGGTTTACAGATTCGGTAAGCCCGTCGAATTCTGGTCTTAATGTCAGCTTAGGCGGGAACAAGTAATGAGAAAGGATTCCAATGTACCTACTCGGTACACTAAAAGCGCCATCCTATCTTGGTCGTGAAATACGCGCTCTGTCAAAAATAGTATTAAGCGTGCGCATGCGCGCTATGTGCCTTAACGAACTTAGTCTTTTTTACAATGCAATCTCTCTCCTAGGCCCATATACGCCTATAGCTCTACCCAGGGGGCGTGTTAAGGGAACGCGATGATGGGCGGTGCGTACCCAGCTTAGCTGGTATGGCCGGTATCTGACCGCTCGATCCGAACTACATTTCATTGCCATCGTCCATGATATCTGGTTCCAGAGAAGCAATACATCCAACCATAACAGTAATTTGTCAGCTATCTGAGTGAAGGTTGTTGAGTAACACTCAATTAGTAGCATAATAAGAACTGTGCGGACAAACAAACAAACACACAAGACAGGGGGAGAGAGTGGGAGAGAAATTAATAGCATAAGTGCAAGAAAACTAATGGGGCTTTCAACGGTATCCATCAATCGTGTGACGTCATAATCAACTACGTGACGTGTAGAATGACATCACAATCAATGACGTCTTTATGATGCCATGAATGACGTAGATAAGTAGGCCCTACGTCACGCACACATAATTGAAGACCGACTATGCGTTGTTGTACAAATTGTATGTCTTTACTATTTAATAAATATCGTCTTGTGTAACTAATTTGAATGGGCGCCGTTGCTGCCATAGGCAGCGACCAGACAAATGAGCTACAAAACATTCAACAATTTACCTGAATAGTTTTCCAGAAATTGATAGTCAGGGCATTCGGGGATTGATCATTCCCAACACGAAGAAATGTGGTTGGAGTTTATGTAGAGGTGGGCGGGGTATAGCTAAACCTAGAAATGTCTATTGACGTGTCAATCCGAAGTTGCTATGTTACAGTGTGCGTTTGTGTGCTTCTGTTGCTTTCATGTTGTCTGCGGGTAGATGGTACGTGAATGTTGCATGTGTGAAAGGGCCTCGTGAATATGGAAAAGAAAATTGAGGGTCCAAATGAAATGAGCAGATCGCTGGCAGCAGCGTAGCCAGATGGTGGGTGCAGGGGGGTTTCTCGCTCCGGCTGAGCCAATCGTCCCAAATGTGGTGCCTATATAATATCTGTAACACACACACACACACGTTTCTGTACTTCCCAACTCCCAAGCCACCTTTAACAAGCCAATCTACATTGAAAATTAGAACTATTTGAATTTACAACGTTGTTAATGGCTTCTTGTCATGCGTGTTCATCGCTATGTTGAGACTTTTTGTTTTAATTACGCTACATCAAGACAAAGAATAGTAAAATACAGGCTACTTCCTCGGTAGAATAAAATAATTGCCGAGGCTGCGATGCTATTTTCTCTTTATTAAAGAAAATTAAGCAGATTCCGACAGCTGGGTGGCGCCTTTTTAGTTCTCGCTTAAGTGTGGTGTCGCCTTTTTAGACCTCGCTCCCCCTGACGTGAAAACTTGGCTACGCCACTGATAGCTGGTACATAAGACTACAGTTTTCTTATACATTAGTGCGAACAATGTCATGCTTGGTATTCCAGGAAATCGACGAGGTTCACGAATCCATCGTGAGAATGTATATACAATGACATTCACTTATATAGCACAGTTGCGTAGTCACTACTGTTCGCGGCTAGGATTCACCAGAATAAGTCTCCAGTGGGTGTTTCCAAAATAGAAGCCAATCAATGATTCCTCTTCAAGGTCATCCTGAATGGTTGTATCCGAAGGGTCAAGGCCAGGAAGGATCTGCTCGCATGTCAGATGTAAGAGACCTTTAATTTACACTTCTTCTTTTACCCGCAGCATGTCTGTTGTTGGTATTTACATATGTGTAGGATTCAGGTTATGGGCCTGTATAACTCACTTTATGAAACTAAGAGTCGGAATGCTTGGCTTACAGTCTTCACCCTCATCGCACGCACCTTGTTTTGTCTTTTCAAGAAGTTATTGATTTGGTTGGCGTCTATAGAGCGCCCCTGATCCCAGGTACCATTCACGCCGTATCTAGGCTTGTTTTATTTCAGTCTATTATTTGTAACTTCCTCAGTTTTACACCGTACCCTCGGTAGAGAGGAGTGACGAAGATTGCCTATGTTTTTATGGATTGATCGACAGCTATCTGATCACCTCACAGTCGACCTGTATTTGATCCCACCCAGTTGATTACCAGATGGCCACACCAGCACCATGGCCAACTGTCTCTTCATTTGTTTTCTCAGTTCAGGGCGTCATTCTGTAAATGATTTGGGATGGATGACATAATATTTGGCGAGGTCCAGTGGTTACTCTCAATTCTCTAAGTCAATCAGCTGCACTAACATCTTAACGCACCAAACTCCAAAACAAGGCAAGAACCCCTGATGAAATTGGAAGAATTCAGTGACTGACTTCTAAATATCGCCACGATTCGGTGTAGCGGCATTGGTCTGAAGATAATTTTGGAAACTATGTCAAATGACGCAGTCCATAGGCATAACAGTTTGTCAGATAGGTTGCAATTCTAGGGCGTGGCGTGATATAATGTGTATGGTGTGTTTGACAATACATACATATCTAAAAGGTCGGCCATCCTGCATCTTATTTGTATATGTGGACACGGTGAATGCTTGTTTATCTCGAATCTATAACTGGACTACAACTTAGCGCAACAGTATGCCAATGGGGCTAGCATATAAGAATAAGATGGCTAGTTGTCCATTCGTATATAGGCATATGTTGAATATGAACTGGCGAGGTTATTACCCATTTATGAGTCGGTAACCAGCTTTTGGGGAGACGCTTAAATATATGCCTCCAATAATCGTGTCACAGTGTATTTTCTCTGGAATTCAAATGACATGCCCAAACATTGAGCATCATTATCAGAGTATCCTCACAGACAGCGCGACAGCATTAAACAGTGTGTAGCATGCTGAATTTAAGATTAGGTTGCGTGGCACAGAGATTCGTGATTGCTTGTAGGTGTTTGTGATAATACGCAATGTCCTACAAGCCTCCTGCAAAAGTGTCAGTGTCGAAATTATCTGGTGAGAGAGAGGGATAGATGGTGGAGGAGGGAGTGAGAGGGCGACAGAACGAGAGTGCGAGCAGGTGAATGAGGTGAGGAATGGGAGACGAGAGAGGGTCGGAGAGAGGGTCGTGTCTTTCCATCCCTGACGACAATCTCTGCGTGTTAGCATCGATCGTAGCTGTACGCTGACGCAGCTTATAGAAACACACCATTCACACATGTGTTTCTGTTATTGAATAGGATGGAGGGAGATATGAATCGATTCCTGTACAAGTTCGCTGAATTGGTGATTCTCGTGCAGTCGCCAGCTGAACTCTGTTGGTAGAAAGTCTAATGTAATCTTCGATTGATATCTTGGCTTATCTCATTTGGTGCGTGGTTAGCTTTGATAGATCGCATATGTGTGCCACGCTGGATTTGGATATAAATGGCTATTTCTAATGTGGTTCCATATAACTTGTTTCCATATACCGTGAGTATATTGATAGAGCTATTATTTTGTATTAATACAACTCAATTTTTAAGCATAATATATAAATATGCTTGAAATTGTGGGCGAATCTGCTCAATCAGAAATGTTGGTCAGAATTAAATGTGAATTAGATTGATCTGAAATATGTATGAACGTATTTCCTCTGAATTAATGAAACAATCGTGAGTGATTATCTATCGAGTCTCGATGACATTAATATGTATATACCTGAGTGGATATTTGGAGACAGAACGAGCGAGAGTGAGAGCGAGAGAGAGAGAGAAAGAGAGAGAGAGAGAGAGAGAGAGAGAGAGATGGAAAAATAAAGAGAAAGATAGTGAGAGTGAGCGTGTCTGATAAGGCTGCGCGGTATGACATAACGTCAAACCGATGACGGTGTCAATTTTCAAACCGGTTTGAACCGTATATCGTTTTTATGAGGTGGATTGGGCCAGGGATGAGTCTGTACAATTACTGTATGTAATATTTTAAATAAACATGTATCAACTATCTGAAACATTTGACACAAAATACACGCCGTGGTGTTAGCCGGGCGAGGTTCAAATCCCGCTCGACTGTCAGGCGATGAAGTGGCAGACGAGCAATAGGTGAAAACGGAGGCAATCACCTTCACCCCTCACTGCCCCCCCCCTCTCCGCCCAAAAGTATAAATGGGTACCAGTGTAAAACTGGGGAAGTAACCAATAATAGACTGACATACAAACCAGCGAGAAGGGGATCTGGAATTAGGGACTCGATAGACGTCAATCAAACCAATAACCTCTGATTACGCCCGTATTTTTTTAAGTCTAGCTACTAACTAACAATAATTTGTGTTCCATATACAATCGATTTATTCTAATCTGCGAGATGTATCGCTTATTTAATCATCACACGTCGAACAACAAGATATATACCTTAACTTTTGTTAATCAGTTAAATAATGCGCTATTATTTTTAGACTGCTTGTTGAAAATTGTTGGTGTCTCGGAACAGCAAAAGCTTTCAATCAATTACTCTCATTTTAGCATTCTAATGGCAAGCGGTCACCGAATCATATCGTTTACACATCCCAGTAATGACGACTTTCCGTTACAAGGGGTGGGTGTGATTAGAGCATACGCCTATTGAACTAAGACCAATACCTTGATATAACACAAACAGACACAATTGGTTAAGGTGGTTGTTAACTTGTCATCTTAGCTTTAAAGAATTATCTAAACATGAGGTGGGTTACTTAGCTTTGTTGTGATAACTCCCTTGCTTAGAAATAGAGCACCAATAAACATGTTTATATTGTGTCCGAATTGCAACAATGTAAAACTCCTTCGGAGCTCGCGATATGGATTACGTGTTTAGATTAGCAGAGGCTTAGATATAGGTAACCATGTGATTTTAACGGAATTGTGATAATTATTCACGCAACACAAGACTCATCCAGTGCACGCCAAACAAGCGTCGATCATGCGTACACGAATTAATGAGAAAATCATTTTATACCCAATTAATACTGAATACGAAATAGCAATAGAAAGTCATTCATTTACAATTTTATAAAATTATCGTGTGCGTTAACATTTCGAAACTAATTTGACTGGGATTTGGTGCTACAAAAACAGCAGCATCTTGCAGTCACAATAGTTTCAAAACATTGGAAGGTTTACAGACAGAGTGCATAAGTAATTATAAGCAATTTAGTAGGAATAGAAAATAACGGAAATGACTTTATATGTCCAGATGGGTCTGGGTTTTAACCCCCTAATGGACAAATAAGATCAATATAATTACAATTTTTTATTGAATCTTTAGACAAAGGAATATTATTTTTGGAAATGTACCCCTAGAGTGTCAGATTCGTTAGCGAACCAGTAATTCCAGTGGTAAGTTTTCAGAAATAAAGTTCTTTAAATATGCAAATTGTCAGTTCTCTAACCCACTACAGAGGCTGACTTTGCAGCAATATTTGTAATTAAGAAAAAGGATTAATCAGTATTGGCTAAATCGAAAACTCGGTTTTTTCGGTTTAAGCATGATTACGGTGGTTTGTAAACCATATTGAACCGGTTTATGGTGTGAGATCGGTATATCGCGCAGCTCTAGTGTGTGAGAGCGCGGTATTGATGGGCCAATTGGCAGGCAGAGATGGAGGGAGGAAGGGGTTGGGATGAGTTTAAGGAAGGAGGGGGAGTAATGGATGGTGGCAGGGATGTAGGGCCGGCGGGCTAGATGGCGGGAGGTCGAGGGCACAGGGACGGGGGAGTGCAGAGCTAGGGAGTGATAAGCGGATGGGGATGGATGGAGGGATTGAATGCACGGAAGAGCTAGGGACGGATGGAGGAATGGGATTTGGAGGGAGAGGTGGAGGAGGCAGTCAGGGAATCAGATAGTGTGGGGGAGAGGGAGGAAAGGGAGGTATAGGCAGAGGGAGGGGGTAACACGAGTACCTGAACAGGGGACAGAACTCGTTGCACATTGCAATATCCTCGCTGGTATTAACCGTTTAACCCTTGGAATTCCAGCATCGTTATTTAAAGGCTGCTATACTGGGAAGCTATTGATTATTATAAAAAATCATTTGACGTGAGCTTGTTGCTGCCATACGTAGTTCCATGTAAAAGTAATTTTAAAATATTCAACATAATATTACCTACAGCCCGAATAACTTGTCGTTCAGATTTTTAATGATTAATAAATTAAATACGTGGTCATGGCAAATGATCTCAGAGCAGGAAGCGCTTCTTTGTTCTATACATGTATTTATGTATTTATCCGCGCTTGCCTGGTGTTGCACAATTTAGTTGCACAGGCTGGGTTGTTTTGGTTTTGGGGTGTTGCGTGCATATGCGTTCGTGAATACGCGAGAGTTGATGCAAAGCAGCGTTCACGTCCACCCATTATGACAGTTTTGCTTTCACAGTGGTCGTCGTCGAATATTTCCGTTGCGGCGTGTCCGCTTTACATTTGGCATTTACTCATACTTGCTGTTCGGAGATAATTAATTTCTTCTGTCACGTATTAGGTTTCGCGTTCATTGCGTAATCGAATCTGGCGGAATATTAAATGGTGAAATGTGTCCTTGACAACTTCTAGTTCTTCATCAATAACAAATGTGGGGGAGGGGGCGTTGTTGTTATTTACGTCTTCTGGTTCTTCATGAATATTAGACGTCTATATAATTTCTTTCCACATTCTGGCTCCTCGTCAGTATTGTCCTTTCATTGTCATTGAACAGCTTTTGGTACCTGTAAATTATTTCACACACGTGAAAATTATATTGACATACTCATAGGTAAAATTATCTACTTGTGTTTCAAACCCTAATTGTCGACCCGAAGCAAATGACTTTATTTGTAATTAATAAGATCATATGTTTGTCTCTTGGTAAAAATATGGCTTATCAAATTTTACACAACAGACAATTTCGCTGAAAATATTTCAAATGTGAAAACTCGGAATATCATTTGTCCTAAGCTTACACACCGTTAATGTGCAGCCGAGGGTCTAATATGATTTTATTACTCTATCGCACAACAAGCCAATAAAACCGAGATGGACAAATGTGTAGATTCTGTCAGACAGCATGGGACTGCTCAGCATTGATAGATGTTTGATACTAACAAACAGCATACCATTGTTTCAAGTGGTTTGAGAGACCGAGATGTATAGATGCCATACTCAGACGAGTCTCTCCTTACGTCATCACTGTTCATTGTGCTACATCCTCCTGGTTCTGCACATATAGATCACGTCAGACAAGTAGTGGATGCTTCAGCAATAGGAAACTACTTCAAGGAAAAGTATTTTGGAAATTGAGAATCAATTTTTCTTTGAAAAATCATAAATTAGTTTCGATAGTTTAGAGTTTAATGACCTAGGGGTGGTCGAATTAAGTGGGAATTCAAGTCTAGCCGATTATGGTGATGCCGTTTGTAGTGATTTCAGATGCAGTTATTTCAGGTGTAGTGATATCCTATGTAGTGATGTCTAGTGAAGAAATGTCAGTTATTGCGAAGTCAGTTGTAGTGCTGTCAGTTGGCGTGATGTCAGTTGATATGTTGTCACGTTTATAAATGTCAGTTGAAGTGCTGTCAGCTATAATGATGTCAACTTTAGTGGTGGCAGCTGAATAGATATCATGTGTAGTGATGTTGAGTGAATTAATGATCTTTAGTCGTGGCAGTTACAGTGGTGGTAGTTGAAGTGACCCCAGTAGAATTACAGTGTGACGTAGTGACGTCAGTTCTCGTAATCCCAGGTCAATTCGTGTGAAGTATTGTGGTGTTGGCTGTTACAATGGCAATCGCAGTGATATCAGTTATAACAAAGAAAGTCGCAGAGATGTCAGGTGTGGCAATGCCAATCAGAGTGATGTCAGTTGTAGAATGGCAGTTGCCGTGATCCCAGTTGCATGGATATCAATTGTAGCGATGTCAATCGTAGATATGTCAGTTATGATGTCATACGCAATGATGTAAACGGATCCCAGGGAGATTGACAATGTCAATAATCGTGTCCATTTGAGCGCTGGATTTCCGGGATTTCAATGGCAAGATGATGTTGCATCTTTCCTAACTAATTTGAATGGAACCAGTCTTTACCATGCGTAACGATTACTCCAAATCATTAATAAGATTAATAATCAGATTCAGCATTTCGTGGTCAAAGGTTGCATGATGATAATTTGCACAACAATTCTTGGGTAATTTGGCGAGCATACCACCATATATAATACCCATAGGATTCACAATGTAGATGTTGCTGTATAAGCCATTGTCACGTCATTGAGACTGTGCCGTTGTCATTTTGTCGGGTAATGTGGGTGCTGTGCATATATAAAAACACACTTCTTTGTTTCATACAGAATGTGTGGCCTGTAATGTCGCTTGTCTATTTGACATGAAGTTAGACACATTTTAATCTAATCTGATTGAAATGCTCGATGGCTTCCGGATCGAACTGATGCTGGATCTCTATCTTCTGGCCTCGAGATTAGCCGGTTATAGCCATGATACAGCCATATATTGTACCAGTACAGTCCTGCGAACTTGTTCTATAACTGGCAATAATTATTATCTACCTGAGGGATAGTTCAAAGATGTGAATAAGAAAAATATCATTGAGAAATGTCTTAACCACGCCTATCCAACACCAGTATCTCTCAATAGCACACACGCATAATAACGGATTGTCGTGGACAGTCCGGACAAGTCTGGTGATGGCATATCAGTGCCTGTGGACATTCCCAGATGAACAATTGCTGTCTCATTAATGTCAGTCAATAATATGTTTAGGCGTATTCCGCTACTGAAAACAATTTCATGTCGCCTGAAGTACATTTTAGGTGCCAGCGTGCCGATCATCTTCTACCCAGAAGGGTATCTATTCATCGTTCATGTCCTAATGCCGCTATCTGGAAAACAAATAGCCTCCTGGGTGTATTCTGTTGTTTGAAACATAATACTCGTAAGAAAGTCTGGCATCGTGCATCATATTGCCGCATAGTGGGCATCTTATTTGTCACTTTTTGGTAACTGTGCGGTCAGATTCATTTAACCCTTGAGCTAGACGCAATAGATTAATATTTATTTTGCAACTAGCTTGCCATGTGAACTTCAATATGCAAGGATACCGGAGAAGACAGTGCCCATGTGGTATTTATCAGAATTATCCAGGTAAATGCTATAGTAATACCTTCGGGCATCACAGCACGTAGAAATACATCCGACTGAAAGTTGTCGAGTGAGTACCAAATCTGCCAAATTGTGTCAATCGCCAATAGATAACATAAAAAGAACGAGAGAGAGAGAGAGAAAGAGAGAGAGAGAGAGAGAGAGAGAGAGAGAGAGAGAGAGAGAGAGAGAGAGAGAGAGAGAGAGGGTGGGAGAGAGAGAGCGCGCGAGAGAGAGAGAGAGAGAGAGAGAGAGAGAGAGAGAGAGAGAGAGAGAGAGAGAGAGACTTTAAGTACAAGAAACATAACCAAAGTTCTAAGCCAATGATATACTGTTATGTCTTGCTTTTGTGTGATTCTCTTGCTTTGCTGTGGTCTGGGGATGAATGAGATATGTGTGGCAAGAACTCGTGGTCGATCCGTAAATGGGTATCGCAATAAATTTAGAAAACTATGGGATATATAAAAAAAATCCGTTGTCTTATTGTAGGTATCTTAGCACAGTTGTTGTTGAGGTAGTAATAGAATATCGGATTAAAGTATATGTATCGCAAACGAGCAAGTTAACACGAATACTGACACGGGTTAATTCAGAGTGTTGTCTTGGCTGATATTGGTAAGACTTCTTTGACCTTCACGGCACGAACGGATTGCGTTTCCTTATGAAATATTGACTGTGCAACAGCCCCAGCAATTTATTATGAAATTTCCCTAAAAAGATGATGTGCTTAATAAGTACATAGTGTGCTATTTTAAAACATCCTAGCATTGGATACTTTTATCTATTTAACCTTGTCAGATACTTTAATTGGTCAGATCAATTATTGATGAGCGTATGCGCATCATGGAATGTCACAACACAACGTGATTCCAGCAGTGTATCAAAACATCAATATCTATATGTATTGTAAATATTGGAATATTGGATAATGCTGGAGAGAGAGAGAGAGAGAGCGAGAGAGAGAGAGAGAGAGAGAGAGAGAGAGAGAGAGAGAGAGAGACAGATAGACAGATAGACAGACAGACAGACAGAGAGAGAGATAGAGAGAGAGAGAGAGAGAGAGAGAGAGAGAGAGAGAGAGAGAGAGAGAGAGAGAGAGAGAGCGAGAGAGAGAGAGAGAGAGAGCTAGATAGATAGATAGATAGAGAGAGAGAGAGAGAGAGAGAGAGAGAGAGAGAGAGAGAGAGAGAGAGAGAGAGAGAAAAGACAGCGCTGTTTTGGTCGGGCTATGCCAACACACTGCGATCCTACCCACAAACTGTTTATATCTATAAATGTAAAATATATATGTCTCTTCTTCCTGACTGACAGATCGGTCGATATCATGTCAATCTTTTCTTAGATAGAATCAATAGAAAAATATGTACTTTGGTCTATACCACGGATGCGTCAAAAAGAAGTTAGAAAAGAGCAAAAGGAGAGAACAGACACCAACACTCACGATGCAATGAAAGTTGACATTAGTTTAGCAGAACTAAAGAAGGCTATCCGCCAATTGAAGAGGAGGAAGAAATATACCCCCAGGAGACATGGATAAGGATCCACACAGATGGATCAGCCAAAGATGCAATTAGGAGCGTAGGTGCCGGACTGCACATACAGTATCCAAACGGACAACATGAGTCAGCCGCAATACCGATGGGCAAACACTGCACAAACTACAGAGCTGAAGTCGAAGCACTGGTTCATGCAGCTAATGCCATCAGCAGAACAGCAGACCCTATTGCACAGATTGTCTTTTTATCTGATGCCCGCTCCATCCTTGAGGCTATCACCAAAGGTAAGCTGCCACAACTTGAAGAAGCACTACAAACCATCAAATGATTTCGGATAGCATTGCAGTGGCTCCCCTCACACTGTGGAGTCCAAGGAAATGAGGAAGCAGACAAGATGGCAAAGGCGGGTGGAGAAGAGAATCAGACAGAAAACATGATTACCCATACAGAGATGAAGACTATCATCAAGTCACCCTATAGAAGACCTCAATCAGAAGATGCCTACCATCATCTCTCGAGGCCAGAGCAAGTGACCATTTTTCGTCTCAGAACTGGACACAACAGACTAAACCAACACATGTACAGGCGGTTCCACCTTACGACATCGCCCGCTTGTCCTTGTGGAGAAGCAGAACAGACCACAGAGCACATACTTCAATGTTGCAGTACGTATCAGCTGCTGAGAGAAGAGATCTGGCCTTTGTCAACCTCTTTTCTTGAAAAGCTGTATGGGCCTGTGGAAGAGCTGCAGAAAACCACAGATTTCATCTTGAGAACGGCTCTCCAAGTGTGATACCAGCGATCGAAAAGAAGAAGAAGAAGAAGACGGTACTAGTTTGACACGTGACCTTCAATATACGATTTGTGGCAATTCTACTGACGTACATTCAAAGACGCACTCAGACAGTGATTGATGTGGTAACAGAATAAACCTAATTGAATAACTGCGCTGATGGCAATGTTCTAAGCTTAGGGTCTACGTGTGCCCGATTGGGCTTTTGTAGCGTTTGCGAACAATGAGTCGGTACCACACTACTAATGCATGTCACTGGGTTCGCAGTGGGCCAATGCATGGCCTTGGTGGTTCAGTCATGGCCCAATACTGGCCCAGTAGCACTTGCTATCCATGCAGCTAATCGTACTCTCCCTGAAACAGGAAAACCTCAAGCATTCAAAGGCAATGGACCTATCCATTTTTAGCTACGCCCCACCCATCTCTAGCTAAGCTCCACCCACACCTCGATCGTGTTGGGATCCAGAAACCTATACAGGTAAGCTGTTGAATATTTTGAAACTAATATGACGGGGTTCTGTTGCTGCCTATAGCAGCAACATATCCCAGTCAAATTAGTTTCAAAATATTCAACAGCGTGTTTATTAAATAGTAGAGACATACAATTTGTGCAACGTGTCGAACTATTAAGAGTTGTATATAATCGTTTATGACGTAATGATTATGACGTAATTCTACACGCGCTTAACTGATTATGACGTCATATGACATCATTACTCTGGAAAGGTACATTGTTTATTATTGTGTGTATACGCATTTACGCATGCCTGTGAATGATACACCACGTAACTAAGTACGTAGATGTATCTAAAGCGATATGAACTTTGATCCAAGTTAATGTGTATCATTATGTGGTAGCTGCGTGTTATCATGTCTTCCCATTTAAATCAGTAACCTAACATGTGTTCATAGATGAATAAACAAATATTGTCTATCCAGTCATGCCATATACACACTACATTTATAACCAAACCACGGCAATGCAACGAACCACTAAAACTCACACACTAATACTCTGACATCAGATTTGAAATTGCTTTGGTCTTATTGCATTTAGTCTATGCATATCACTCTGATCATGTGTAATCACGTACTTTTAAGATCAAAGTCTCTATCCTGGGCATTGTAAATACAAATGCATCTATGTTAATGTGTAATAAAGCAACCCTGTAGGTGGGGCTTAGAATACACCTTCCATATCCTCTGCGTGTCGTAAGAGGCGACTAAAGGAGGTAAGGGTGAGGTAACACTGACAGAAACCTCGAGTGCTGAAGACGGAGGTTCCAGGCCGCACAGCGCACTCTAATAAACCATGGATCCACGCACTTAACGCTTATGATCATGTCGATAGTCACTTACAGGACTGGCGGTATGATCAGCGAACGAAAAGAAGAAGATGTGTGATAAAGCCATGCCGTGCATGCTAGTGCATGGTAGATGCATGACGTCATTATACATCTACATATATTAGACAGTGAAATCGCTGCACTTTACCACATGACCGTACAATAAATAACGGTAAACAAAAACACTGTCATCAACTATCTAGGTGTTAAAAGTGCTAAACAACATAACATTTGTAAAATTGTATGCTTCTCTTGCAGGATCAATCTTGGAACTTGGCAATGGTACATATTCACATTATTCATTAAAGATTTCGCTGTAAAGACAAAGTCAATCAAAAATGCTTCGTTATATATCACTCAAGTATTATACTGAAATAGTTCGACGCTAGAAGCTTCCATCGCTATACTATCAACGTATATAATTAAAACGTACAAACATCCACATAACATTTATCATATTCATCACAATCAAAGTATTTAATAAAATGTATAAAAGTGAAACTCGCGAGGCGAGGCGTAGCTTAAAAAGTTCCCAAATTCTGGCAAATGGAACTATTAGACACCATTTTCATACATCTTATCGGGAACAATTGGAATGGTTCACTCGCATTTCTTGTAAATGCTCCCGGTTTGAACAACTTTATGGACCTGCTACTGTCTGTATAAAAAATTCTTATCCACTACATTTGAACATGTCAATGTTCCTAGAACTATCTTGGTCGGTCTGAATATAACAATGAAACATGTTAACATCGTTACAGAATTAACATTGTTAATTCAGATAGCTAACAGTTTTTACCGTATATTGAAGGTCACATGCCAAGCTAGTGACAAAGCAAATAACGTCCTATTGACTCTATCTAACGAAACATTGACTTGATATTGACCGAGCTATCAGCAAGAATGGCTGTCATGAATCGTGCGCTCGCGCAATGTGTTGTCATCCCTGCTCAATCTCTCTCTCTCTCTCTCTCTCTCTCTCTCCCCTCTCTCTCTCTCTCTCTCTCTCTCTCTCTCTCCCTCGCTCTGGCTTTCCCTCACTCTCTTTATTGGCCTTGCTTTGCACGTATTAATGGCTCCATTGAAAGAATTTAATTTTATGGCCACCACACTTAGGTAGTCTCTTTTCGTGAAATGAACCATACACATTAAAGTACATTTATCACTATACATTAGGGCTAAAATATCAAGTTTGAGATTATAGAGTTAGCAAAGCTTACCCATCCATGGAGACAAACTATCACGGTTAACATCGATCCTGCCTGCGTGTTAGCGCGGCTTGTATAAACACAGCATTCACCAAAGGGTTGCTGTCACAGATGGCGTGATGTTACTGCATTGGGAATGGAGTAAGATATACCAGTCGATTTATGGAGCAGATCACAAAAATAGTGCGTCTCGCGCATGTCGTTTGGTGTTTCGTGCTAAAGAATATTAGTGGATAATCTACTGTAAGCGCAATGCGTGCAAATTTTTGCCGTTGTGTTTCTGTTTTGTAGTCAGATAAATATAGCTTTGAAGTACATATAACTTAAAGGAATAACTTATCAAGAGTATTTACGGTGGTTAGTAAAGGCAGTCGGCCTGGCTGATATTAATACAGATTTGTTGACATTGACAGATGAGAGATCTCTGACCCTTTGATTTGAATACTAGATTCACAGAGCCTCAATTTCAAGCTAGCAATATAGGTCGGTATATGGAATATGTTGACACTAATGACAGTTTCATGTCAAATTCGTTTCAAAATATTCAACATAAATTTGATAAAGCAATAAATGAATTTTCGAATTAGTCATTTCGGATTCAAATGGTTAGTAAGTGTTTACTGTACAAGTAGACCATCAGAACCTGGGGAGAATATTGCTCTCGCATTTAAGTCCTACACACACATCTATCTCCCACTCTTTGTATGTGATTTAATATTCAACCGGTTACATATGCTTAGTACTGTATTTTGATGCTCTTAGTGTAGTCGTTTAAAGCGAAATATTACTGTATGCCAGTAGTTTATTGCGTGGCTGCTCACGGCTACGCTTATATTCGGGTTGTGTCTAGAATTGTGTATAGGCATGGCCATTTTTCGCAAGGGATTGTGGTCTCCAACAGCTAACTAGAAAGTAAGAGCGCGCCTCTATTTTTAGATTGGAACCATAGATTTAGGATATATATACTGGCTAGATCGCTCATACGCATACGCTCACTATGGGGGAATGGAATAGATGTCTCGACCGCTGATCTGACGGAGACGATCAGCTATGTATATAGCCTCCACAAGTCAGTAAATTCTTTTTTTTGTTAATTAGAATAGCAATTCCGCTTAAATAGCAACTACAAAACTACGGTAAAGATAAATAGGGGAAATACGGTAATACAGAGAGGCGGTTGGAAGTACAGAAATGCGTTAAAACTTAACGCATACATCGCTAAAATTCCAAACATATATGTACATATGATAACTGTATGATAACTTCTATTCATTGCGTAAACTGCTGCCGTAAACCATTGCTGCACACATGTAGACAACTTTCAGCATTATTGTTTACATAATCTCCACAAATCTTTCTTGTACTGACCGTGAAACAACTAGGCCAAGCCTTTGAAATCAGCAAGAGTTAAAACCTGTTTTTATATCTCAAAGTTTCCACGAAACCTGACACCGTTTGGTATACAAGACCTGAAAAATAATTTAACACATTTTCAAAACAAGGTAGAATTTCAGTTTTTCTTTGCAAATATAGTGACTTATTTACATGTATGAGCTGTACTGTAAAACCGCCGACTCGATGGTATAGAACATCTAAAGAATAAATTAACATTAACAGAATTTCTGTTTATGTTTTGTAAGTATATTAACTTATTTATGAGCTGTATAACGTAGCCTAAGCAGTCGAATAAGTAAGCACATATTTTAGCAAGACCGGCAGATACTGTAGCGTAGCAAGAGCGGTCAGATATTGCAGAGCCTTGCCATTATAATCAATTAGTTCCCCCCCCCCCCCGATAGGGTGACGTCATAGGCAAACTACGTAATGACTGGCGTAGCTATGTCCAACAGGAACATTGCTAAGCAGCAGCACCCAGTCAAATTAGTTCCAAAATATTCAAAAGCTCATCTCCATAGTTACCGTGAAAAGGGGATTCTGGGAAGTCATGGTTCGAAGTATGTATATAAATCACGACGACTACGACGGATGTCCGTGTAGGCATCTCTTTCGGTGGCCGCTCGTTGCTACGCATTCACTAGGTTGTGTCTAGAATGGACTTTCCATATTATCCATCCATCACATGACGCCGTAATCAACTACGTGACGTGTAGAATGATATTATAATCAATGACGTCATGAATGACTTAGACAAGTACGTCACGAACGCATAATGGACCTTTCCAGTTTCAGCTAGTCCCCGCCCACCTCTAGCTAAGCTCCACCCACGCCTCACTCGTGTTGGGATCGATCGATCCATGAAATACCTGACTATCAATTTCCAGAAAACTATGCAGGTAAGCTGTTAAATATTTTGAAACTAATTTGACTGGGTGCTGTTACTGCTTACCGCAGCAACAACGCCCAGTCAAATTAGTTTCAGAATATTAAACAGCATGTTTATTAAATAGCAGACATACAATTCTTACAACGTGTTGAATTATTAAGAGTTAAAGATGGGCCAAATAGGTCATCATTTATGAAGTAATGATAATGATGTCAGAATGCACGTCACTTAGTTGGCTATGACGTCATATGACGTCATATAATCGAAGGATAAAATTGGAAAGGTCCATTGATGACGGACTATGAGTTGTTGTAAGAATTGCATGTCTACTATGCAATACATATTTTGTTGAATATTTTGAAACTAATTTGACTGGGCGCTAATAGTCTGGGCATTCGCGGGGATCGGTCGATCCCAACACTGTGAAGTGTGGGTGGAGCTTAGCTAGAGGTGAGCGGGACATAGCTAAAACTAGAAAGGTATATTGCCTAAAGGCGCTGCCATTTTGCGCAAGGGATTGTGGTCATTCACGTTCTCGCCAGATCTCCTACCGCTAACACTATTTTTTTTAGCGAGAGCGAGGTAGCTCGCCTCTATTTAGATTGGAATCGTAGATTTAGGATATAGTGTCTAAATCTCTCGTGGACATTAAACGCATACCCTCACTATTGGGGCTAGTTGTACCCACCGCTGGTGGCCTGGGCTAATTGCTGACTACACATTTGCATCAGAAATAAAATGGTATTGTGATCTGTCCCACTGTACCCACGTACATCTCTTAATCTCCACTCCAACACTCGGTCCGATCAAACCGGCCAAAATGGCTTCTGTTGTAACCTTGAGAAACCACCATTTACATCTAACTGGTAGATATTTTTGAAAATTTACCACTGGAATGACTGGCTCGATAACTGAGCCTATCATTCCAATGGTAAAGTGCCAAAAAAAACAACGGTCTCTTGGTCTGCAAATGGGCATAGGATATCTCTCTGATAATGGACGGATCTGATCTGTCACACAAGCATATGACGTCATAATTATTTACGTCATATGTAGGATGACGTCCCAATCAAAATACATGATGAATGATGTAAATAGCTTCATCAGGAACATTGAATAGTCCATCAAGTGTACAAATTTTGTCTTGGCGATTTAATCCCCGGGATTCAATCAATCAATCACTCAATCAATCAATCAATCAACCAACCAATCAATCAATCAATCAACCAATCAATCACCCAATCAATCAATCAACTACTGCCAATATTCCGATGGAGACCGGGTGAGGGCATAGCATACACCATACGGTGTGCATCCAAAAATAGTCTAATATCGTAAGTGACATGTGAAAGCTGGTTTACTAAACCAAGATTCTTGTCTTGGTGCGGTGGTTCAGTGGAAAGATTTCTTGATTGCTGATGCTATGCGGAATTGCAGGATGATGGTTCGATCCCAGAGCTGGGAAATAATGATCAACAAAGTAAACTAACGGGTGCACTCCATAGGCAGGGCTGGCACAGAAATTGAAGTCATCACGTTGCCAGTGCGCTAAAAAAATAAGCATACCTACCTACCTATACCTACCAAGCAAGCACGCAATCAAGCAAGCAATCAATCTGTATTGCCAAACCCAGCATGTGGACATACAGACAATATTCAACACTCTGTTGAATATTTTAATACTAATTTGACTGGACATTGTACGAATTGTATGACATTACTATTTATTCAACATTCTGTTGAAAATGAAACTAATTTTACTGGGCGTTGTATGTCTTTACTATTATCAATTGCGTCCTATAAAAGCTTCACAGGCATCATAGTCAAAATGCTTAGTGAATGACGTCTCTAGCTCCATCGTAAATATTGAATAGTCCGTCAAGTGTACAAATTTCATGTTTTTACTTTTTAATCAACTTTCTGTTGAATATTTTGAAATTAATTTGACTGGGCACTGTTACAACCGTAGGCACCAAAAGCACCCAGTAAAATTAGGTGCAGGGTATTCAACACATTACCTGTATAGTTACCTTGAAATTGGGATTCTGGGAAGTGGTGAATCAAAGTATATAACTTGATTCCAACATGCCGAAAGAATGGATAGAGCTTAGCTAAAACTGAATCTCGCCTTCGAAATTATCATGAACACATTTGATCATTAAACGACCAATACCACTTAGTAATGTGTGGTCAACCCATCATGGACCACTTGTAATAAGTGACCACATATTTTAGCAAGAGCATTCAGATAGTTAGCTATGCCATACCGGACGCTTGTAGATGCAATCGAATGCACAGATTCTCTTATGGAAAGAGGGTATAAGTTATCCAACCTGTCACTCAAGTGTTGACGTCATAATGAATTATGTCACAGGTAGGCTGGCGTCACAGTCAAAATTTAACCCCCTCATGGCATAGCTGGTCAAACCAGCCCCTACAGTGATCTTGAGCAATGTCAAATTGCATACCATGAGGGGACAGTTTTTGATAATTTACCACTGGGATGACTCTCGAGACAGTCATTTCAGATTCCAGTGGCAAATCTGCAAAACAGTCTTCTCTTGGCCTGCAAATGGACAATCAATATCTAAATATTTTAACATTATTCACC
Source organism: Chaetoderma sp. LZ-2023a (assembly GCA_034401795.1). Classification (NCBI taxonomy): domain Eukaryota; kingdom Metazoa; phylum Mollusca; class Caudofoveata; order Chaetodermatida; family Chaetodermatidae; genus Chaetoderma; species Chaetoderma sp. LZ-2023a. The sequence continues at coordinate 68,264,375 of CM067365.1, forward strand.
AGATTTAGACAGTAACTGTTTAATATATTATGACGACAATACCAGGTACTGTGTCTGTTTCATTTTCCCCTTATGCATTATAGCATAAAACACTATAGGCTGAACATTCGAGATAGTGTATACATTTCCATTGTTATGTCTCTTAGAGCGTCGGGGCAAAGATTTTACTTTCGTGGACGCATTTTACTAGTCACTGTGTGTATGTGGTAAAGCTTAACAGTAAAGCATGGATAATAATATTGTAGAGCGTGAAAAATTAGACAAAACTCGCTAAAATTAATGTATGTGTGATTTTCATTAGTAATTTATTCTCCTTAATCCTACACAAAAGATGAGGAAAGAGGGAAAAGATCTATGCATGCATTTATTTAGCACTATGTATAGACAACTGATGTTCTGAATTTCCAGTCGAAACGGCTGTTAATAATATTGTAGCGGAATGTTAGATACATAAATCAACAAAAAGGGTATGTATGTGCCAAGTTAGTAATGCTTGCAATGTGTTCAGCCCAAGAAATCCACCCATATGGTTAGATAGGTATCTGAATATGCTAATGAAGTATTGAGTTAAAAAATGTTTACCATGATGTAATTTAATGCGTTGTACATGATTTCATACTGAAAATTGGCTGAAATTTTAGCCAATTCACAGTCTTCCCGATTGTCTGCAGGTTATGCTCAGGCCCAGATTTTCAGCTTGAGTTTAAAAAGTATAATTTATCCTAAATTACTTTCAGCTGTAAACAATATGATATCATATCATTGCAAGCTATATGGCATATCGCTTGTAATAGGTTCGGCTCCAGAATTTCATACATATGTTTACATAAGAATGCGCTAATAAAGTATAGAGTGTAAAAATATTCCACTATGGAGTAATTTCGATAAACGCAATTTTGTCGCAGCATAGTTTTCAAATGCTAATAATTTACTATTTATTCAGTATCAGAATCTCTATACTCGGTTTGTAACCAGGCTTTCGAACATAATACCATCTAGAACTCACTAGATATTGCGCGATTCTATCATCAAATATTTATTGCATTAATGTGAAAATCTTTTTATATATGCTTTAATTTAGCGCCAAATAGAATCTGAATTATCAAACAAAACCCTAAGAATTTACGCATATGCTTAACAAGATGGATGGAAAGATGGACGGACTGCCCCAAAATATAATCTGCTTCTTCCTATAGACCATAGCTAACCCTATCCAAAGCCGATGCCATTGCAACCATCTTAAAGATATGACACTACCAAGAAACTATCATTATTACAATCCCAACCATAAGCAGCACTACATGGGACAGGTAAGAAACTGTAAATGATAGAAGAATCTATGTAATAATGAATGTTAATATAACAAGATAAACACATTTCTCTCTGTCCTGCAAATATGTTGTCAATTTATTACATGTCTAATGGCTATATCTTTATAGTACATTGACTTTAACTTGAAGTCCATGTCTTCCTATATTATATAGTGCATGTGCCAGTTCTACATGTATAATTTATTTTTTGTTCTATGTAGGGGTCCAAAGTCATATAGTCACTCTCTTTGATGGACAACCTGTTGTGCTACTGCAAATTGTATATTATATATAAAAATGAATTTGAAGCTCAACTTGAATTATAATAATCTCCGGCCGCGCTATTTGCCATTGATGCCTTGCATCATTATGTGTACTTGTTATTATACTTTCTTTGTTTTCCCCTGGTCAACTATGGAGCAGATATTGCCGAGTGTACGCGTGTCATAGCTGTCACAAGATAATAGTTTCGCAGTAGATGTCTTACACAAGGTATTTCCAACTTTGCAACATCACAGAGGGGTGGGAGAGAGAGAGAGAGAGAGAGAGAGAGAGAGAGAGAGAGAGAGAGAGAGAGAGAGAGAGACAAACAAACAGAAAGAGAGAGAAGGGGGAGAGAGGGGGAGAGAGGGGGAGAGAGGAGGAGGGAAGGAGGGAAAGAGAGAAGGAAAATGAGGGAGAGATAGAGAGGGATTGGGGGTTGTGGTGAGAGAGAGAGAGAGAGAGAGAGAGAGAGAGAGAGAGAGAGAGAAAGAGAGAGAGAGAGAGAGAGAGAGCGAGAGAGAGAGAGAGAGAGAGAGCGATTGAGTACTCAAATAATGGCATCCATGTATATGCCTATTCTTGCTGGCTGGTCCTTACGTCAATATTATGTTCGATACCCTGGATAACTGGAGAAGACTATAGCCACGTGCTGGTTTTCTAATTACCAATGTAAACATGGTAGCAATGTCAACACGTTGCATTGTAATAATTCAAGAAATATTATTTCATGGAAGCAATACGTTCAGTCATCATTGTAATTCGAAAACTATTTGACTGAAAACTTCCGTGGGAATTCACATTTCCAGAGTATCCATCGATAATTTGCCGTCATATGACGTCATACTCAGCTAAGCGGTGTGTAGGATGACGTCATAACCGTAGTCAGCAACAGCACCGAGTTAAATTTGTTTCACAATATTCAACAGCTTACCTGTATAGTTTTCTGGAAATTGATAGTCAGGGAGTTTAGAGATCAAGCGATCCTAACACGAACGAGGTGTGAGTGGAGCTTAGCTTGAGATGGACTAAAAATGAAAAGGTCCGCTGGATGCCCAAATCGGATAGCGGTTGATGTGAGTTTGAAATAAAGAAAAATTTTAGCCAACAATTTTTTCGACACCTGTACCACGCATACTGGCCAAATGTTCAAGATGGCCGCCGTCACACATGGAGAATATAGAGACAACGCATGTGCGAGGTGCTGATGTCTATGACAGCAACAACTATTAGCAACATTATTTCTAAAATAGAAACAATTAAGAAATAAGCTTGGAGTGAATAGTAAAACAGCATAGCCACGATACTGTACGTGGGCAATGCAGGTTAGAGGGCTGGTACTGGAACAATACCGGCCCAACGTCGGCGCAGTAACCTGCATTACCGTGGTAGTGTTTGGAATATGACTTAGTAAAAAAATTGATGTAAAACATGTAAAAACCTGATCTTATCATTTTATTGTGTTTAAAGTGATGTGTAGCAATTAGAGAAATGATCAGAGAAGGATTGATGGGCTAAATCTAATAAAACTAATCGCAGATCTAAGCTAAAAGCAACGATGTAATGGGAATGACTTTATTTGTGTGTGCTTGTTATTTATCCCGTTAACACTCTGCGGCTTCTGCGGTGGTTTTGAGAAATGTCCATTTGCAGACCAAGAGAAGATTATTTTTGAAAATTTATCACTGGAATGACTGGCTCGATAGCCGAGCCAGTCATTCCAGTGGTAAAATTAAAAAAGGGTTTTCTCTTGGTCTGCAAATGGACATTTTATATTAGAAAATTAAAATGTTCTTGAATAAATTCGACGGTTAACAGGTTAATGTGGCCCCCACGATACATGAAGTGGGATTAGATCCTTTATATATCTGGATCTGGAAGAGTACAACTTCGGAACACGATGTGCGTGCGAGGGTATGCGCGGGGGTATGTGTGAGGGTATATTCGAGAGGGTACGTCCGAAGGTACGTAAGCGCGTGTGTGCGTGTGAGCGAGCCTGCGCGCGTGCGTGTGAGTAGAATGGCGTGCAGTGGTATACATAGCAATCGAAATAAAATTATCAACCCACTCAATAAACGCCACAGTAAGCTGGTGCAGAAATGTCAAATTTGAAATTGTTGATAGTTAGAGATGCGTCTTCCATCCCTGGCCATTCATTGTCGAAGATCTATACAGGTTCGCATCGATCCCGGTTTTATACTACTGCAGTGTGTACTAACACGCCATTCACTCGCTCAGCTGCAGCGAGAGATATCAGGCGATTAATACACTAGTTCACGGACATAGTACTTCTCGCGTTGTTCTGCCACTGTCGTGTGCTGGATGGAGACTGTCAGTGGATGGTCTAACGTAAGCTCTGTAGTGAAAACTCTGATTATGGGCTTTGGCGCGAGATCAGTTTGTGTCGATAGCTGGTGCGCGGCGCTCTGAGATATTTGGATATAACGATTCCTAAAATCCCTCAGTACGCGTTGTCAAATCTTATCGTGAGTATATCTTTATAGATAATATATATATAATACCAATTATTGTGCTAAAGTACAAACAAAGCAGAGTGGCGATCAGGGGTCTTTTTTCTGAGAAAAACATAATAATCCCTTTTTGGTAAAATCGCTTGAAATCCTACTCGTATCAATTACACTTTTAACCCTTTAAACCCCTAAATTTTTTCAAGAAAATTTCGAATTTCTCACAGTAAATGCCCATTTGCAGACGAAGAGAAGACTATTTTTGACAATTTACCACTGGAATGACTGGCTTTATCGAGCCCGCCATTCTAGTGGTACATTTTAAAACAATAGTCTGCTCTTAGTTCGCAAATGGACATTTCTCAAGACCACTGTAGAAGTCGTTTTTGGCTGGCATGAGCGTAAAAAGGTCAAGAATCAGGATTTTAAAATAAAATTATAAATTTGCAGGGTGGAAGTCTATTTTTAACTTGCCACTGGAATGATTTCCTCAATTGCCGAACCAGTAATACTGCTGAATTTTCAGAACTAGCCTTCCCTTGGCCTGCAATTGTGCATTCCTCACGATTACGGAGGTGTCGCTTTGGACGGCTTGTCCATTCAGCAGTTAAGTTGATACAAGGGGTGGGGTGTTATTGGCGGAATTGGTGGAACCACTGCACTGATTATATAACTTAACTAGTATACTGCGCATATCCTGTGATGTCAGGGATATCCTGCGTGCAGATCACTGTTTGTTTGGCCTACGAAGCAGAAATCAAGACATAAGTATTACTTTTTCTACGCCGGCGCCGTCGCCGCGACCGTCGCCGCCGCTGCCATCGCTACCGCATCCGCCGCGGTCGACGACGCCGGCAGCGGCGGCGGCAACGATGGCGTCAGCGTTAAATTTCTGCGTTTTCCAATTCGTATTTGCCTATATTTTCGGATTGCTTAATCCTACTGGAGCCACATTTTGCCACATGGTTGCCTATACGACAAAGAGCCAGCATAGCGAAAGTGCGGTCGCTAAGTCAAAGGTCAAGGGTTATGCAGACATTGCTATTTGGTCTCTGCTTTTCCAACATTAAATGTTTTGCTTAAATGTTTTGCGTTTATGAAATGATTTCCTTTTATATTCCATGATTGGTTAATCCTAATGGAGATAGATTTAGGCCATGTTCTCATACAGGCACTATTTCGGTAAACAGGCCTACCAGGTGTACAGGCTAGTGTTCTCATTGAACTGCTTCTTGTCCCGAAATAAATGCGTTACTTATTCGGCCACAAAATTGGCGGTTTATCTTCCGATATATCGTTATTGCTGCCCTGTTTGATCTCAGACTATTCCCTCAAAATTTGCTGGGAGGACCCCCTTTTCATGTACGCGAAAATTGTCTGCGCGGAAGATGTGCGCGATGAGTGAAAAAAGTGGTACAATGTAAATGCACCGACCTGTTCCCATGTACGCGAACAATAAACGCACACACATATATAAATACATACATACATATATACGCGCAAGGTCGTACACGGTCATTCACACGCACGCACGCACGCACGCACGCACGCACGCACGTATATATATATATATATATATATATATATATATATATATATATATATATATATATATATATATATATATATATATATAATTATTTACAAATATACAAAATATACAATATTATAACACAAGTAAAATGACTGTTAAATTAGATAATTAACATATTTGTTCATTTTCGATAGATATTACTAAAACAGTATTGCAGAATAATTACCTCGTCGAATGTCGATGTTCGAATCACCGTTCACGCATACGTACGCGCAAGGTCGTACACATTCATTCACACATACACACACATATATAGCTATTTAGAAATAAACAAATATGCAATATTAGAACACAAGTAAAAAGGTGAAATCACATTGCCCATATACCACCATAATTTTTTAATATATTCATGTATATTTGATTTGAATGTCAGCAGAGTAGAAAACTGAGGAATCGTTCCAGGCAGAGAATTCTACAGTTGCGCTGCAGTGTATTTGAAGCTTTTTCTGCCATATTCCGTTTTAATCCTCGGAAGTTGTAGGTGATTGCGTGTTTTGGAACGTAAATTTCTAGTGTGCGCCACCCCAACGGAAGTGAACATTTGTCTGTTCCAAATTCAGGTGGCCTTAAATGGATGGATAAATAAACATATTTATATGGCGCAAAACTCAGATTGTGTACGCACGCACGCATCCTTCTAGGCACACATACATACACAATGTTGGCCGATATTTATAAATGTTATAGATTTACGAAATATTGAAATATTAAATTGAGCGGTCAAGTCATTTAAAATTCGCTTGGGGCGTGTTTTTTCGCGTGTATGGGGAGACCTGTTCGCTAGGTGATTTCGGGCTGACATTTTTCGCGCGGATTTGCGCGGACAAAATTCGTGTACATGAAATCCGGACCTTACCGTCAGCATTTTCTCTCACTCTCCGCCAGCTAGCGCTACGGTCACAATTTTTTCTCACTCCACCGAGTAGCGCTACCGTGCAGTTCAGGATTATCTTCCAACCTCGCCAATGCAAACAGATATATCAGAAGTGAACTGAAGGTTGTACTTTCGGGTGTCTCCCGAATTAAAATGCTTGAATCCAGTTCTAGCTATGCCCCGCCATCTCTAGCTATGTTCCACCCACGTTTTGCCCGTGTTGGGATCGATCGATGTCTGCACTCCCTGAATGGATATTTCCAGACTGAAACTATACATGCAAGCTGTTGACTGAAACTATTATGGCTGCAACTATGCCCAGTCAACTTAGTTTCGAAATATTCAACAGACTGTTTATTAAATAGTAATGACATACAATTCGTACAACGTGACGAACTATTAAGCGTTTATGATGGACTTAATTGAGTGATTATGACGACGGCCTATAAGCGACGTAGCTGGTTATGACGTCATGTGCTTGATAGACTAGAGTAATCTATTGTGAGACCGTTTTTAGAAGAGGGTGACAATGCGCTGGGATGTGTTGGAATAGTAGCCCATGACCGTTGTGTCAAAAATCTGTGAAGATATTTAAAAGTTTACCGCTGGAATGACTGGCGCGATAATCGACCCAGTCAATCTAGTGCTAAATTCTCAAACATTGTCTTCTCTTGGCCTGCAAATGGAAAAAATGGGGGGGGGGGGGGGGGTTAATATAAGTTTCTTGTCTGAAACTCTGACGAGACGTGCATCTTCTTACATACTACTGGATAGATAAGGCCATTCAAGATATGATTCAACCCCCCCCCCCCACACCCCCACCCAACCCCACCCAACCCCACCCCACCACCACCCCATTATAATCAGCTGGATGGTGTTATAAGACGCAACCACGCATGTAATGGTCCTTCCCATTTTAGCCAAGCCCCGCCCATCTCTAGCTAAGCTCCACCCACACCTCACTCGTGCAGCAACAACGCCCAGTCAAATTAGTTTCAAAATATTCAACCTAATATCTATTTCATAGTACAGACATACAATTCGTACAACAACGTATAGTCCCTCTTCATTTATCCGTTCGTGACGTACTTATTTACGTCATTGATGACGTCATAATGACACTATTGATTATGATGTCATTCCACACGTCACGTAGTTAAAGGATAACTAATTTCATCTCTATTCAGGTGACTTAATATGCCACTCCTAAACTATGCAGATAATTGTATGCTTTTTATCATCCCGTCAAAGAAAGATATTCAGGTTTTAGTAGCTAAATGTTGGTAGATTTCTACAGCTTATGCTGGCTGTCATGATTTACTTTTCAACCAATCAGAAAAAGCGTGTCTGCCAGGGTATACGCACTCAATCATAGAGGCGCCAACTACAGCTTTACAAAGTGGTATAAAAGCAAACCTACAGCTAAGCTGTTGAATATTTTGAAACTAATTTGACTGGAAGTTGTTGCTGCCATGAGTGTTATATAATAAAGAATCTAATGCATTGGCACTTACATGACATCACACATTATCGCTCGAGGAGACAAAATGGTGGCGATCTCTGTTCAAAGTTTGCGCCATATTATAAAGCAGATAATTCTGATACGGATAAGGAAATGTGACAGGATATGAACGAAATGGAATCCATAAACCATAATATATCGGTGCTGTATAATATTTGAGATGGGATTAGCGTCCCTTTAATTATCGTATGATGCTTGGATAAAGTGAAAGGTCTATTCATGCAATACGTCCGGAGATATCGCTCTCACCGTAATGACATTCAGATACTGCCCGCATTTAGAATCTTCTCTGGAAGCTCGTGATTTGATTAAAGAACGGTGACATGCAATAAGCTTATTAAGAATATGATCAATAAGATAATCAACAAGTAGTGGTAGGACAGCCATGCTGATCAATACAGCTGTCTGCTTAGAGAAGGCTATGGATCAAAGTCTGTCTTACCTTATGACGCGCTTACTTGATCATCAAGATCACGCGTATGTCAACAGAGCAGACTGGGTAAGCCTGTTTACTCCCAGAGCAAAAATCAATAGAGCGGGAAAGAAGCGTAGGCCCCCTAGATTTTCTTTAGATAGAAAATGAGTGGATTAACCAGGGTTATTTTCCGCCTAATGGTTCTCTATATCAGAAGACAGCTCCCTAAACAGATTGCTGTCCGGAATGGATTAGAAAACCTTGGTGGTGTTGAAAAAGTCCACAGGCTCCAATCAAAATACACGCAGCAGACATGTTGTCCAGTGCGCGTTGGAATCTGCTGATGATTGTGATGTTATGGTATTGAGAGGGACTTGCGTTGTTGAGGTGGGATGGTGTTCATCGTCTATGGATAAATCCAGTTTATCGATCAATCTAATATCGTCATAATCAGCAACGTTACATATAGGCTGATGTTATAATTATTATACCATGAATGACGTAATTAAGTCCATCGTAAACGATTAATAGTCCGTCGATCCGTAAGAATCTTATCTCTTTACTATTTAAAGGTGAATATTCGCACCAAAATACTTTAAAATAATATTGCAAAAATTGTTTACTTTTAGAGGCTTAAATTGTGTACCTATATGCGAATGAAACGAAAGAAAATCCAACATATGATGATTTAATTCCATATAAATTAATATAATTTTTTGAGTTGTGAAATTGAATTAGAGGCACGAGCCTCTAATTTAATTTCAGAACTCAAAAAATTATATTAATTTATATGGAATGAAATCATCATATGTTAACATTTATTTCGTTTCTTTATGTCTAGGCCCAAAGTTTAAGCCTCTAAAAGTATTCAATTTAGATAATTTAATTTTCAAGCATTTAGTGTGAATATGCACCTTTAATTTAAATTAGGGGCTTATGTCTCCAATTCAACTTCAAAGAATTTTACTAATTTATGCAAAATGAAATTATCATATGTGAAGATTGATTGTGGTTCCATACATCGAGCCAAAAAATGAGAGCCTGTAAATGTATATAATTTTAACAATTTTATTTTGAAGAATTTTGGTGTATATGCGCACCTTTATAAACATGTTGTTGAACATTTTGAAGCCAATTTGACTGGGCGCTGTTGCAACAATATGAAGTACTCAACAGCTTACCTGTATTATTTTCTGCAAATTGTGATTCAGAGAGTGCGGGAATCCCAATACGAGCAGCGTGTGAATGGAGCTTAGCTAGAGATCAGCGCGACATAGCTAAAACTTGATTTATCTATCGTAATTTGTTGTTAGGTCATGAACTCGTCATACACGTTCCTCTAGTAAAAAAAATAACATCTTGACAATAAGAAAGGAAGACATATATAGCTAGGCCACGCCCATTTCTAGCACTTTATAGCATGTTTGAATTGATTTGAAACTTTGAAACATGAATTCTCAATATCAATGTTTATTTAAGGAACTATACAGACAACCGTTTGTATATTTTGTAACTAATTTGAATTGGCGGGAATTGATACCTATGGCTTATGGCAGCAACAGCTCCCGATCAAATTGGTTTTAAAAATATTCAATATAATGTTTATTAAATTGTAAATTAATAAAAGACATGCAATTTGTACAACTTCGTGACGAACTATTGCGCATTTGGGGCAGACACACACGCACACAGGAAACCCGCACTGGCTATGAGACTTGTCTCTATTGGACACCCATTTTTGTATCGCTGATACTAGAGCTTTGGAACTGGTGGCCTTAAGACAACTCACTCTGTAGAGTCATCACCATCTAGTCCCATGTCGTAAGACCACCCGTCGTACAGAACCGCCACTATCTGAACCCACGTCGTAAGACCACCCGTCGTGCAAAACCACCACTAGCTGGCCCCACGTCGTAAGACCACTCATCCTGCAGAGTCGCCACTATATGGCCCCATGTCGTAAGACCACTCATTATGCCGAGTCGCCACTATCTGGCACCATGTCGTATGACCACCAGTCGTGCAGACCCGTCACTATCTGGCCCCATGTCGTAAGCCCACTCATCCTGCAGAGTCGCCGCTATCTGGTCCATGTTGTAAGACCACTCATTCTGCAGAGTCGCCACCATCTGGCCAAATGTCGTAAGACCACTCAATATGCCGAGTCGCCACTATCTGGCACGACCACCCGTCGTGCAGACCCGCCACTATCTGGCCCCATGTCGTAAGACCACTCATCCTGCAGAGTCGCCGCTATCTGGCCCCATGTCGTAAGACCACTCATCCTGCAGAGTCGCCACTATATGGCCCCATGTCGTAAGACCACTCATTATGCCGAGTCGCCACTATCTGGCACCATGTCGTATGACCACCCGTCGTGCAGACCCGTCACTATCTGGCCCCATGTCGTAAGACCACTCATCCTGCAGAGTCGCCGCTATCTGGCCCCATGTCGTAAGACCACTCATCCTGCAGAGTCGCCACTATCTGGCACCATGTCGTAAGCCCACCCGTCGTGCAGACCCACCATTATCTGGCCCCCATGTCGTAAGACCAATCATCCTGCAGAACTGTCACTATCTGGACCCACGTGGTAAGACAACTCATCTTGCAGAACTGTCACTATATATCATGTCGGAGACGACTGAATAAATAACAGCCGACTTTACTAATCAATTAAAAAGCTAATGGAGAGTCGTTTGCGGATAGTACTCAATGTACTATAGGCTAATTAAAATTCTTGCATGATAAATATTTATTTGTTTCATTATTTAAGCAGTTCTCTACTGAATACGCTAACCACCATTGTTACTGTATACTATTTAAGTAGAGAGATAAAATCGTAACTAAGTTGATAAAAACTTGTGACTTAATCCAAATTGTTACTTTGAACAATAGAAATAATTTTATATGGCCCAATACAAAGCTTGGCTCGTCAGTCTGTCAGAATAACTATCATAGGACCGGCTGAGAATCCCGTTTTAACAATGCCATCGCCCGCTTATCCTTGTGGAGAAGCAGAACAGACCACAGAGCACATACTTCAATGTTGCAGTACGTATCAACTGCTGAGAGAAGAGATCTGGCCTTTGTCAACCTCTTTTCTTGAAAAGCTGTATGGGCCTGTGGAAGAACTGCAGAAAACCACAGATTTCATCTTGAGAACGGCTCTCCACGTGTGATACCAGCGATCGAAAAGAAGAAGAAGAAGACAGTGCCTTCGCCCATTTCGTCAATGTTGGGGTTGATCATTCCATGAACTCCATGACTATCACTTTCCAGAAAACTATAAAGGCAACCTGTTGAGTATTTTGAAACTAATTTGACTATAGGCAACAAAACCTCCCAGTTATATTACTTTTAAAATAGTCATCAGCAATTGATTATGATGTTATCAGACACGTATCGTAGTTGATTATTACGTCATATGATTGACTGATAAACGAATCCTCCACTCTGTGAATTACACAAACTCAAATAAGTCATTTGGCACGTTAGTAACATATACGCCATTAAAAAATCCTTACCGCTCCTTTTGTTCACTACCTGAGCAAAGGTTCAGTTCAATAGACTCTTTGAGGCGCTCTTGTTCAAAAACCGCATTTGTGAATTGACTGACAATAATTCATTTATCATCAGACCGCATCAAAGAAACGCGATCAGAGAAACGCAGATGCTCGCATTATAACAACGGCTTCATCGTAGTTATTCGCTTAGTTTTATTCTTTTTATATAGCCAACCAATCTCTGTCTGAGCGCGTCATAGAATGTCTGCAGCTGGAATAGCCACGAATCATTTTATGAACAATGAAGAGATTGTCATACGATCACCTGGCTGAATAGTTTCCTAGCTAATGTGAATTCAGAGGCAATTATGTCAATTTTCGAAACAAAGATATGCTCTAACTGCCAGCGTATGGTAGACCCATTGATTTAAATATCTGTACCAAACTTATTTATCTACTGATTGATTGATTGATTGATTGATTGATTCTCAGTCTGTCAGTTGGTCGGTCGGTCGGTCGGTCTGTCGGTAGGTCGGTCGGTCTATCGGTTGCAAGGATGGACGTAGGGAAGACTGTTGGACAAACTATCGCCTACTGTGTAAGTGAGATAAAAATGTGCACACAAAATAAGACCAGCAATACGGAAACAGTGTAGCGAGACATACAAGAAGTTAAAAGTCTCCATGTTAAAGGAAGATACAATCAAGAACGCATTGGCTGAGGCTTTGGATAAATCTCCTCCAAAGTTGAGAAGGTCTACATCACCAAGCAATGTGGATGGCGAGTGAGATGAGTTGCTCGATGCCATCTATGGCACAGAGTCAAAAACGCGTGTTTATACAAAAAGTGAACATCAGGATTGATTTAATGAAAACAATCAGGAACCGTCTGACCTACATGCTGAAAAAAATGCCAAACAGTTCGAAGATCCCAACTTCAAGACTAAGTTGGACCAGTACAAGCAACAAAGTCAAAAACTCCAAGGAAGGATACAATCGATGAAGGATACATGGTGGCAACAGAAAGCAGAGGAACTACAGTCCTTAGCTGACTGCCGTGAAACTAAGTATTTCTTTGATGGCATTAACACAGTGTATTGGTCACAGATATGTAATATCAGACGGTCTGACGGAAACACCTAGCTTTCCAAGACAAATGATGTTCTTGTACACTGGCGTGAGCACTCGATCATTTCATTACGCCCATACGCATGTCATGCATTTGTATCCTCTGCCAGTTATTATCCCATGAATGAAGAGATGTCAGCAGCACGAATAGTGGAAGAAATATATGGAAATGAAGACTGTATCAGTAAAATTAATAATGGCAAATCACCTGGTCCGGATAGTATTCCACATGGCCTGCTTAAGTGTAACTCAATTGATTTCATGGACCGTTTGATTATGCTCGTATTGCTATATGTACGCATTTCTAAGCAATGCGTGACTCCTGAAAAAGTAAAGATTGGAATAGTTGTCAACACCTTCAAGAATAATGTCTGCATGGCAGAGTACAGTACTTACCACGCCACCTATCTTCGGCCCGGCCGCCCGCCCGCCCGCTCGCCCGCCCGCCCACCCGCCCGCCCGCCTATCTATCTATCTATCTATCTATCGATCTATCGCTCTCTTAGCTGTTGCTGGCGAGATTCTTGCCATGATTCTACTCGGTCGTGCCCTAAATTAAACAAGCCACATCATACCTGTGGTTTCCACGCAAAAGGTGGTACAGGTGGCATAATCTTTGCTGGTCGACATATTCAGGAAATAGCGGGGAACAAAGTATGGATCTTTAGTGTGTTTTATCCACCTGATCACAGCTTTCGACATCGTCAGAAGAGTATGTCTATGGAAACTAGTCTCCATGCTTGGATGCTTTGATATGTGTACCCACATCGTGTGTGGCCTGCGGGAAAGAATGATTGAAAGAGTCACAACCAATGGTATCAGTTGCCTGGACCCTTTAATATAGTAAATGGAGTGAAGCAACGTTGTGCCTTTGCACCCAGTCTGATCGGTCTGTTTTTTGTAGATACGTTGGAGGAGGCAGCTAGAGATGTGGCGAATGGTGTGATGATTCGTTTCAGGACTGGTTGGTTGTTCAACCTCGCAAGACTGCGTGATTCAACAAATGTGAATGGTGTAGTTATAATGGATCTGCATTATGCTGACGAATGCGCACTTCGGGCGTATACAGAACCTAAGGTTCATATACTCTCCAAGGCATTTGTGGCTGCTGCTGGAAGCTCTGACCTCACTATTAGCATAAAGAGGATTGGGGCTATGTACAAACTAGCATCATCAAAACCTTACAAAGCACCACAACCATCGCTCGGGCGGTGGCATCGTGGATAGAGAAGTCCAGTGCTTCCTTTAACCGAGTAAATAAGCGCGGCTGGAATGAACATAACATTAAACCCTGCGCTAAGGGCAAGCTTTGCCATCCGGTGGTTTTCGCCGCTCTACCAGTGGCTCTCTGAAACATGGATCTGCTATATATATATATATATATATATATATATATATATATATATATATATATATATATATATATATATATATATATCAGAGAACTAGAAAAAATTCATATTAGAAACTTGCGCCTAATTCCGCACATTATCGGGAAAGATAAATTCAGAAATACTGAAGATCTGGCTCGTGCAGAATCCCGCAGCATTGACTCAATGATTATTCAAGCATAACTTTATTGGGCAGGACAATATTCTGAGACTGGACCTAGAGCGCATGCCACAACAGATGTGTTATGGCGAAGCGAAATAAGGGAACTGTCAAACGGTGCGGACAGTGGAAGCGATAGAAGCCCATTATGAAGCAACTTCACCAGCTGTTCAATTCCAATAAATGAATGATAATGCATTGTAAAGGACAGAGTTGTCTGGCGTCACAAACTCCGAACTGGTGTGAGCTGTAAGAAAATGCTCGTACTGCAATGCTAAAACAGAAGCGAAACACACGCAACCTCGTCCAATCTGCAACAGCTACATCGTATCTAACACTTGTCTGACATGTGGACAAAGATGTATATCCCGAATTGGGTTATCGAGTCACACAAGGAAGCCTCACATTCCTTCCTCACAGTGATCTCTGAAATCGAAGAGCAATCATTAATTCATTCGGGTTGCATCAACATCCTCATCAGAGAGGGGGGGGGGGGGGGGGGAGGGGGAGAGAAAGAGATATGTGAGAGAAAGAGGAGAGAAGAGAGAGAGGAGAGAGGGAGAGGGAGGGAGAGCGAGAGAGAGAGAGAGAGGGAGGAGTATGGGGAGATGGATGTATGGGTGAGGAAGAGTAAGAGAGGGAGAGAGCGAGGGTAGAGAAAGAGATAGGGAGAAGAAGCTGGACGTAGAGGGAGTGAAGGAGGGAGGACCGCAGTCAGGAAGAAAGGTATGGAGTGAGTGGGAGGGTGGAGAGGAGAGTGTGGGGTGGGGTTGAGAGTAATATATAGATGGAGGGGAGAGAGAATTGGAGAAATAGACAGCGGGAATGGGCGGGGTGGGAGAAAGGGACGAAGGGTGGAAGCCAGCGACAATCTATAAAGGTTACAATCGATCGCCGCTGTACGCTATCATAGCCTTATAAACACGTAATTCATTTCCGCAGCTGGCACGCGTGTCTTGCTGTTATTGAGTCTGAACGGAGAAAAGTTACCAGTCTATTTATATACCAGTTCACGTGAATAGTACTTCTCGTGCTGTCCAGTTGATGTCGCGTGCTGCAGGTAAAAGTTGATGGATGAAATTGCGAATGGGCTCATTTAGCTAGAAATCTGATTACGTATCTAGATTGTCCGTGTTGCGCAACTGGTTACATAGAGGTATTACTCTGCCTCAAGCGCTTCTGCGGCAAGCCTTACCGTGAGTATATTAGTATAGCTAGCTGTATTGTTTTCTATCAATATAATACAAATATCTGGTTAAATTGTTTATTTATTTATTTATACCTTTGACTGAAAAGTTGGCGTGACATGGAAAATGGGTGTGTATACATTTTTAAAAGAAAAGACAAAATCGTTGACAATTTAATAAATATTATGTTGAATATTTTGAAACTAATTTGACTGTGATCTGTTGCTGTTCATGACAAATTGGTTTGAAAATATTCAAAGGTTTACGTGACAAATCGAGGATTCCAGTTCATCCATCAATCATATGACGACATAATCAACTACGTGACGTGTAGGATGACGTCATGAACAGTTCTGTAATGAATTGCCTAGCTATGTCACGTCACTAATTGATGACGGACCACGTGTTGTTGTACGAATAGTGTGTCCACGATTTAATAAAGATGCTGTTGAATACTTTGAAACTAATTTAACTGGGCGCTGTTGATGCCATAGGCAGCAGCAGCACCCAGTCAAATTCGTTTCAAAATACTCAACAGCTTACCTGTATAGTTTTCTGGAAATTGATAGTCCGGGCATTCTGGGATCAATCCCAATACGGGTGAAGCGTGGGTTGAACTTAGCTACAAGTGGGCCGAGCAGAGCTAAAACGGACTCCTCCATTGAAGTCTGGGTGGTCAGGGGTCAAAGGTTGATGCATTGGCATGTTATTGCGAGGCATCGAACCTGTAGTTGTAACCAACTTACGTTGTATATCAAAATGATTGCCTATTACATTGTTATTCATAGGTACGCGTGCCTAGTTTGACGGACAGCGGCCGAACAGTTGCGACTACTTAGAAGATGGAATCATAATGGCTCACAATCTTCTGACTCATATTTGAATTCGAATTGCAGATTACTAACAAAATGTTGATATATTGGTCCGTCTTAACGCGAATCTCACCTTTGCAATGGAAATTGAATGATTACGGACGTATTTTCAAAAGAAGCTTTCTGATTGGTCGAAGATTTACGCATGACGGATCTTACGAATCCGGGAACTTGGATGAAATCGTATTATTAATCCATCTTCTGTCAATTTAAACATTTAGTGGCGATACCGGCCAACACATCCTCTATTTCCTCTATTTTTGTAAATTTACCGAGCCAGCCATTCCACTGATAAATTTTCAAAAAGTAGTCTTCTCCCGGCCTTGCAAATTGACACTGATTATGCCAAACTTTATCAAAAAATTAATATGGTCAAACTGTTCAATAGAGCCTCTATTTGCAGGACAATAGAACGCCTTTTATAAATTCCGTTGGTTAAGAAAAATGACCTCTTGACCTTCAAATGGATTGCATTCACTGGGTACAAATTTCACTTTTTACAAATCTTAACAATTAAATGGTTAATGGGTCTTTCCAGCTTTATCTATGCCCCGCCTATCTCTAACTAAACTCCACCCACACCTCGCTCGTGCTGGGGTCGATCTATCGCGGAACTCTCTGACTGTCAATTTCCAGAAAAACTATACAGGTAAACTATTGAATATTTTGGAACTAATTTGACTGGGTAATAGGCAGCAACATCGTCCGGTCAAATTAGTTTCAAAATATTCAACATCATGTTTATTTAAATAGTAGAGACATACAATTCGTACAACGTGTCAGACTATTAAGAGTTAAAGACGGGCCATGATAGATTCATTTATGACGTAATGATTATGACGTCATCCTACATGCCACTTAGCTTATTATGACGTCATATAACGTCAGATTGATAGACGGATACTCTGGAATGGTGAATTAAGATAATATAAGTAGCATTTTGAGCGCTTTGAGGCGCGATTGACACAAAGCGGTTTAAATATAGAATATGTGTATTTATCGGCATATTAGTGATCTGTAAATTTCAACAATCGCTTATATAAGTAATATCCTTTCTCGTGCAAAGATAATACGAGCAAATATATGGTGCCCTTTAGCCATTCAATGGCTATGTTTAGTTCAGAATATCAATCTAATTCACCACACGAATAACTGGCTCAGTTATCTTTAGTCATTGACATTCGAAAAACTATGGCTAAAATTTAGATCTCTACCAAAATGATTATGCAGTTAAATCAAACAGCTCGCATTAATTCAAATTATCATTTATATTCAACCTCGCCTTATCTCGCAAGTCCCTGGAGATAGGCTGATGGCATCGCCGGATGTAATCCATTGATTGACTGTATTATTTCCTGTCAACTAGCCAATCACTGGACATCAATAATTCAACAAACAGCCCAGTTGTTATGTCAGTTGTTATGCCAGCAGAATTATCGCGATAGAACCACTCAGCAACGTTGCTCAATATTGATGAGCCATTATGATTCCACACGGTGCGATTTCTCGCCACGAACCAGGGTACATAATTGTTCGTAACACCTCTCCAGGAACTATCCAACAAAATCATAACCAATGGTAGAGTAATAATGGATGCATCCAGACTACCAATCAATCATATGACATCATAATCAACCACGCCACGCGTAGGCAGCCGTCATAATCAATAACCCCATGAATGGCGTAATTTACCCTATCACGCCGAATCCGGTCATAACCGGCCTCAAACAGTGCTCATTTTGCATGCCCAGTTGCTGGCAAAGTGAAGACTAGATTTTAAAATTTACCACTGGAATGACTGGCTCGGTAACCGCGCCAGCCCTTCCAGCGGTAAATTCTCAAAAATCCTCAAACATAGTCTTCACATGGCCTGCCAATGGACATTCAATAAGGAAATATTTGGATGTTCTTGACCAAATTTAGACATTAAAGAGCGAAGTACGCTTAATAGTCCGTCAAGTTGTACGAATTTGTACGAGTTGTACTTAGGTCTTTGATTTAAACAAGGTTTATTTTTTAGTCTATGTGGGAGCACAATAAGACATGTCTTATGAGCGTGTCTCCCATTTACGTACAAATATATTACATTAAATAAATCAAGAGGCGAATAATAATATTGCCAACTGTCACAACAGTAATAACAACAATAACATTATTAATAGTAATAATAATAATAATAAGAAGAAGAAGAAGAAGAAGAAGAAGAAGAAGAGGAAGAAGAAGAAGGACGGAAGAGGAGGAAGAGGAGGAGGAGGAGGAGGAGGGAGGAAGAAGAGGAGGAGGGGGAGAGATGTTGTAGGGAGCCTAATGATGACAGAATAAAATCTTCGGGAGAAGGAGAAAAGCATGGTTTGACGAATCACAAGGCGGTATTAGGAGAAAGGAGCTGGATGTGCTGTAGTCACCGGCGCTGGTCCACACTGCATGGCCATCCAGAAACTTCCGCGGCTATGGATTTGTCGACACAATCCATGAGTGGTGTTTGAAATTATTGTAGGTCATTTAAACCGACAGGTGTCAGTAATATATTTACATAGAATGGTGGAAACCGTGATGTTTAATTCTACATCACCGTCAGCACGGCCATATAGAAGTACTTATGTCTTTACTATTTAATAAACATTGTGTTGAATATATTGAAACTAATTTGACTGGACACTAACAGCGCCCAGTCAAATTAGTTTCAAAATACTCAACAGCTTATCTGTATAGTTTTCTGGAAATTGATATTCTGGTTACTTAAATGGGAACACAAACAGAGGACAGTCACTGCACCGCGTGAATGATTGTTGCGTTATGACGTCATCACGTGAATAGTACTTTGTTGACGATGATTGTTATCTTAGAATATCTCATTCAGACACAACCATATTAACCCTTTAATACTCATATCAGACAAAAACGGCGTCTGCAGTGGACTAGAGAAATGCCCGTTTGCAGAACAAGAGAAGACTATTTTTGGAAATTTATCAGTGGAATGACTGGCTCGATAAATGGGCATTTCCAATGAGAAAATTAATTTTTTTAGCAACTTCAAGGGTTAAAAGGTTAAAGAGATGCAAGAGACATGCTACCGTTTGCGAAAATAGAGCTTGAATTGTCGCGCCTCGTGACTATATAAGAAACTAGTTTCTTCTAATCCGAAAACACCCGTGCCGCAATATGAATCCACGTGGTTGACGAATCACGCTATGACCTCATACCCTGAATTTTGTAGGGTGTCAAAATTAATGATTTTAACCTAAATTTTAACAATGATAGTGTTTGGGAGAATCTGTCAACTTCTTTTTAATTTGTAAAATATGATAAAATCTTTTATTTTTGGTATTTTTTTCATTGATATTTAATTCTCGATTGGGATCCTATTTGGAAAACAGTTCTGGCTACTATGTTAAACATCTTTGCTGGGCGGGCGTGTTCAACTTAGTTACGGCTGTAGCTGTATTCAAGGTGTCAATAATCGCATAACTTGATCTAAATTGCTTTGGATAGTGAAACGTTACGACAAGTCCAACATTAGATTCGTCGCTATGTGGTGACGAGATGCATGCTGCTAATTATTGGCAAAATAGAAGAGAGAGAGAGAGAGAGAGAGAGAGAGAGAGAGAGAGAGAGAGAGAGAGAGAGAGAGAGAGAGAGCATCACTAGGGAGATGAAGCATGGGCTAGGAGGGAAGGTGGGACGGAGGGAGGGAGGGCGGGCGGGTGAGAGAGAGAGAGAAAGAGAGAGAGAGGTGAGGGAGGGAGAGAGATAGAGATAGGGGGAGAGAGAGGAGCGAGAGAGGGAGGGAGAGAGAGAGAGAGAGAGGGAGAAGGTGGAGAGAGATGGAGATGGAGAGGGAGGGGGAGAGAGAGAGAGGGAGGGAGAGGGGGGGGAGAGGGAGAGAGAGAGAGAGGGAGCGAGAGAGAGAAGGAGTGAGACAGATGGAGAGGGAGGGGGGACAGAGGGAGAGAGAGAGAGAGGAGTGAGATAGATGGAGAGGGAGGGGAGAGAGAGACAGAGAGAGAGAGAGAGAGTGAGAGAGAGAGAGAGAGAGCGGGGGGGGGGGGGGTGAGGGAGGGAGGGATGGAGGGAGAGGGGAGAAAGAGAGGGAGGGGGAGGGATGGATGGAGGGAGGGAGAGAGAGAGAGAATGGGGAGAGAGGTGGAAAGGGAGAGTGATGTGGGAGAGAGAGAGTGGGAGAGAGATGGAGAGGGAGAGGGCAGAGAGCGAGAGAGAGAGAGAGAGAGAGGGGAAAGGGAGGGAGGGAGATAGATAGAGAGTAAGAGGGGGAGAGAGGTGCGGGAGATAGAGAGAGGGAGAGGGCGGAGAGAAATGGAGATGGAGAGGGATAGAGAGAGAGGGAGAGAGAGAGAGATATAGAGAGAGAGAGGGGGAGGGAGCGGAGAGAGAGAGAAAGGGAGAGAGAGAAATGGAAAGGGGTGGAGAGAGAGAGAGAGAGAGAGAGAGAGAGAGAGAGAGAGAGAGAAGGACTGAGACAGATGGAAAGAGAGAGCGTCGCATTGGTACATTGCAGGTTAGGCACACCGCGTTGCCATGGCACCGAGAAACTCGAAATGTCTGCCCTTGTGCCAATCCATCTTGCAATTAGACAACAAATCGATCATTACTATTTAAACGTATAAAGGAAAATAAATGTATCTACACTGACCTATGTATGTTCATTGGCATATATGCATTTGTATTTTGATGGGCTAAGAGGATCGTCAGGAAAATGTTAATGATAGTTAGAATGGATAGGTATCGTTTTAAGAACAATGCCCTGATTCTGATAGGATCATGTTTTAAACATGATCCTATCAGAAACATTTCCTTGTTCCTGAAACGATTTTTTTCCATGCTAGCGATGCCAGCTCTGTGGCACATTCAGACAAAGATTGATAGGTTAAATAGATTAAAGTTAATGGAGTTCCTACGCTGACGATGTTGTAATGTCAGTAATTGGGTTACGTGTTTTGATGATAAATGTGGCGTTGGGCATCAATAAGCACCTGACACTGCCCTAATGTATGTGCGCGTTTCAGTGTGCGTGTGTGCGTCTATGTTCCTGGGTGTGTGCGTGTGTACGTGCATATACGTACGAACGTGCCATGTATGGCAGGTCTTGTGTGCGTATCCATGTACACATACATATCGGTATGCGCATGCATCTTCCTTGACTCTCTGACACGTGACCCGCTTCATGACATGGCGCCAGCATGCCTCTCTCAAACTTGTGACCCTGCGACTCTCATCATGACTTGGTGGCAGCATGTCTCTATCAAAACTGTGACCATGTGACTCTCATCAAACTATGGTGGCATCATGTCTCTCTCAAAACTGTGACCACGTGACTCTCGCCAGGACATGGCGGCATCATGTCTCTGTCAAAACTGTGACTCTCATCGTGACCCGGTGGCATCATGCCTCTCTCAAACTTGTGACCATGTGACTCTCGCCATCACATGGTGACACCATGCCTCACTCAAACATGTGACTCTCATCGTGACACGGTGGCATCATGCCTCTCTCAAACCTGTGACCATGGGACTCCCATCGTGAGTCGTGACATGGTGGCATCATGGCTCTCTCATACGTATAACTCTCATCAGGTCATGGTGAGAGCATGCCACTCTAACCCCCGTCACCATGTGACTCCCATTGTGACATTGTGACATCATGCCTCTCTCACACCTGTGGCCAGGTGACTTTCATCTTGTCATGGTGGCATATGCCTCTGACGCACCTGTGATTCTCATCATACCATGTTGACGGCATGCCTCTCCCATATCGGTGACGCTCACGGAGGCAGGAAACCATCGCGCTCCTCAAACACCTGTGTCTCGCAATAACGCACTATCTTCGGCGCTAATCGATGTATCCCATGACTGATTGTCGCATGCAATTAGAACCTGGCTGTTGTCCACATCGCAGAGCCCAGATCGATCATTTCGGCCTCATCCGTGTCAAACATAATTTGCTTAACATTGCCGCAACAGTAGACGCTTTAACCCGTCTTGTGTCAACAGCACTTCAAAGCCCTCAAAATAATACGTCATTCAATTAACCCATAAATGCTCAATATTCGTTGAGGAAAATTATAATTTCTGCAGGCCAAGAAGAATTTTCTTTGGTAAATTTACAATCCTAGCTTTCTGTTATCCGTAAACGGACTCTCAAAACCACTACACCGAAAGTTTTGGTCTGATCATCATAGGGGTAATGATATACACAATTCAGGTTACTAGTTAACCAGTGTCCATTTGTAGGCCGAGAGATTTTTTTTAATTTACCAATGTAATGACTGGCTCGGTTAACCACGCTAGATATCGCATTGCATACAAGAATGGGTTCATTTCCATTGTGGACTAGCTTCCCTTGCAGTGCTACGCCATTATTAGAACTGGTCTGCTGCTTTGGGATACTGACATGCCATTAAGCCGAATGGCCGAATTCTAGACCTCGTTTAAAATTTATTCAATATTATCTTTAACATTTTGACACGAAGTTGACTGTGGCCTGGTCGTGCCGACAGCTGCAACCGGCTTTTGTCAAATTAGTACACGTTCTTCACAATACAACGAATATTCTATTGTCTATGTTTGGCAATAGGTTGAGCGGGAGCTGTTGCAATAACGGCAGCTCGTGCCACTCAAATACGTTTTAAAATATTCAAATGTTTTCTAGAGATTATTCTTGAATTGCGACATTCGACACTTCAATGGTTATACGGTTAATGTACCTTTCGACTTTTAGCTATGCCCCGCCCTTCTCTAGCTACGCTTCAACCACACCTCGATCGTGTTGGGATCGATCAATCTCTGAACTCGCTGACTATCAATTTCAAGAAAGCGATACAGGTAAGCTATTGAATATTTTGTAACTGATGTGACTGGGTGCTATTGCTGCCTATGGCATCTGAACTCTCCGACTATCAATTTCCAGAAAACTACACAAGTAAGCTGTTGAATATTTTGTAACTAATTTGACTGGGTGCTGTTGCTGCCTATGGCATCAACAGCGCCCAGTCAAATTAGTTTCAAAATAGTTAACATAATATATATTAAATAGTAAAGACAGCATAGTCAACGTATAGTCCGTCTTAATAGGCGTTCGTGACGTACTTATCAAAGTCATTCATTATGATGTCATTCTACACGTCACGTAGTTGATTATGACGTCATATGAACACACGTGTCATGATCG